>JAPMUY010003600.1:227500-274948 GCA_026901105.3 Galaxias olidus
GGCGTAATATTGGCAAATACATAATACTATATTGGTTTTGTTAAATCAATGCAAAAAATGTTTTGGAAGGACTGATAACCTTTCAGACTTTGATAATGTTCTATAATATCGCTCATAACTCCCTGTACTTGTGGAATTTCTTGTCGGTAACTTCCTGTTCTCACGTGACTTTTTGTGGCCGTGCCAAAAGCGGATATAGAGGAGGGTGGCTCTGAGACGTCATTGCTCACCGTTAAGCCTTCTGGAGGTGTCATGGGCTAAAATTAATGAAACATCCGGGATGGAGGGTGCCCACTTGAAAACCCCAATGATATATCTGCTCTCAAAGTCCATTCTAAAAATATTGACTTTTGACATGCTCATATTGGAGTATGGTATAATGGATATTGTAACATCCTATCCTGTGTATATTGAAATATATCGCTCATAACTCCCTGTGCTTGTGGAATTTCTTGTCGGTAACTTCCTGTTCTCACATGACTTTGTGTGTGTGTAGATGAGCCTGTTATTCCTCCTGAGGACGATGACTGTTACCAGGGGAACGGGATGAGTTACAGAGGAATGGTGACTGAAACCATCAGCGGCAAAAAGTGTCAAAGCTGGAGTTCTATGACCCCTCACACCCACAGTAAAACTCCACAGGTCTTCCCACAAGCGTAAGATTACAATCAGTCATAAAACAAAAAGAAAATTATTAATCTAAATATTTACAACTCTATCAAACCTTTTATTTAATAACTCACGTCCAATTTAACATGGACCAAAATCGTGACAGATATCTGGCCTGTAAATATAGCAGTTCAATTTTATAGGAAGAGACCTAAAAAAATTGTATATTGTAACAATTAAATATTTACATAAGTCACTAAAGTTGAATTGATTAATCTATTTTATATACATATATATATATATATATATATATATATATATATATATATATATATATATATATATATATATATATATATATATGATATTTATATTCAGTTGAATATATATATCTCTGTACTCCCAAAGCGAGACCTGTGTCCGGGTCTTCGGCAGTAAGTCGGACTCGTTTCCGGTGAGGGTTGGCCTCCTCCAAGGCTGCGCTTTGTCACCTATCCTGTTTGTGGTATTCATGGACAGGATCTCACGGCGTAGCCGCGGGGGAGGGGGGCTGCGGGTTGGTGGGCAGAGGATTGCATCACTGCTTTTTGCAGATGATGTGGTCCTGATGGCATCATCGGTCTGCGACCTGCAGCACTCATTGGATCGGTTCGCAGCCGAGCGGCTGGGATGAGGATCAGCACCTCCAAATCTGAGGCCATGGTTCTCAGCAGGAAACCGATGGATTGTCTACTCCAAGTAGGGAATGAGTCTTTACCCCAAGTGAAGGAGTTCAAGTATCTCGGGGTCTTGTTCTCGAGTGAGGGAAAATGGAACGAGAGATGGGCCGGAGAATTGGAGCAGCGGGTGCGGTGTTGCAGTCGCTTTATCGCACCGTTGTGACGAAGAGAGAGCTGAGCCAGAAGGCAAAGCTCTCAATCTACCGGTCTATCTTCGTTCCTACTCTCACCTATGGTCATGAAGGGTGGGTCATGACCGAAAGAACGAGATCGCGGATACAAGCGGCGGAAGTGAGTTTCCTCCGGAGGGTGGCTGGCATCTCCCTTAGGGATAGGGTGAGAAGTTCAGCCATTCGTGAGGGACTCGGAGTAGAGCCGCTGCTTCTTTGCGTAGAAAGGAGCCAGTTGAGGTGGTTCGGGCATCTAGTAAGGATGCCACCTGGCCGCCTCCCTAGGGAGGTGTTCCAGGCAAGTCCAGATGGGCGGAGGCCGCGGGGCAGACCTAGGACCAGGTGGAGGGATTATATCTCCACACTGGCCTGGGAACGCCTTGGAATCCCCCAGTCAGAGCTGGTTAATGTGGCCCGGGAAAGGGAAGTTTGGGATGCCCTGCTGGAACTGCTACCTCCGCGACCCGACCCCGGACAAAGCGGATGAAGATGATGATGATGATGATGATATTCAGTTGAACTTTAGTTACTTTTGTAAATATTTTATTAATATTACTATATACAGTACCAGTCAAAAGTTTGGACACACTTTCCCATTGAAGTGAATGAATATAATACAGTATATGTATAATATATAGTATTTATATACTTATACGATATTTTTAACAATGTTGTTTCTTACTGGATGGTGTATGAATATTTACCAATGTTGTTTCTTACTGGATGATGTGTGAATTTAATAACATACATATATATATACATATATATAGTATATACTGAATTTAATAATATAATAATATATATATATATATATATATACACAGTATATACATATACAGTATATATGTATGTATACTGTATATAAATATTTTTACCAATGTTGTTTCTCACTAAATGGTGTGTGTCGGCAGGGATCTGAGAAGGAACCTGTGCAGAAACCCTGACGGGGACCGCGCCCCCTGGTGTTACACAACGGACCCCAGTACCCGCTGGGAGTACTGCAACGTGGACCGCTGCAACCCCAAACTCCCAGAGAGTCCACCGGCCCGCCCGGTCGCTACGGAGACCCCCCAGGCCCTTGACGCAGGTCAGACCAGTCCTTACCCAGCTTTCAGATGTTATCATTTTGGTGTGCCTAAAACTCACTCACTCACTCACTCACTCACTCACTCACACACTCGCTCACTCACTCATTCTCTCACTCACTCACTCACTCACTCACTCACTCACTCACTCACTCACTCACTCACTCACTCACTCACTCACTCACTCACTCACTCACTCACTCACACACTCACTCACTCACACACTCACTCACTCACTCACTCACTCACTCACTCACACACTCACTCACTCACTCACTCACTCATTCTCTCACTCACTCACTCACTCACCTACTCACTCACTCACACACTCACTCACTCACACACTCACACACGCACTCACTCACTCACTCACTCACTCACTCACTCACTCACACACACACACTCACTCACGAGCTAAAGTGATGGGCCACAAACTGTATTTATTATATATACTTTATGTATTCTGTGTGCTATATTTATTATATATACTTTATTTATTGTGTGTACTGTATTTATTATGAGTTTATTTATTTGGAGTTTATAAGTGACGCTCAGCACAACAAAGTAAGACTTTTAAATGAATGCTCAAAGGCTGCATATTAGAGTGACAGTTAATGGTGACCAGCCAAACTGTTACCACAGTTACAAGCCCACAACCATAAGAGCTGTGGATTCAGGCAGAATCAACGCAGACCCGTAAACAATGATATAAGAAAAAAGCCTAGCGCTCATACACTTGCTTTAATGCCTCACTTACTGCCCATAAAAACATATTTAGAAATATCTTGCTGTTGTAAAAGATACATTTACGACAGAACAGCGAACAATGGTGAACAATACCCTGTCTCTCTGCCCTGTCCCCCCCCCCCCCCCCCCCGCCTCTCTCCTCAGACTGTAAGACGGGCAACGGCGCTGAGTACCGAGGTCCCACCTCCATGACCATGCTGGGGGTGACGTGCCAAGCGTGGGCCGCCCAGAGCCCCCACCAGCACGCCAGCTTCACCCCGACCACACACCCCGACAAAGGCCTGCAATCCAACGTAGGTGGAAACACAGACTAACCTTTACACTCCTTTGGTCACATGACATAGCCGGGGAAGACCAAAGTGCAGATGTCTCAAACAAAACACGAGTAGAAGAAAAACCCTCTCAATTGTTTTTATAAAATAACAGAAACGTCATTACAGATAATCACTTATTATCTCAAAACTAAAATGTGTGGGAAAATGCATTGTTACTGTAAACAAGATGTAGTAAGTAACTGATATATTTCCACATTTAATAACTTCATTTCATAAAAACATTTAATATCATACAACTTTATTTTGTATCTTTGATAAATGTTTAGAGACTGAGGGATTGCTTGTCCGTAAACTGCTAAATGAATGTAATGTAATGTAATGTTGTTGATCCGTCCCCACTCTGTAGAACTGCAGGAACCCAGACGGGGATGTAAACTGCTAAATGAATGTAATGAAATGTAATGTAATGTTGTTGGTCCGTCCCCACTCTGTAGAACTGCAGGAACCCAGACGGGGATGTAAACTGGTAAATGAATGTAATGTAATGTAATGTAATGTTGTTGGTCCGTCCCCACTCTGTAGAACTGCAGGGACCCAGACGGGGATGTAAACTGCTAAATGAATGTAATGTAATGTAATGTAATGTAATGTAATGTTGTTGGTCCGTCCCCACTCTGTAGAACTGCAGGAACCCAGACGGGGATGTAAACTGCTAAATGAATGTAATGTAATGTAATGTAATGTAATGTAATGTTGTTGGTCCGTCCCCACTCTGTAGAACTGCAGGAACCCAGACGGGGATGTAAATTGCTAAATGAATGTAATGTAATGTAATGTAATGTTGTTGGTCCGTCCCCACTCTGTAGAACTGCAGGAACCCAGACGGGGATGTAAACTGGTAAATGAATGTAATGTAATGTAATGTAATGTTGTTGGTCCGTCCCCACTCTGTAGAACTGCAGGGACCCAGACGGGGATGTAAACTGCTAAATGAATGTAATGTAATGTAATGTAATGTAATGTAATGTTGTTGGTCCGTCCCCACTCTGTAGAACTGCAGGAACCCAGACGGGGATGTAAATTGCTAAATGAATGTAATGTAATGTAATGTAATGTTGTTGGTCCGTCCCCACTCTGTAGAACTGCAGGAACCCAGACGGGGATGTAAACTGCTAAATGAATGTAATGTAATGTAATGTAATGTAATGTAATGTAATGTAATGTTGGTCCGTCCCCACTCTGTAGAACTGCAGGAACCCAGACGGGGATGTAAACTGCTAAATGAATGTAATGTAATGTAATGTAATGTAATGTTGTTGGTCCGTCCCCACTCTGTAGAACTGCAGGAACCCAGACGGGGATGTAAATTGCTAAATGAATGTAATGTAATGTAATGTAATGTAATGTAATGTTGGTCCGTCCCCACTCTGTAGAACTGCAGGAACCCAGACGGGGATGTAAACTGCTAAATGAATGTAATGTAATGTAATGTAATGTAATGTAATGTTGTTGGTCCGTCCCCACTCTGTAGAACTGCAGGAACCCAGACGGGGATGTAAAGTGCTAAATGAATGTAATGTAATGTAATGTAATGTTGTTGGTCCGTCCCCACTCTGTAGAACTGCAGGAACCCAGACGGGGATGTAAACTGCTAAATGAATGTAATGTAATGTAATGTAATGTAATGTAATGTTGGTCCGTCCCCACTCTGTAGAACTGCAGGAACCCAGACGGGGATGTAAACTGCTAAATGAATGTAATGTAATGTAATGTAATGTAATGTTGTTGGTCCGTCCCCACTCTGTAGAACTGCAGGAACCCAGACGGGGATGTAAATTGCTAAATGAATGTAATGTAATGTAATGTAATGTAATGTAATGTTGGTCCGTCCCCACTCTGTAGAACTGCAGGAACCCAGACGGGGATGTAAACTGCTAAATGAATGTAATGTAATGTAATGTAATGTAATGTTGGTCCGTCCCCACTCTGTAGAACTGCAGGAACCCAGACGGGGATGTAAACTGCTAAATGAATGTAATGTAATGTAATGTAATGTAATGTAATGTAATGTAATGTTGGTCCGTCCCCACTCTGCAGAACTGCAGGAACCCAGACGGGGATGTAAACGGGCCGTGGTGCTACACCACAGACAGAACCAAGAAATGGGACTACTGCCAGATCCCCGACTGTGGTAGGGGAACACTTCCTCGCTCTCTCTCTCTGGTCACCTGTTCATCTTTCTCTCTCTCTCTCTCTCTCTCTCTCTCTCTCTCTCTCTCTCTCTCTCTCTCTCTCCCGCTCTCTCTCTCTCTCTCTCTCTCTCTCTCTCTCTCTCTCGCTCTCTCTCTCTCTCAATCTGTTTGTCTGCCTGGCTGTTTTTATCTGAGTTTAGCTCTTTTATCTATCTAAGCCTGCCAGCCAGTCAGTCATTCAGTCATTCAGTCAGTCAAACAGCCACTCAGTAAGTCAGTCAGTCAAACAACCAATCAGTAAGTAAAACAGTCACTCAGTCAAACATCTAGTCAGTAAGCCAAACAGCCAGTCAGTCAGTCACATAAAGCTGCTGTGAGTAGCTATCTGTAGGAGGTGATTTTGGCGACCCCTACAGTTTGCTTGGTGTATTTATTTTCCCTAACCGTTGCAAAGAAGACGTGCAGTCACTGCATTTCCAAGTATGGGCATCTCTTCCTGACTTAGTGACGCACTTCCTTGTGCCATGAAGCAATTCATCACAGTTTCGTGGGAGATCGTACCCGGTGGCAGACAAATTAGTGTTGAAATATTGAGACTTCAAGAGGACTGATCTGAACCGCGATTCTTTCGCTCTCCCATAGACATTACAATGTGCTGTCAGAAGAATTGCATGGATAATACATTAAAAAAGTTACCTCAAAACTCGGTCATCCTCCCTTCATCCTCTCCATCTCTTTTCAACCATCAACTATCAGTAGTGACTACAACTGTGCTCTTCCTCTGCAGCTGGTTTAAAGTGTGGCTCTCCTGCCGTAAAACCTAAGAGATGTTTTGGACGAATTGTTGGAGGATGCGTCTCCAAACCTGGCTCCTGGCCTTGGCAGATCAGCCTTAGGACCAAGTAGGTCCATCTCAGTCAAAATATTATTATATATCATAAACTAATCTGCCATATAACATATATTATAGCATGATAAACATTGAGCCACATTCCTTTTATATAATATACTATGATACTACTATGTATACTGGATTTATTTTTAATGTTTTAAAGTTAAATGTGTGGACTTATAAAACCCTATGGCATCTTTTGGGAAGTATATTTTTCATTTAAAATGCAAGGCCATTTATCATTTTCTGATAACACTTATTGCTAAGGCTATCTGTCTCTCCTTGCGTCCCACTTTTTCTTAATCAAAAGCATATTTTTATTTCTTACCTCCACTCCAGCGCAGGGATTCATTTCTGTGGTGGAACCTTGATCGCCCCCCAGTGGGTGCTAACGGCAGCACACTGTCTTGAGAGGTCAATGGCTGCTCCTATATAAATAATCATGCTACATTCTGCTGCCTACATTCAGCCTGAATATATTGAAATTATGTACTGCAAATTAACATTAATATAAACAATATAAAGACATACTGTATCAATCTTAATACCATTACTCACTTCGCTGCAGTTCATAATAACGATGTTCTGCATATGTGTATGCGCTTTCCATATGTTTGTGTGTGCGTGTATGTATGTTTGTGTGTGTGTGCGTGTGTGTGGTGTATATGTGTGCGTGTGTGTATGTGTATGTGTGTGTGCATATCAACAGGTCCAAGAGGCCGTCAGCCTACAAGGTTGTGTTGGGGATCCACACGGAGAGAGCTAACGAGCCGGGCAAGCAGGAGAGGGACCTGGAGAAACTGATCCTGGAACCCAACGGAGCCGACATCGCTCTGCTCAAACTAGACCGGTGAGTGCTGGGGAGGTCCAGGAGGGCAGAACCCAAGGGACATATTGTGACATAGAGTTGTAGAACCTAGAATCAATATGTAATTACAGGGGACATAAGTAGAGTTATAGAACCTAGAATGGGTCTGGAAGTGAACTTGGACTCTGTGGCCGTGAGTGTGCAATATCAAGAACAAAAATGTACTACCTTGGGTTTCTAGAAATGCGCCTATAAATTAAATGTATTATTATAATAAATTAAATTGTCATGTTAGTATGTCAGAACCACTTTATGACCAATGTAAATAAAGGACTTATCTTTTCAATACTCAGGTTTTTAAAATAGGTGTTTGCATTGTCACGGTAATTTGTTCATTTTCTGAAAGCAACAATGCAGATTCAAACTATTGTAATTGTCAGTTAATTTGTAGGTTTACGTACGTAAAGGAGGGGAAAAAGCATAAACAAATCAAACCCCAATAATGGTCCTAGTTTTGCAATTGTGATGGGGTTGACCTTGTTTCACTTCTATACTTGAATGCAGTAACCCTTAGGGACCTTTAGGCCCCCAAATAAAATGTATTATTATGACATGCAAGTCCAATTGAGAAAGAAGTTAACAAAACTAAGTTAAACTACTGTACTGTAATGCAATGTGTGTGTGTGTGTGTGTGTGTGTGTGCGTGTGTGTGTGTGCGTGTGTGTGTGTGTGTGTGTGTGTGTGTGTGTGTGTGTCACCAGGCCCGCCCTGATCAATGACAAAGTCATGCCCGCCTGTCTACCAGAAAAAGACTATGTTGTCCCCAGTGATACTGAGTGCTATGTGACAGGATGGGGAGAGACGCAAGGTAAATAAATACATAAAATAACACATTTAAACCAATAATTCACTATTTAACTTCATTCTTTGTCAATTATCAATCACCTGTAAGCAAGGCTGAATTATGGCCCGGTCCAGTTGGGCCAGTGCCCTGGGGCCTCGGACTGTCAGGGGGCCTCGAAGCCTCAGGCCGCATGTGGCGCGTGTCCCAAGATTTCCAAAGGAAGATGGAACACCAGAGCACCAGAACCCTCAGTGCACACAGCACGAGCTGACCACTAGGCCCCCTCAGCACTTACAACATGATGCCCCCCAGGCCCGTTGATTAAAGAGTGAGCTGACAAATAGGACCCCTAAGCCCCTAGAGTGTAAGGGTTTATGAGCCCATCTGTGCTTAAAGCATGTGACCACTAGGGCCCCGTAGCCCTTACAATATGAGGCACCTTGGTGCTTAAAGCATGTGACCACTAGGGCCCCGTCGCCCTTACAATATGAGGCCCCTTGGTGCTTAAAGCATGTGACCACTAGGGCCCCGTAGCCCTTACAATATGAGACCCCTTGGTGCTTAAAGCATGTGACCACAAGGGCCCCGTTGCCCTTTAAAGCATAAACTGAGCACTAGGGCCCCTTGAGTGCTTATAGTGTGAATTTACCCTATGCCACTCGGCGCATGCATCAAGCGTAACACCTGGGCCCTTTGGTACATACAGTGCTTTATTAAATCGTGGTGTGTGACCCAAAACGTCTAGGTAAAGTTGAACACCAGAGCCCTCAGTGCACACAGTGCAAGCTGACCACTGGCCCCTTGGTACTTATATGCTTGATCTGATGACTAGGGCCCCTCAGTGCTTACAACGTGAAGGTACCCCTGGGCCCCTGATTAAAGAGTGAGCTGACCGACAGGCTCCATGACGTTCTAGGATAAAGCTGACCAATGGGCCCATAGGCACCAACAGTGTGAGGGTCCCTGGGCCCATCTGTGCTTAAAGCGTGAACTGACCACTGGGGTCCTGTGTGCTGTAGCCCTTACAAATGTGAGGCCCCTTAGTGCTTAAAGTAGTGTGCTGACCACTAGGACCTCAATGCCCCTCGGTGCATACATCAAGTGTTAGTTACCTAGTTAATCAGCCTAAAACTCAGCTGTTAATTAAGGTGGCACACAATTTACCTAGTTAGATTAGCCTTTGTAAATGGGTCTTCTGTGTGAAAATACAGTTTTTCCCCACTACTTTGACACAATTGTCAAATGAAAATTTTCATCACATGATACCCTCCAAATCACTTGGCACTTCTTCCCAAAATACTGGATTTCTCATTCCTTTAAACAAATTGCAAATTGTTTAGCATATCTATTCAAATGTTAAGTACAATTGTCTACAATTTGCACAATTACCAATTTAATCTAGTTGATCAAAACAGATAGTTGCTTCTCTAAAGCATGTTTGAATTATTTCATTGTGTAAGTTATCACATACATAATAGTCCATTCCATAGTTCAAAATCTGTCAGGCTAATATCGTTACAGTAATATGGATTTTTTTGTGTTGATGAATTTTTTTATTATGTTCTGCTGTGTAAGTTTTCTGTCCATTGTCCTGACAGTTACCTTACCTAACTAAAAATATTAACTATAAAAGTTTTTTGTGGCATTTTTCCGACTCTGCCCATGACAAACTGCCAGGGTGAGCGGACATTTTCCCGTTCAGGGAGGATAAAAAATGAGCTGCGGAATAGCATGTGCCAAACACGTCTCAGATCGTTGTCCCTTTAATAAAGTGTGTCAGACCTTGTCAGACAGCTAGACTTTGAAGATTTGGTGGATGATTTCGCTAGGAAGAAGGCAAGAAAGACTGGAAAATATGGAGGGGGTGAAGTGTTGGTGTTTTCTTTTCTTTTTCTCTTTTTTTGGGGGGATGCGGTTCGCGGTTGGGGGGGCCTCCGAAAGACACGTGCCCCGGGGCATCACATGATCCGGCCGTGCCTGTAAGGCACCATATGACTTTATAATTATTATCCGACAGCAAACTTGACTAAAACTTAAAACAGTAATATCTATCACAGTCAAGAAAGAGACATTTTAAAATAAACTATAAATCATTCATTGTATTATTATAAATAGCATCTTAGCGTTGGAACATTTTGATATAACCATGTAACATTGTAACAGTGCAAACTGAAAATCTATATAAAAGTTAGAGTTGACATTGTATTAGCCCTATTCATCAGCTACAGAAACTTATGCAGTCATAAAGTGCTCAAATCAAATGTCAAAAAACATTTTAGAACAGAAATAAACGCCTTTTTAAGAAGTTTCTTTACAGGTGAAACTTCAAGTGTCTTTCTACTGAATGATATGGGATGCAGGAATCTGCTGAAAATAAATGTTTAACACATTGTGTCTGTGTGTTTTAAACAGGAACGGGCGGTGAAGGTGTTCTGAAAGAGACTGGCTTCCCGGTCATTGAGAACAAAGTGTGTAACCGACCGTCTTACCTGGCTGGCAGAGTCAAAGACCACGAGATGTGTGCCGGCAACATCGAAGGAGGAACAGACAGCTGTCAGGTAAACAGGCACACACACATAAACAACACAACAAAGGTCTCTTTGCACACACACACTCGTCACACATCCACTTTTTTACATAACGTTTCTTGCCCTCTTCATACTACTTCTGTCCAAGATCCAGTCATAGAAAACAGACATAAACAACTGTAAACAACCAAAAACCAAATCGCTTATTTTGAATGCATGCATTAGATTTGATATATTTGTTGTGTAATGTCCTTTCCTCCAGGGTGACAGTGGGGGTCCCCTGGTGTGTTACGCCCAGAACAGGTACGTCCTCCAGGGTGTGACGTCATGGGGCTTGGGATGTGCAAACGCCATGAAGCCCGGGGTCTACGCCCGAGTCTCCAAGTTCGTCGACTGGATAGAGAGGACCATGAAAACGCAGTAGACCAGCTTGTGTCCCAGTGCCCCTTGAAACACCATGTTCACAACTATACAACTTACAAGTTTTAACAATCGGGGCTTCAAAACATTTGTATTTGTTATTTACAGAAAATAAGCTTTTAATATAATAATCATAGCTACAGTTTACAGGCACTTATTACTGTACGTGCAGCCACATCAATACAATACTTTGCAATGTAATATTAAGGATCAGTGTCTGCTAATGTGCGCTGTAGATAATTCCATACAGATCTCAGATGTTTGTGTTATAAGGGATGTCATAATGTTTTGCATATTAGTAAATAATAATTATAACTTCAGAAAAAAAATGGGAAGGAAAATGGCCCCCAACTTTGTTATGTAAAACTAATAAAGAATAAAGTGAAGTAAAATGGTTTTAAACTTAATTTCAAAACAAGTTCAAACAGATTTCGTGTTTAGCTATACAGTCAGACCCAAGTGCATGCAACAGGAGAAAACGGGTATTTATTGTGAAAACTCAAGAGGCAGGAATCAGGGCTTCAATACAAAACTAGGGCAAACCAACAACAAACGACCAAAAGGGAGACTCGGTGACACTAACAGGTGCAAACAATAAAGAAAATCAGGCCCTGAGCGTCCACATGAGAGCGACTGAGGGGCTGTGTTCGGAATCGCCTACTACGCATACTTAACATACTCAATTTGACCGAATATGAGTAGGCAGTATGCCAACAATACATAGCATGTGAAATTTGAGTATGGAAAAAGTTCCCGGATGACATACTCAAATTTGAGGAAATTTTGAGTACCAAAGAGAGGTTACTGGACGATGCTTCACGCCCCAAAATACAATTCGGTCATTTCCGTCTAGCTTTGACAGCATAAAGGCGGTCACATGTTCAAGTTACAATATAATCGAATCTTTGTAAAAAAAAAAAAAAAGAAGTAGTTTTCTAGATTTCGGTTTAAGTAGTCAGTATGCAGTATGTACTCATTGAGTATGTAGTAGATAGTATTTAAGTAGGCGATTCTGAACACAGCCAGGGACTGGATCTGGCCGTTCAATACAAGCACAGGTGTTCCCAGTTGCCCAAAACGAGACTCCGCCCACCAGCTACCTGCAACGCACCCTTAAATTAGACACACTGCAGGCGATTCGTCACAGTCTTCATCATGAATCTGCACGGGGTAGCGTTTCTGCTGACCACCCTGGTCTCAATAGGTAAGCCTCTCAGCTTGCACATGCAAATTCTCTGTGAAACAAATCTGCTTAAAGTCCCACTGGCGTTGCATTTCACGCTGAAATATTGCAGATCCAATGTACAGGAGTTTAATATGTTTTAGCGTATTTATCCCTAACTATGTGACGCCATGAAAGGCTGGCTGTTCTTGCTATTGTGCAATAGTTGCTTAATTGGCTCATTGGTATCAGTTTAAGAACCTTTTTTTTGGGGTGGGGGGGATTTACTTTAAATACAAATACGACACAACACTTACTGTGTCCAAGTTCTTTTTAAATTTATCCATAATTAGCTAATCCAGCTGTAAATAGGTAATTCAACCATGTTGGAAGCATAGTTCTCATTAGTTTTTTCTCGCCGTAACCCCCCCCCCCCTATCTCTCATTCACTTTCATCCCTTAATCAAGTGCTAGTGTCTGATGTACTGGTTTTTCCCATTTTTATAGCGTCAAAACTTCCCACCATAGATGCGCAGACTTCCTGTTTTACGGGCATTGGCTACCCCTACAGAGGTACGGTCGCCGTAACTACCTCTGGAAAAACGTGCCAGTCTTGGTCAGCCCAGACACCTCAGAAACACGACCGAACAGCAGGGAATTATCCCTGCAAGTAAGTGGAAATAAAATGAACTTCATAAGAGCCAACTTCAAACTATATAAAACTGAGAAAGTTGCCTCACTCATATAATTATGATTAGTGCTCAAGTAGCGTGGTTATTCTGGGTCATCCTTTCAATACTGTACAAATGGTCTACTCTACTTGACGTACAGCAGTACATAATACTGTTCTGTTTGTGCGATAGAGGCTTGGAACAAAATTACTGCCGTAACCCTGACAACGAGAAGATGCCCTGGTGTTACACTACGGACTCCAAAACCCGCTGGGAGTACTGCAACATCCCTAGATGCGATTACACACCAGGTAATTCAGGAGGATGATCAATACTATGTTGGTAAAGAGGAACAGAGAAGCTAGGAAAGTGTGTGCTGCAGAAACCCAACTAAACACCCCAGACCCTCAATGAATGTAGCTCCCCTCTCTCTGCAGTCAGTAGGACTCCAACGTCATTTCTTCCAATCCCTCTTCCTTCCGTCGCTTCATCCCGTACTGCGGTATCAAATCTAATTAGGGCTCTGTCTCCCCTCCTCCTACAGCTGAGCTAACCTGTGCTACGGAAAATGGCTCCAATTACAGAGGCACGGTTGCCGTGACGACTTCTGGAAAAGCATGCCAACCGTGGACTGCCCAGTCACCTCACGAACACGACCGCACGCCCCAGAACTACCCCTGCCAGTAAGATGGAAAAGATGAAGGCAAATGTTTGACTATTAGTTAAAGGGATTAACAATCATGTTTGTGTAATTATAGAGGTTTAGAGCAAAACTACTGCCGTAACCCTGACAACGAGAGGATGCCCTGGTGTTACACCATGGACTCAGAGAAACGCTGGGAATACTGTGACCTCACTACATGCGATAACACACCCAAGCCAGGTAAATAAAAACCATGGTGACAGGGAAGAGACGGATGCCAAATGAATCCTATTCTTGACAAATCCCTTTAAGATGTAACTACTACTCTATCCCATTGGGAAGTCAGTACTAACCTGCTTCATCCTCTCTGTCCATACATTACTTATGCTGCACTGTAGAGGAGCTCACCTGTGTAACGGGTGCTGGTAGCTCTTACAGGGGTACGGTAGTCACAACAGATTCTGGAAAAACATGCCAACAGTGGTCTTCCCAGTCACCTCAAAAACACAACCGCACACCCGAAAACTACCCCAACAAGTAAGATCTTCACTACCAATAAAGTGTCAATTTAAATGTGTGAATTCAATGGAACTATGTATATTTTAGGATTGCGTTATAGAGGTGACCTGTAACCTGTGTTTAGAGGGTTGGAGCAAAATTACTGCCGTAACCCTGACAACGAAAAGATGCCCTGGTGTTACACTACGGACCCAGAGACACGCTGGGAATACTGCAACATCCCTATATGTGAAGGCCCACCTCAACCAGGTAAATCGGAAGGTGATGGGGAGTAAACCAAGGGATAAGTATAGAGGCCTGTCATGGATACGCACACTTTCACATTGTCTGCCATGTTGAGTCTAAATACTGGTTGCTATGCAGACAATGTGAAACGGCTGAACGAAACTGGTAACTGTCTGCGTCTAGTTTCAGTCACTTATCCACACTTAAAAGAGATATGGAGACGATATAAAATGTGCCGATCCGTATTTAAAAGAAAATACGTCGGACTGCAGTTGGCCTACTATAGCTACGAGTCTTGTTACTTTTTTGCAGCTAGTAGACAGATGTGTTCCTCCAACATGGCGTCGTGCCTCTTACCACTAGCAACAACGTATTAAACGTTCGGTTGCAGGCCTCTATTGTAGGATCCCAAATGAATCCCCCAAATCCTATTACTTTACTGCTCGTAAAAAGGAGTCAGTTGTTTCATCCCTCTACTTCGTAAGTTACCACATTGCATAACATGTCTTGTTTTGCTCCTGTTTAGAGAAGCTCAACACCTGTTTCACGGGCGCTGGCAGCGCTTACAGAGGAACTGTTGCCACGACAGATTCTGGTAAGGCCTGCCAACAGTGGTCGGCCCAGTCACCTCACAAACACGACCGCACGCCCAACAACTACCCCAACAGGTAAGACTGAAAACGTTTCGCTACAAAAGTGTATAGGCCTATTTTTTAAAGTTCACAAAACAAGTGTGCGTGTAGCAATTACGGTAACTGGGATTAGTAGACATTAAGTAGTGAGACCTCACTTATACAATCCACTGAGCCAGGTCTGTAGTAAAGGAACTCAGGTGGAAGTAGACTATAGGCTACAGACTTTCGGTTTCAAAAGGACTTGTCATGGGCTTCTACTAAAAGCATCTACACTACTAAACCTAATGTCACTCCTTTTTTATGCGACTAGTAGTTTTCAATTATAGGGCGCAACTCTCTTTTTAGGGGCTTGCAGCAAAATTACTGCCGTAACCCTGACAACGAAATGAAGCCCTGGTGCTACACTACTGACCCTGAGACACGCTGGGAGTACTGCAACGTTTCTAGATGTGAAGGTGATACTGAACCAGGTAATATGGTGTAAACCATTCACAACTTCAGCAACATCACTTATTACCCCAATACAAATGGACATAGGCCTACCTTAAAGCAAACTTGTTTTTAGTTTAGTAGGACTCAGATCAGTCCTTGTGTCAATATTTAGTACAAATTTTCTCTAATGAAGCACTATCCCCTCCTGTCTCCTACAGAGGAGCTCACCTGTTTTACGGGCAATGGGCAGGCTTACACTGGCACGGTCGCCATGACTACATCGGGGAAAGCCTGCCAATCTTGGACCTCCCAATCACCTCACAAACATGACCGCACGCCAGAAGAATACCCCACCAAGTACGTACATCTCACTACAGAAAGTATAATTAAGTTCATTAATTCAATAGATTCCTGACCATGTCTGTTTTACAATAAACCTGCCTTTTTAAACATCACACACAAACTCCTTTATGCTGGTAAAATATTTTTCTTGTCTTTAGGTGTTTGGAGGAGGATTACTGCCGTAACCCGGACAACGAGAAGATGCCCTGGTGCTACACTACAGACCCAAAGACACGCTGGGAGTTCTGCAGCGTACCTAAATGTGAAAAGAAACCTCAAGCAGGTAAACAGAGGGTATATCCGGGCATAATTCTATTAGTGAGCGTAATTTGACGATTGACCTGCAGAAGGACTTGTGGGTGTTCTTGGTATGTAATCTTCTGGACAAGATTCCTCCCAACCCTGCATTTTCTTTTTTTAATTTATAGCAGAGATTGCCTGTTTAACGGGTGACGGGCGTGCTTACCGCGGCGTGGTTGCCGTGACTACGTCAGGAAAAGCCTGCCAATCTTGGTCCAGCCAGTCACCCCAAAAGCACAACCGCACACCCGACAACTTCCCCGACAAGTATGCTGGAAGTTATTTCACAAACCAGAAGATGCTAACCTTTTGCTTTTATTAGTCTGTCAACACTGATACCACAGTAACCTACTTCTGCGTGTCTGTTAGATGTTTGGAGGAAAATTACTGCCGTAACCCTGACAACGAGAAGATGCCATGGTGCTACACTACGGACTCCAATACACGCTGGGAGTACTGCGACATCCCTAAATGTTAAGGCACCCCCCTTAACCAGGTAAACCAAGAGTTGGCAGTTTGTTCAGTCACTCCCTGACACCACATTTCCTCCAGGTCATGTTTTGCCACAAGCTCTTGCTTATTAACGCACAAAGGTACACTTAAAGGTCACCTGGTAGGCAGTTTTCTGGACAAGGCAAAAGGAACTCCCCAATTTGAAAATACAGCTCTCCCTATCCTAAGCCCCTCCCAACAGACTAGCATGGGCATATGTGCGCAACACAAGGTTGCTTGGCTTGACCAGAGGCAACTACCAGCGGCCAGCTCCGATTCCAAATTGGGCAGGAGTAGAGGTTCTCTGACCACCTGAATTACAATATACTGCAGTTAATATGCAGTTTTTTCCTATAGAGCACTGCCTACCCTACCTTTTTAACAATCATAAAATTAAACTAAATCTATGGGCTGACCTTGACCAGGCTACCTATCAAAGTATGACTAGTGAGCTAAAACGCCAATAGTCAGACTTTGCTATTGGATGTCTGGGCAATATCCAGTGGTATCATTGAATTAAGGCACTGGGGCACTATGCTCACATGGTGACATCTGTCCAGTAGAGGGCACTGCAGCACCATGGCGTTCCTTTAACAAATCATAAGTGTTCCATCTCTTGCAGGAGGAAGTGTCAAGGGGAGAGCGGGTGAGAGGCTGAACCGCTCCATAGGAGCACAGTGGTGCTGGAGTTTGCTCCTGAAGTCTTTCTTTAACAATAAACGGGTAAATCCCCAAAATATTTGTGTCGACCTATCTGTATTCAGGAATCCAATAAGACTTGGGTTATATTAGTTGGTGTGAGAATTGGAAATTATGAAACTGGGGATATGGCTGTAAGTCATGTTCAAGTACAACACTAACAAAGGTGGAACTCGTGAATTGGCGTTTCCCGTCACGCGTCATCCTGACTTTAGCCGGGAGAACTCCGGGATAATTCGCCAGTTCAAACAGCGCCAGCCTTCTCAGCTTTTATATCTCATACACTCGTTTGCACAAGATCCACCACATTAAACTAAACACACACACCCCCACGCTGCCACATTTTAAAGTAACAGTCTTAATCTTGACCCATTAAGAGGTAATTAAAAACAATTGCTTTAATTTAATTGCCACTTTTTTTATAATGTTTAATTGATTCTTTTATTTTGTTTGAAGGGTACATGCCAGTAAAAAGTGTATGTTGAAGTATATGGGCTTTAATTTTTTTTTTTTACCATGGTATCGACTCGTGGAATTTCACTGGTATTGGTATCGACAACTAAATTTCTGGTATCGTGACATCCCTACTCGTGTGGTGACGACCCCAAGCAACATAATACTGTGCTCGTGTCTCACGTAGAGGTTTTTGGAAAAGTTGGCAGCCCTGGCAATCAAATTAAATACTCCTGCACTCTGACCTCTTTTGAAAAACCCAACACTGGTCGATAACGGAGAAAAACCAGTTTATATATTTTTTTTTACCCTTTGGGCTGTTTGTTCCTGTCCGGTCAATGATTGACGCTGATCAAGGTTCTTTCTGTGCTCTGAAAGCGCACGGGAAAATTACTGCCGTAACCCTGACAACGAGTAGATGCACTGGTGTTACACTATAGACTCAAACACACGGAGTACTGCAACATCCCTATATGTAAAAGCCCACCTCAACCAGGTAAATCAGGAGGATATTATGATGTTGATGGTAATGGAGAACAGACAGGCAGATGACGGAAAAATTATGAAAAACGAACTATGGAAGAACCAAATTGATTCCCACATCCTTTTTCTTACTTGACCAATCCCTTTATAAGCTGTAACTACTACTCTATCTCATTGGGAAGTCAGTACCCTGCTTCATCCCTCTTTTCTATTATTCCATTCTATACCTGCACTCGATTCTCCCTCTCTTCTATCCCTCCTTAATATGCTGCACTGCAGTAACTGTTCACTGTGTTGCTCTCCTGCTTAGAGGAGCTCTCCTGTTTTACGGGCACTGGCAGCGCTTACAGAGGCACCGTTGCCATGACAAATTCTGGAAAAGCTTGCCAACCGTGGGCAATCCAGTCACCTCACGAACACGACTGCACGCCCAATGACTACCCCAACAGGTAAGACTGAAAACGTTTCAGTACAAGAAGTATAAATAAGTTTTCTATTCCTGTATCAGTATATAAAGTGAAACCTCTGAATATAAATGGGAGAATAAGACAATATTAGTCAACCTCCATCCATGTCATCTGGAGCACAAAAACATTGGTAAAGGTGGAAGTACCTTAGAATACAGACCATATTTGGTAATAACCTTTCAAACACACACTTTCAAATCTTTGACACTTTAGACACATAGGAGTAAATGTCTGTGCAAAGTATTACATGTTAGCTTGTGTTTGTTAGAGGCTTGGAGCAAAACTATTGCCGTAACCCTGACAACGAGAAGATGCCCTGGTGTTACACTACGGACTCACAAACACGCTGGGAGTACTGCGCCATCCCTAGATGTGAAGGTGATACTGACACACCTCAACCAGGTAAATCAGGAATATGCTGTTATGGTGAGAACACACGGCAGGGCGGGTCACTATGGGATCTTGCTGAGGGCATCAAATGAGACAGAATCGCCACTGGGAGGAGGAGGTAAATATCAAACATAAAAAATTTACGTTCACATTTTTTTAGGTCGTTGCATACTTTTACATACATTTTGGTTATTGGGTCAAGTCAAATAAAAAAAATATATTAAAAAAACTGAGAAATATACAGGTTTTACGTAACATTAGTGCCAACAAGATCGTTGACTTACCTTTCGGTGGATGTCCATATGGTGCAGAGTTAAACAAACTGAGGGAAAAACAGAGTTTAAATACTGAAATAAGCAAACGCGTGCTGCATTGACAGTCACCCTCTAGACTAGAATGTACGAGTAGCAATGAGAGGGGTTTACTGACTGACCATAGTATGAACATCTCCCTCCTATCCATTTATATTGTTCTCTATCTAATGAAGCACTCTGTCTTTCCTCTCCTGTCCCCTACAGAGGAGCTCACCTGTTTCTCGGGCAATGGCCAGGCTCTCCTGTTTGTGATATGGCAGGAGGAAGAGTGACAAGGGAAGAGCTGGTGAAAGGCTGAGCGACACCACATGAGGAGCACAGCGGCGCTGAAGTTTGTTGCTCCTGAAGTCTTCTTTAACAATAAATGCGTAAATCCCCAAAACGATATTTGTGTCGACCTATTATCTGTACCCAGGAATCCAATAGGACTAAGTTATCTTCCTAGGTTAATTTTGTATTGGTTGCTGTAAGAATTAGTTATGACACCAGGGAAATGGCTGTGATGTCATGTTTCTTCAAGTACAAAGACGAATGTCTGACTCGTATGGTGATGACCCCGTGCAACATAATACTGTATTAGTCTCACGCAGAGGGTGTCGGAAAAGTTGGCAGCCCTGGCAATCTAATTTAAGTATTGGCCTAAAACATGACCAAATAAAAAACGAATTTGCTCATGGGACTATACACAAATTAATAAAGACTAGCATGTCCACCTTCTTTAAACCATTGCAAGCCTGTCTGTGGTCAAACTCCCAGTTTCATTAACTGTTGGGTTACATGATAGGCACAACGCACTGCTAAGGTTAAATGTCAAATAACAATGCTAATGAGGGATAAGGCATATTGTGCTACTTGGGATTTTAAAAAAACCTGCAACATTGGAATTTTTATTTGGAAATCGATTTCCATGACAACGATAGACGCATTCGGGTCAGCCCAGGTAAATACATTCAAATCTGTCAACAAATAAAAACACATACAAGTACATAAATAACTATTCAGTTAGATGAAGTGGTTCTTGAGTAATGACATCAAAACAAGAAATTGTTACAGCTGCCCCCGGTCTCCCCTATCGGGCTCCTGCACTCAGACCTGTTTTGAAAAAAACAAACACTGGTCGACAACGGAGGAAAACATGTATTTTTTTTACCCTTTGGGCTGTTCGTTCCTGTCCGGCCAATGATTGACTGACACTGACCAAGGTCGTTGATCTTTACGACTGGAATAAAAGAGCTCTCATAAGCACACTGGACTGTGTGAGATCTATGCACAGTGCTCTGTGTTTTAGTGCCTTTACCATGAATATCTACAGTTCAGCGTTTCTGCTGACCACCCTCTTAATAGGTAAGACGATCATAAAGCTTAGCTGAAGATTGCTGGGAAGTCTCGGTTTAACTGACCTGCAGATGCTCCCAGTGGCGTTTTTTATTCTGCGGGTGGCAATATAGTGGCCTTTTGACTAGAAGCAATTGATTCCCTCTTTTACCCGTTCCATTGTGTTTTTGCGTCATGGCCATAATATGAAATTTCTTTTCGTCTAGCATCAAATCTTCAAAAACTTGATGCAGAGCCTTCCTGTTTTACGGACAATGGTAACGCTTACAGAGGTACGGTCGCCATGACGACCTCTGGATACTCTTGCCAGCCATGGTCAGCCCAGTCACCTCACCAACACGACCGAACAGCAGAAATGTACCCCTCTAAGTAAGCAGAAAACCCATAGACCTATGTTGTTTTTATTTGTTATTATGCAGTATTGTTGAATAAAATCAACATCATATGGGGAAACCGCCAACTATAATGTGAAAAATGTACAACATTTGTCATCTGCACAGTGGAAAACAATAGATTAAAAATGGTGGAAGTTTTAGAAAATGTAGTCAGCAGTAATACCTGGTGTAAGGTTCACCCAAGCCATGTCTATATGGAGAAAGGGATCAATGGTGCTGTTGAAAGTACACAGTCACTGTTCGAGTTTGTAAAACTGTTCATGTAGGCCTACAACTTGTGTAATATTATGTTTACAATGAACAGACCATTAAACACTGTGTGCACTGCCTACTCTACATACTTATACCTAGCAGTAAATAATATGGTAACACGTTTGGATGTGTGACAGAGGTTTGGAGCGAAATTACTGCCGTAACCCTGACAACGAGAACATGCCCTGGTGTTACACTACGGACTCAGAGACACGCTGGGAGTACTGCGACATCCCTAGATGTGAAAACACACCTCCACCAGGTAAATCAAGAGGATGATGATGATGATAACTGCTACCATGATAAATATTATGTTGGTAAAGATAGAGGAACAGAGAGGCTAGAGAAGTATCTGCTGAAGAAACCCAACCGAAAAAAATCCAATAGATGTAACTACTCTCTCTCTCTCTCTCTCTCTCTCTCTCTCTCTCTCTCTCTCTCTTTTTGCAGTCAGTAGTATCCAACTTCATCTCTCTTCCAATCCCTCCATTCTATCCTTCCTTTTGTTCCATCCTCCCTTTCCCTCTCTCTTCCATTCCTCACACCTCAGTCAGGAGTAGGCCCTACTGCAACGTCATCCGTCTCTCCCAATCACTCTGTTAAAACCTTCTCCTTTAATTTCTTTGTTCCATCCTCTCTTTCCCTCTCTCTTCCGTTCCTCAATCCCACACTGCATAATAAAAACTAATCAGGGCTCCGTCTTCCTCTCCTCCTGTGGCAGAGCTCACCTGTTTAATGGACAATGGCTACAAATACAGAGGCGCTGTCGCCGTGACGACTTCCGGAAAAGCCTGCCAGCCGTGGTCAGCCCAGTCACCTCACCAACACGACCGCACGCCCGAGAAGTACCCCTGCAAGTAAGACGGAAAACAGGAGTCACTAAAATACGGACAAATATATATTTTAGACATATTGTAGTAAATCATTATCAGGTATCCCAGGACATCAGCATATTTTTTATGGTTTGGATACCTGAAAGATCATCTCTACATTAAGAACCTTTCTGCTTTCAAGATTCAGCCGTTTCTTTTCAGTATTTACAGCAATTTTGTTACTTAAGCAATAGTAAAAGTGATATGCTAAAAATCTAAATGTACTTTCCTACATCAAACAAATCGAGCTTAAATGAAGCATTTTCTAAATCGTCCACTACGTCCTCTTCATTCTCCTCTGATCGAGTCATGTTCTGAAAATTATTATTTGTAGGCCGCCTGAGAGCAGCCCTATGTTTGCTATAGATGTGTGATCTAAAACAAGGAACAGTTTTATAATTCCTCTTGCGTCCCTCTATATTGCAGATTATGTTAAAATCGGGTTGATGATGATGCAGTAGCTGTAGGTGTTGCAAGTATTTTGTCAGTTGGAACTTTACAACATCACAAACTGGACATTTGTAGAAGGTTTCCATTACCTCTGAATGACTTTTGCATCCATTAGGTTCATGACTTGAAGCCATTTGCACACATTATCAATGGTCCAGTGGTCTGTCATCTGAAATGAAAAGAAAAAAAAACTGTTAAGCTATAAAAACTCCCAAGTAAACTCCTGTAAACCTACTTCGTTACTCAGCATTAAACCTATTTCGTATTCTGTTTCCGTTAGCCGGATACATGTGATATCAAAACTGCCCTTACTATGTAGCTTTTTGAGTGACTGTACCCATTCTAACCAATCGACTGTTAATTTGCCTCACTATACCAGACCAGTATGTTTGTAAACAAAGGCCCTGGCAGCACTTCCGGGTGGCAGAAGTAACAGTTTTGAGTGAGAGAATATGCTTTAATCTGTTGTGTTTAGGAATTAAACACAATTTTGGTGAGTTGTAGGCTTACACCTTAACGTTTTGAGAACTAGCCCATGTTTTTTCCTCGTCTAAGTCTTTTATTCTTAACTTGTCTTAAGCTACTTCTTTCCATGTTTCTCTGTCATTCAGAATAATAAATTTATGAAGTGACAAAAATGTTTATAAATAAACAAACGTAATCTAAACTGTTTCCCCAAACAACATAGATGTATTAGATTAAGGCGACACTTCACAACTAGGCCTAACTAACGACAGAGTTGGTAGTAATTCATTGTCTGAACCCCCTCCTGCCGGTGCCGCCGCATCCAACGCAGTCACGGTTGCGAGGTCAGACTTGGGCCAATTGGGGTAAAAATAAATAATATAAACTTAATAATAATAACCAATCACTATCAGAAACAAATGTTGTTTCCATGTATTATTTATTTACCTATCTTTACCTATATCTGTAACAAACTAGCTCATATAAGTAGTTAGCCTACAGTAGCGGGCTAGCAAGGTAATTTAATTTATCATAATAGACCCTACATTACCTAACCGTAAAAAAAGCACGAAAAAACCAATTGCTTTATAATTATAACAGCATGGTGTTTGGACAAGATACAACATTTCAAACCATTTAAAAACTAAATATTTTATTTGTATGCTCATCGCTGTCATAAAGAATAACTTGTAGCCGTCTCCCTAAATTGGAGGCGATTCTTCCGGCACCTGGAAATTAGTTTTTTGTTGTTGTGACGTCAGGCTGACCACTCCTCTAGATTTGTAATCATTTGTATCAATCTCTTGACCAGGTCACGCGTGCCTAACAACAGAGTGACTCCCTTACAGAAAGTACCCTAAAGTCTTACCGAAAGAAAATAGATTAATATAAAATGTGAAGCGATCAATTTAATGCTTGTTTAATTAAAGTGAAAGATGCCAACTTTGACTTGCTAGCTATGGGACGAACCAGCACTCATCCCCGAAATGAGGGAAGTGGCTGTGTTTGACCCGGTCGACGCCGACTCTATGATAGTGTTCTGAAATTCTGAGCCTCCCCCTCAGGATGGGCTACCTTCGCAAACTGCGCATGAGCATTTACTTTGTAGCGCATTCTGAGACCAGAGTGAAGTTGGCTCAGCCACATTCTTGAAATAATGAAAAAACAGTGCCATTTGTTAGTGCTTTGTTTGTGCTCATGTGTGCTGTTAAAATTATTGTTTGTGCTGCCTCCGTTTTTAAGATATTAACAATTATAATAAAGGTCATCCTAAGGTCAAGCAGCTCAGCCACTTTGTCGAATTACAAACCAAAACCGTGCCATTTGTCAGTGCTCATTTGTGCTGTTCAAATTATTGTTTGTGCTGCCTCCGTTTTTAAGATATTAACAATTATGATAAAGGTCAAAAGGTCAAGCAGCTCAGCCACTTTGTCGGATTCCAACCAAAATAGTGCCATTTGTTAGTGCTATGTTAGTGCTCATTTGTGCTGATAAAATTGTCATTTGTGCTGCTACCACATATGAGATACTAACAGTTTTCAACTGATGAACTCATCAGCTCCATTTGTTAAAACTTTTTCTGTACAGTGGTATGGCATGTTTTTTTTCTTTTGTAAGAAACATGTTATGTGTGCTGTGTTTCGTGTAGGAAATGTTAATGAATGAGTGGGAAATTATTGACGCTACTGTTGCTGTGAAAAGACTTGTGTCAACCCACACATGTTCTGTCAACCCCTAAATATGTGTGGCTTTCCACACTCTGATAACTTTTCTCTGGTTGGAGTCATCTTCTTTGAATTTAGCAGGACTTTGGAGCAGCACTACATGGCATCTTGGCTGTACAGATGACTTTAAACATCTGTTTGTAAGAAAGACAAATACACCTGTGATTAAAAAACCTGTTTTATTCTCTTGTGCATATACACACACGTTCTCCATGTAATTATACTTGACTGAAAGACTGTTGACCAAAATTTTTTTTAGTAACCTGATTTATCAAACTAAGTTTATTGATCTATATAGTGCTATTTGTACATTGAAAGTAGTTCAGACTAATGCTTTATAACTAAAACAAGTGCATAGATTAAATAGATTTAGAATACAATGAGACCAAATAACTTTTTAACCCCTTAATGGTTTTCTCGACCATATGGCACATTTTAATTTTCAAAAACATCTGGAAGAATGATTGCAAATTAGCTTAGGCTCTTTTAGACATCTCTGTCATTACGTGGAAGTAAGCTGTACCCAAACAATCCACCAGTGGGACATGGAGCAAGTTCTTCCTGTTCGCATGCTAGCATACAGAAAAGTTCATGTTTACTTTATTCATTCAAGAGAAAAATTTCCAAATGTATGTACATCATTTTACACACCATCTGATCGACCGGCCTATTTGTTTTTGGAACATTATGGCAGTGTTATGTTAATGATTTCTCTGTTTTTTTTTTCTTATCATTCCCTCAATAACAAAGTAGTTACAGATATTTATTTACAGAGAGTAGTTGCAAAAATGTTTGACTAAAAGTATTCGTTAACAAACTTTTTTTCAGTTTCTTTAATCTTTAAAAAAATAGATATCTGTAACCACACGTTATTTCACTAAGCTAACAAACCTACTTTGTTGGGAAATAATGGTAGGTAACTGACAGCTAGGTTAGCTAGGTTAACTGACAGCTAACGCGTTACACTGAAATGGTAACATTATTAGTTTAAATTTTAAATCCATGGGGTAGGCCTACATAATCGTTAACAGGTAACATCGACACTTGCCACTTAAAACACCATGATGAAATCAGCACTCAATAAATATTATTAGCATTTATCAACAAATATTAGTTCCATTTTTCCAAGTCCGTCAGACTTTGCACCCACCTTTTGTTGGAAATAACGGTATTTCCAGGGTTACCAACTCCAACGACAGTTGACGGTTGACACTGCTCGTGCGAATTAAGCACCCTGTATTTTTTACAAAAGGTTCTTTCTTGTCTTACAGAAGTGTAATGGAACCTTTTTAGACAGATGGTTCTTTAGTACAGGACATAGAACCCCAACGAACCCTTTTTTTTAACAGTGTAGGCCTTAACTGTAACGTGTTTGTGTGTGATAGAGGTTTGCAGCAAAATTACTGCCGTAACCCTGACAACGAGAAGATGCCCTGGTGTTACACTATGGACTCAGAGACACGCTGGGAATACTGCGACATCCCTATATGTGAAGGCCCACCTCAACCAGGTAAATCAGGAGGATATCATGAATATTATGATGTTGATGATGGTAATGGAGAAGAGACAGGCAGATGACGGAAAAATTATGAAAAACAAACTATGGAAGAAAACCAAATTGATCCCCACATCCTTTTCATACTTGACCAATCCCTTGATAAGCTGTAACTACTACTCTATCTCATTGGGAAGTCAGTACCCTACTTCATCCCTCTTTTCTATTATTCCATTCTATACCTGCACTCCATTCTCCCTCTCTTCTATCCCTCCTTAATATGCTGCACTGCAGTAACTGTTAACTGTGTTGCTCTCCTGCTTAGAGGAGCTCTCCTGTTTTACGGGCACTGGCAGCACTTACAGAGGCACCGTTGCCATGACAAATTCTGGAAAAGCCTGCCAATCGTGGGCAATCCAGTCACCTCACGAACACGACCGCATACCCAACAACTACCCCAACAGGTAAGACTGAAAACGTTTCACTACAAGAAGTATAAATACGTTTTCTATTCCTGTATCAGTATATAAAGTTAAACCTCTGAATATAAATGGGAGAATAAGACAATATTAGTCAACCTCCATCCATGTCATCTAGAGCACAAAAACATTGGTAAAGGTGGAAGTACCTTAGACTACAGACCATATTTGGGTTTACAATGAATAACCCTTCAAACACACACTTTCAAATCTTTGACACTTTAGACACATAGGAGTAAATGTCTGTGCAAAGTATTACATGTTAGCTTGTGTTTGTTAGAGGCTTGGAGCAAAACTATTGCCGTAACCCTGACAACGAGAAGATGCCCTGGTGTTACACTACGGACTCACAAACACGCTGGGAGTACTGCGCCATCCCTAGATGTGAAGGTGATACTGACACACCTCAACCAGGTAAATCAGGAATATGCTGTTATGGTGAGAATACACGGCAGGGCGGGTCACTATGGGATCTTGCTGAGGGCATCAAATGAGACAGAATCGCCACTGGGAGGAGGAGGTAAACATCAAACATAAAAAATGTATGTATGTATGTATGACATTTTATTAGGTTGTTTTTGTATGTTGCATACTTTTACCTACATTTTGGTTATTGGGTCAAGTCAAATAAAGAAAAAACAACAAAGAAATATAGAGGTTTTACGTAACATTAGTGCCAACTAGATCGTTGACTTACCTTTCGGTGGATGTCCATATTGTGCCGAGTTAAAACTGAGGGAAAAACAGAGTTTAAATACTGAAATAAGCAAACGAGTGCTGCATTGACTGTCTCCCTCTAGACTAGAATGTATGAGTAGCAATGAGAGGGGTCTACTGACTGACCATAATGTGAACATCTCCCTTCTATCCATGTATCGTGTTCTCTATGTAATGAAGCACTCTGTCTTTCCTCTCCTGTCTCCTACAGAGGAGCTCACCTGTTTCTCGGGCAATGGCCAGGCTTACAGTGGCTCGGTCGCCATTACGACCTCCGGAAAAGCCTGCCAACCTTGGACCTCCCAATTACCTCACAAACATGACCGCACGCCAGAAAAATACCCCAACAAGTAAGAGGAAAACGTTTCCCTACAGAAGGTTTAACCATGTTTTGTCTTCATTAAAGGAAGTTCATGGAGCCCTAAAAACTTTAGATCTTAGAAAACCTTCAGGACCTGGTCTTATTGATCCTTACTGTTTGAAACTGGCAGCTGATTTTGTCGCAGAGAATCTTATGTGTATTTTGAACCTTACATTGGAAAATAAGGAAATCGCCAATATCTAATTTATCAGTACTGGCTAAAATTCTTTACATTTCATGAGCGTTTCTACACGAATGCTGTTCTATCAACATATCAATCAGGCTTTAGAAAAGAACATAATAATCGCTCTGAATGTGATAAATTACATTTTTGTTGCACTTGACACTTGACTTGTGCATCACTCTTTATTAATCTATCCAAAGCTTTTGGCGCAGTTGACCATGATCTTTAAAAATGTAGACTTCCTAACTCAAGGCTTGGTTTGCCAAGCAATCTTACAAATATCAATCTCAGTGCATTAAATATGATGGTCTATTTTCAGAAATTGGGTCCATCCACACGGGTATACCTCAGGGTTCTGTATTAGCCCCACTTTTAATCACTAATTATCAATTACAAATAATCTGGGTAAAAACATGTCAGACGCTAATATACACTTTTATGCGGAGGATGTTATATACTGCTGTGCGTCAACTCGGTTGCAGGCCATTGAATACTTGCAATGTGCTTTTTTATTATGGTTCAAAACCTTACTTCAGCTGAAACTTGTTCTTAATGTGGATAAAACCAATCTCATGCTGTTTACCAACTCTAGGAATAGGCAACAAAATATCCCTTCTGTGGTCACTCTTGAGGGAGGTGAAATAGAGGTTGTTGATAGTTATAAATATCTGGGTATTTTTGATTGATGATTCCCAATTTTAAGCTTTTAATGTTTTGTGTATGGGTGTATGCTGCTGCCTGTCTTGGCCAGGTTTCCATTGAAAAAGTGACTGTTAATCTCAACGGGTGATTGAGACGGATGTTCTCCTGGTTAAATAAAGGTTGAATAAAAAATGTTTTGTCAACACACCAAGTCTTTGTTTTCACAAGCGGCCAAAACCAGAATTTAAAGGCTTTACACTCAGTCAACTCTATTACACTGTTCAAATATAGGAGTACGTTACAGGGTTTACACTCAGTCAACTCTATTACACTGTTCAAATATAGGAGTACGTTACAGGCTTTACACTCAGTCAACTCTATTACACTGTTCAAATATTGGAGTACGTTACAGGCTTTACACTCAGTCAACTCTATTACACTGTTCAAATATTGGAGTACGTTACAGGGTTTTGTTCACTTGTTCTCGAGTGAGGGGAAAATGGAACGAGAGATGGGCCGGAGAATTGGAGCAGCGGGTGCGGTGTTGCTTTATCACACCGTTGTGACGAAGAGAGAGCTGAGCCAGAAGGCAAAGCTCTCAATCTACCGGTCTATCTTCGTTGCTACTCTCACCTATGGTCATGAAGGGTGGGTCATGACCGAAAGAACGAGATCGCGGATACAAGCGGTGGAAATGAGTTTCCTCCGGAGGGTGGCTGGCATCTCCCTTAGGGACAGGGTGAGAAGTTCAGCCATTCGTGAGGGACTCGGAGTAGAGCCGCTGCTTCTTTGCGTAGAAAGGAGCCAGTTGAGGTGGTTCGGGCATCTAGTAAGGATGCCACTTGGCCGCCTCCCTAGGGAGGTGTTCCAGGCAAGTCCAGCTGGGCGGAGGCCGCGGGGCAGACCTAGGACCAGGTGGAGGGATTATATCTCCACACTGGCCTGGGAATGCCTTGGAATCCTCCAGTCAGAGCTGGTTAATGTGGCCCGGGAAAGGGAAGTTTGGGATGCCCTGCTGGAACTGCTACCTCCGCGACCCGACCCCGGACAAAGCAGATGAAGATGATGATGATGATGATGATGATGTTATAGGTTTTTTTGTGTATAATTTAGGTGTTTGGAGAAGAATTACTGCCGTAACCCTGACAATGAGAAGATGCCCTGGTGTTACACTACGGACTCTGAGACACGCTGGCAGTACTGCGACATCCCTAGATGTGATGAAACACCTCAACCAGGTAAATCAGGATGAGGATGATGATGATGATGATGATGATGATGATGATAATTGCAACAATGATAAATACTATGTACCGTGACCGGTTTAGAGTGTGGCTCTCCTGTCGTCCAACCAAAGAATTGCACACATCGCATTGTTGGAGGGTGTGTGTCTGAACCTGGATCCTCACCCTGGCAGATCAGCCTCAGAACCAAGTAGGTTGTTATAAAAAATAACAAATGGTAAAAATACGATATTTACTTTCCAAATTATGCTTTCATAAAATACAAGATTATGTTATAAATCTGAGGCCTATAGCACAAGGGAGTTTAAACTACTCCGATTTAACTCTGGGTTATCGAGAAAAGAAAAGTCGAAGTTGACAACTCTGATTACCTAAATGGGTGTTAAACCGTACTATGACGGTGATTAAGATGTTGGTTAGCTGAGTTGGTGTTAACTTCACGGAGTTTGTGCGCGTTCGCATAAAAGGGGCGCGGTTGGCAATAATGTAGGCAGATTTTTTAGCAAATGGTTCATGCAATTTTTTTTTTTTTTCCAAAGGCTTATTTTTTGTCCTAGCAGAAAACACTTTTGAGATTGTACTTAATTTTGATTATAGACCTACTGTTAACTGTTAAAGTAAAGGATTTTCAAGTTAGAACAATAAATTTTTCGGAGGCTAATTGGGTATTAGCGGAGATATGTTAAGTATCTCAAGTATGAATCTTGAGTGATTTAAGAGACGCTACACTGCCCAATTTTCTTCACAGCATCGTTTCGAGCTCCCTGTTATTGGTAACATCGAGTTAACCTTTAGCTAGGAGCAGTTTAGAGATGCAGCATAAATTGCCTTGACAACATATCTCGGGTCAAATTTACCCATCTTTTGTAGTAATGGGTTAATCAGGAAATGACACCCGACCTCACAAAGTTACTCCCGAATTTACAGAGGTAAGCCATATGTATACACTGCCCACCTGAGTTTTGTAACCCTTAACTGGTTTACCTCAGTTCACAGTACAGGCCTCTGGTCTTGTTAAGGGTTACTAAACTCAGTTGGGCAGTGTATGTAAACATGTATAGCACAAGTGGTTGGCCATTAATTATGAATTTTGAATTGTAAAATATGTCTGATCTTTCTACATTTCCATTTTCACCCAATCTCTCTGGGTTTTCTTCCCTTTCTCTCTCTCTCTCTCTCTCTCTCGCTCGCTCTCTCTAGTTCTGGGTTACATTACTGTGGTGGAACCTTGATCGCCCCCCAGTGGGTGCTAACTGCAGCACACTGTCTCAAGAGGTCAGTGGTTACTTTCCATGCAGCCAGCAGTTTGCTTGTGACTGATGAATCCATAGTCTGCAGTGAAGTAATCTATTTGATGAAATGGACTCTCAACTGTTGACATTGATAGTCAGACTCAGAGTTATTCTATGTGCTTTCTTATGTGTATTAACCCCAACGATTTAAAGTGCCCTCAAACATTTTATAAAATAAAGGGGCTGAAAAACTAAGTTGTGTGTGTGTGTGTGTGTGTGTGTTGGTTCATTTTCAGACACTGGATGCCCTTCAAGGTGCTCCTGGGGATCCACAATAAGGATGGTGAAGAGCCCTCTAAACAGGAGAGGAGCCTGGAGAAAGTGATCCTGGAGCCCCACGGAGCCGACATCGCTCTGCTGAAACTAAAGACGTGAGTGCTGGGGGGTTAGAACCTGGAAGTAGTCATGTTTAGATGTTTCTGTTGTTGAGGTAGCCATGTTCAGATGTTTCTGTTGAGGTAGCCATGTTCAGATGTTTTTGTTGAGGTAGCCATGTTCAGATGTTTCTGTTGTTGAGGTAGCCATGTTCAGATGTTTCTGTTGTTGAGGTAGCCATGTTCAGATGTTTCTGTTGAGGTAGCCATGTTCAGATGTTTCTGTTGAGGTAGCCAAGTTCATATGTTTCTGTTGTTGAGGTAGTCATGTTCAGATGTTTCTGTTGTTGAGGTAGTCATGTTTAGATGTTTCTGTTGAGGTAGCCATGTTCAGATGTTTCTGTTGAGGTAGCCATGTTCAGATGTTTCTGTTGTTGAGGTAGTCATGTTTAGATGTTTCTGTTGAGGTAGCCATGTTCAGATGTTTCTGTTGAGGTTGCCATGTTCAGATGTTTCTGTTGAGGTAGCCATGTTCAGATGTTTCTGTTGAGGTAGCCATGTTCAAATGTTTCTGTTGTTGAGGTAGCCATGTTTAGATGTTTCTGTTGTTGAGGTAGTCATGTTCAGATGTTTCTGTTGTTAAGGTAGTCATGTTTAGATGTTTCTGTTGTTAAGGTAACCATGTTCAGGTGTTTCTGTTGTTGAGGTAGCCATGTTCAGATGTTTCTGTTGTTGAGGTAGCCATGTTCAGATGTTTCTGTTGTTGAGGTAGCCATGTTCAGATGTTTCTGTTGTTGAGGTAGCCATGTTCAGATGTTTCTGTTGAGGTAGCCATGTTCAGATGTTTCTGTTGAGGTAGCCAAGTTCATATGTTTCTGTTGTTGAGGTAGTCATGTTCAGATGTTTCTGTTGTTGAGGTAGTCATGTTTAGATGTTTCTGTTGAGGTAGCCATGTTCAGATGTTTCTGTTGAGGTAGCCATGTTCAGATGTTTCTGTTGTTGAGGTAGTCATGTTTAGATGTTTCTGTTGAGGTAGCCATGTTCAGATGTTTCTGTTGAGGTTGCCATGTTCAGATGTTTCTGTTGAGGTAGCCATGTTCAGATGTTTCTGTTGAGGTAGCCATGTTCAAATGTTTCTGTTGTTGAGGTAGCCATGTTTAGATGTTTCTGTTGTTGAGGTAGTCATGTTCAGATGTTTCTGTTGTTAAGGTAGTCATGTTTAGATGTTTCTGTTGTTAAGGTAACCATGTTCAGGTGTTTCTGTTGTTGAGGTAGCCATGTTCAGATGTTTCTGTTGTTGAGGTAGCCATGTTCAGATGTTTCTGTTGTTGAGGTAGCCATGTTCAGATGTTTCTATTGTTGAGGTAGTCATGTTCAGATGTTTCTGTTGTTAAGGTAGTCGTGTTCAGATGTTTCTGTTGAGGTAGCCATGTTCAGATGTTTCTGTTGTTGAGGTAACCATGTTTAATAATTCATAACAATCATTGATTGCACCCAAAGTGCTTTACACTGTATGAGGGGGGACTCACAGTTTGATTGCCAGTGTGTAGCACCCACCTGGGTGACGCCACGGCAGCCATGTTGCACCAGACTTGCTCACCACACATCAGTGTATGACCCACTGAGAGCCATAGGGGCAGGAGAGTGGATTAAGAAGCCAATTGAGAGGTGGCCAGGGTTGATGAGGCCAGATTGTAGACGCCCGCCCCACGATCAACCGATCGTAATAAAGGAAAAGAAAAAAACTGTTTTCAACACTGAATGGTTCACGGGGAAAGTGTCATGTCCCTTTTTCTTCACGTGGTTGGAAGAGACAGTATGGACAAAATCGCGGTGTAAGGATTTAAAAGTCAGAAAGGCCGGCAAAGGGTGGTGTGTATAATTTACTACTGATGTTTTCTGAGAAATAGCTTCTCACTGTGTACATTTAATGAATGTAGGACAGGCTATAGCCTAGTCTCCATCAAAAATTTTGTTTATACATTTATACGTATATAAGAATGAAACAATATAGGCCTAAGCTTATTATTTAGGCTAATTAACCATAGACCTAATGTTCTCCGTTTTCAAATGATCAGCCGCATTTCCGTGATGCGTCTATAGAATGTTTTAAGCGCATTTAAATGTTGGTCATTTTTTTGTGTTCTCCAGCTGTTTGTAAATTCACTGGCCGCCACTGAAACCAATATATATTACAGGAGACGTATTTGAGAGATCAGTATGTTTGTAAACAAAGGCCCTAGCAACACTTCCGGGTGGAGGAAGTAACAGTTTTGAGTGAGAGAATATGCTTTAATCTGTTGTGTTTAGGAATTAAATACAATTTTGGCGAGTTGCAGAGGGCTAGATTTGTACAGATTTCCCCTCTGAAATGAAGCTAAAACGCCCAAAGACAACTATGTTGAAAGCACCTGTTCACATTACGTTTTCAACGTGCTGGTAACATATTAAGCATTACAAAGTGGCCAACATTAACGTTCCATGGAAGTTAAACATTGCTTCCCTGGCTTACACCTTAACGTTATGAGAACTAGCCCGTGTTTTATCCTCTTCTGTCTTTTATTCTTAACTTGTCTTAGGCTACTTCTTTCTATGTTTCTCTGTCATTCAGTATAATACATTTCTGAAGTGAATTTTTTTTTTTATAAATAAACAAACGTAATCGAAACTGTTTCCCCAAATAACATAGATGTATTAGATTAAGGCAACACTTCACAACTAACTAACAACAGAGTTGGTAGTAATTCATTGTCTGAACCCCCTCCTGCCGGTGCCTCCGCATCCAACGCAGTCACGGTTGCGAGGTCACACTTGGGCCAGTTGGGGTAAAAATAAAGAATATACAGTTAGGCCCAAAAATATTTGGACAGTGACACAATCTTCATGATTTGGGCTCTGCATGCCACCACATTGGATTTGAAATGAAACAACTACAACGGAATTGAAGTGCAGACTTTAAGGTTTAATTCAAGGGGTTGAACAAAAATATATGATTAAACATGTAGGAATTGTAGCTATTTTTATACAAACGCTCCTCATTTCAGGGGCTCAAAAGTAATTGGACAAATAAACATAACCCCAAGTAAAATGTTACTTTTCAATATTTTGTTGAGAATCCTTTGCAGGCAATGACTGCCTGAAGTCTGGAACCCATGGACATCACCAAACGCTGGGTTCCCTCCTTTGTGATGCTTTGCCAGGCCTTTACTGCAGCGGTCTTCAGTTGTTGCTTGTTTGTGGGTCTTTCTGCCTTAAGTTTGGTCTTGAGCAAGTGAAATGCATGCTCGATTGGGTTGAGATCTGGTGATTGACTCGGCCATTGCAGAATATTCCACTTCTTTGCTTTAAAAAACTCCTGGGTTGCTTTTTCAGTATGTTTTGGGTCATTGTCCATCTGTACTGTGAAGCGCCGTCCAAACAACTTTGCTGCATTTGGCTGAATCTGAGCAGAAAGTATATCCCTATACACTTCAGAATTCATCCGGCTGCTTCTGTCTTTTGTCACATCATCAATAAACACAAGTGACCCAGTGCCATTGGAAGCCATGCATGCCCATGCCATCACACTGCCTCCACCATGTTTTACAGAAGATGTGGTGTGCTTTGGATCATGAGCTGTTCCAATTCTCCTCCAAACTTTCTTCTTCCCATCATTCTGGTACAGGTTGATCTTAGTCTCATCTGTCCAAAGAATGCTGTTCCAGAACTGGGTTGGCTTCTTCAGGTGTTTTTTGGCAAAGTCAATTCTGGCCTTTCTATTTTTGAGGCTGATTAATGGTTTGCACCTTGTGGTGAATCCTTTGTATTTACTCTCATGAAGTTTTTCTCTTTATGGTAGACTTAGATACTGATACACCTACTTCCTGGAGAGTGTTCTTCACTTGAGTGGATGTTGTGAAGGGGTTTTTCTTCACCATGGAAAGGATTCTGCGATCATCCACCACTGTTGTCTTCCGTGGACGTCCAGGCCTTTTTGAGTTCCCAAGCTCACCAGTGCACTCTTTTTTTCTCAGAATGTACCAAACTGTTGATTTGGCCACTCCTAACATTTCTGCTATCTCTCTGATGGATTTCTTCTTTTTTTTTTCAGCCTCAGGATGGTCTGTTTCACCTCCATTGAGAGCTCCTTTGACCGCATGTTGTGTGTTCACAGCAACAGCTTCCAAATGCAAACGCCACACCTGGAATCAACTCCAGACCTTTTAACTGCTTAATTGATGACAGGTTAATGAGGGAAGAGCCCATGCAGCGTTGTTATTTTTTTTTGCAGCCTTCTGAGTCAATTGTCCAATTACTTTTGGTCCCTTGAAAAGAGGCGGCTACGATTAAAGAGCTGTAATTCCTAAACCCTTGCTCCAATTTGGATGTGAATACTCTCAAATTACAGCTGAGAGTCTGCACTTTAAGCCCATATTGATTATATAATTGTATCCTGAATATGTTTTCGTAAACAGCTAAAATAACAAAACTTGTGTCACTGTCCAAATATTTTTGGGCCTAACTGTATACTTAATAGTCAAACACTATCAGAAACAAATACCGTTTCTATGTATTTTTTATTTACCCATCTTTGCCTATATCTGTAACAACCTAGCTCATATAAATAGTAAGCCTATTACAATAGCTGGCTAGCAAGTTAACTGTTAACTTATCATAATAGACTAGCCTACTTTACCTAACCGTAAAAAAAGCACGTAAAAACCAATTGCTTTATAATTATAACAGCATGGTGTTTGGACAAGATACAACAATCCAAACCATTTAAAAACTAAATGTTTTATTTGTATGCTCATCGCTGTCATGAAGAATAACTTGTTAATAGCCGTCTCCCTAAGTTGGAGGCGATACTTCCGCCACCCGGAAATTAGTTTTTTGTTGTTGTGACGTCTGGCGGATCTCAGTATGTTGGTTAACAAAGGCCCTAGCAACACTTACGGGTGACGGAAGTAGCAATTATCGCTGTCATAGAGAACAACTTGGCTGTTTATCAATACCAAGAACGCTAAGAACGTACATGTGTTCTTGAGAAGAACGTTCCTGCCAAGTGTCCTTGACGAGAACGATCTTGCAAGATTGTGAGGACGGAGAACGCGCTATCGAAGATGGAGATGCTATGTGAACTTGCTATTGCGCAACACCCTGGGCATTATCAGCGCAACGGGATATGCTTTTGTTTTATCGTGTTTGTGTATTACATTTAAAGACAACTAAACTCGTGCTTGTCATTTTATTCATGATAGGGATGAGTAACCTAACATAACCTACTAAAATGTTATTTAACATTGTTATGGATGTCCTTTCAAATGTCACGAGCTAGCAGCGGGAAAAGCTGATTGCTCTCAGATTGTTACCCAGTTGGGGCCTTAATACCCGGGGCTAATTCGTTTTTATTTATTCATAATTTAAATGAGGTGCTACATTTTTTTTTCATCTTAAACAACTTTCAGTGACTACATTTAGTGTCAATTGCTGCAATTAAAGTTATTTATTTGAGACGGAACAAAACGCGCTAGCATGGCTACATGAATCGAGTCAGGATTCCGATAATGGAGTGCAGCATTTTGAGGTTAAAAATAAAAGGGTTGTTTTTTTTACTGAAAAATGTGTAGCCTAGTTTTAAAACCCAAGCGTCTCACGTGGTCAAAAGCATGGCCCAAAAAACGACTCATGATCAGTGAAACGGAAACATCGACCTGTACCGTGGAGATCATCTGGATCGGAAATATTCCAACAGTGGTAATTCTATTTGAAGAATAAAGAATACAAAATAAAAAATTTAAAAATAAATATTTTCTTTGCTTAGGAAGGTTCCTAACTGAGTCAAATGACCCGGAAGTATATACGTGGCAGCCATGTTAAGTACTGTTCGAATTCTCTGTCTGTGTTCGGAATCGCCTACTTAAACACTATCTACTACATACTCAATGGGTACATGCTGCATACTGATTACTTAAACCTAAATCTAGAATACTACTTTTGACAAAGATTCGATTATATTGTTAGTATACTCAACTGGAACATGTGACCAAAACCCCGCATTTTTCTAACGTTGTCAAAGCTCTAAGGAAATTGCCGAATTGCATTTTGGGGCGTGAAGAATCGTCTAGTAACCTCTCTTAGGTACTCAACATTTCCACAAATTTGAGTACCTCATCCGGGAACTTTTTCCCCACTCAAATTTCACATACAATGTAATGTTAGCATACTGCCTACTCATTTTCGGTCAAATTGAGTATGTTAAGCATGCAAAGTAGGCGATTCCGAACACAGCCCCTGAGTGCTAACAACAGGTGCTTCAATGCTTCCTAACTTGTGGGATACACTGGACCATCCTTAAACGAAAGGAAAGAAGCAAATGCCGCCCCACAATTCCTTGTGACAGCAATGTTTAAAACCATACACCATTCAGCCGTGGATCAACATGACCGACAAGGGATGCAGATCATATCCTAGTTGTTTATTAAGCATTTTCCATCTTATGTTATGCCCTATCTTGAAAATATGCTTATATGTTTTCAAATGTTAACATGTTAGAAACTTAAGAATGATAATATGTAACTATCGTAGCAGATTTGTATGCCTAACATTAGTGCATAACTTGCATACATTTGACGATTAGGCTTCATGCAATCATATTAATTGGGATTCATGCGTGGCGATAAATATGAGTTGACAGGGGGATGAAACATGAGCAACCATTCTCAGTGTGACATTTCGTTTCCCTTTTGTGACAGGTAGCCCATATTCCCTTTTTAATTCCGACCTTGGTAATAAAGTAGGTTAATCCGCCTTGCCCACGTTTATACATAGGCCATGAAACAACATGGTGACAACGCACAGGCGAAGTATGATCTAAGATGCGCTTTTTGTAGGCTATAGTTCATCTTTGGGACATTGTAGTTTCTCCACCAACAACCCACGAAAACCACCATCGCATGATAACGTAGGTGAATGTAAGTGCAGTCGGACTCCTTTAGCGACACGATTGTCTTTTCCGAAGTCCTTATGAATTCTCCTTTATATCTTTCCTTAAACTCATGACGTTTTCCCTTGGGGTTAAGGAAAAGTACATAGTAGAAGTCATTAGGACGTACAATATTGAAGAATTCGGATCCAGCCCTTGAACTGGAACCGTACTTGGGCCATAAAAGATTACGTCAAACGGGTCCACCAGAACGCAAGAACGGACAAAAACCTGGATTGATAAACAGCCTCATTTAGAGCCATCTCCCTACGTTGGAGGCGATACTTCCACCACCCGGAAATTAGTGTTTTGTTGTTGTGACGTCAAGCTGATCTCTCCTAAAACAAAGACGGAAGGATAGGCGAGGGCTAGTATAGCTCAGTCAAAAGTGACAAAATACACCTTTGAAAAACTCCAAAGCTGTGTTATTTACATGTTGTATCTTCTGTATAACAGCGAGACATGTGAAGTGTAATGTGTAATGATGTAATGTGTGCCTTTGCCCAGCCCCGCCTTGTATTTGTGATGTATTGTAATATAATATAATTGAATAATGTGATGTATTGTAATGTAATGCACTTTGAAGATATAATGTGATGTATTGTAATGTAATGTAATGTCATGCACTTTGAAGATATTAATGTAATGTAATGTAATGCACTTTGAAGATATTAATGTAATGTAATGTAATGTAACATGTGCCATTGCCAGCCCCGCCTTGATCAATGACAAAGTCATGCCGGCCTGTCTACCAGAAAGAGACTATGTTGTCCCCAGTGGTACCGAGTGCTTTGTCACTGGCTGGGGGGAAACTCAAGGTAGGAGCACATATTGAGACATCCCCCCCAAAAAATATTGTTGTTCATCACACCATTCCTCAAATAAATAATTTATTCAAAGTTTTGCTAAAATTGAAAAACCAGTGAAATGACACAGCCAGTCTTACTTTTTTTTTCAAGTCCTTAAACTTTACCACATTTATGTAAATTTGAATACTGAAAGTTTGTCTCGACTTTGTGTTGCCCAACAGCAACGGGAGGTGAAGGCGAGCTGAAACAGGCTGTTGTCCCGGTTATTGACAATGATGTGTGTAACACACCGTCCTACCTGAACGGCAAAGTCAAACACAATGAGATGTGTGCTGGGAAAGTCGAAGGGGGGGAAGACACCTGCCAGGTAAACACAGACACTATCTTTCTGTCTTTGTTTTTTATTTATTTATTGCACACGTTACTTTACTCTCCCTTTCTTGACTTCATTGTCCTATAAAAACAAAAAACATTTTATCAACCAACCTTGATGCAACACAACAGATAAACCGACCTTGATGCGACAGATAAACAACGGCCAGTCAAATAGCCGAATATCGGCCGATAGATCGGTGCATCCCTAGTTTTATTAACTATTATAATGATACGTTTTAACATTCTGTATCAGTAGTGCTATATTTGATGTATAATATCCTTTCCTCCAGGGTGACAGTGGGGGTCCCCTGGTGTGTTACGCCCAGAACAGGTACGTCCTCCAGGGTGTGACGTCATGGGGCTTGGGATGTGCAAACGCCATGAAGCCCGGGGTCTACGCCCGAGTCTCCAAGTTCGTCGACTGGATAAAGATGGCCATGGCTAACTGAATAAGACTATCCTGGAACAAAACTGTGCTCACAAATGTCTTATTTGTACGATAGAACATGTACTTTTTTAAATTAAATATAAATTTTACCCTTTTAATCTCAATCATCTATTATTTTTGAGTCTCCAAATAAATATCAGATATTCATATATAATTCTAAAGCAAACATAAGTTGAGTAGCATTAAGTGTTGCTGCGCTGATGGTATGGAAGCCCATAAGGGACTTCATTCAAATGAAAATGTAAACTTGAAAATGCAAATGCAATTCCACAATAGCAAGATCACTTTTCACATGCGTATGTGTTATTTGAGACAAAATGTAAGTGAAAATGCAATCATCCCATTTGCATTTGCATTTTCAAAGGCTCCAATGGGCATTCTGTGGCAATATTAAAATTCAAATGCAAAAGCTGTTTGACATTACATTTTCAAAGTCCTACCCCGCCATACTGCGGACAATACTCAAATGTTAATTCAAACTTGAAAATTAAAATGCAATATAAAAAATGTATCCTCATTTTTCATTTGTGCAACGCAATAACAACGCAACGCAACGCAATAAGCGAATCAGCGCTACGAGTCTATTGCATTTGCATTTTCAAGTCACCACGCTCGCTTTGGGACAGAACATGAAAATTCAAATGCAATTTGTCAGTCCTCTCAAGGCAGGTCTTTAGTTTGGACCTCACTTCCTCCTTCAGTCACTTAGTATAGTGCTAGCTGTAGCTAGCGGTGCGTCCAGTGCGCTGGGAGAAAACCACTTTGGCTATTTGACGGCAACCTAATTTTGCCATTAACAGAGGTTCGCGACAGAACAGAGAAAGTATGTAGGCCTATTGCAGAGTAGGTCTACTCCATTTCTGGCACCAACGTGTCTCCCGCACCAGCCAAGCCTATGCCATTGCCGCAGAGATGAACGCTCAGTGTGGCTAACTCTTGAAAGACAAATGAGCAACCTCAGCTTAATAAAATTGCACAAAACAAGCGCAACACTACCTATGGCCACATATTTATAATACAATATTATTAAAACTAGAGGTGTGAACGTTTATGAAAACATTAAAACCTTTTACAGAAGAAATTTGCAAAGTTTATAATGCACCTTCTAATTAAATAGCTTTGTCCAATCTAAAGTGGTACAATCCTGCCTTCATATTATCACCCATATCTCATATTGTGCTACACGTTTATTATTCAGTATGATTCTGATAATTAATATTGTGTAAAAATGCACGTGAAAGTTGAAAATAATGCAGTTATGCCAAATATTAGCCCACAGCAAGCGTTCAGCTATATGGCTGTCCTGCTTCTCTTCATTTCAGCACTGTCATTGTGAATAATTCAAGAGAGACTTTAATAAATATGCTTATTTTAATTAATGCAAAAACATAGAACTTAGCTGCACATAAATATGACTAAGGACTTGCGAAATAGCAGCTCCAACAACGAGTTGGTAAAAGGAGCAAGACAGTGAAGACACTAAACAAGGAAGTGACAGCCTAGCTAAAGACCCGCTTTGATGAGAGGACTGACAGATTGCATTTGAATTTTCATGTTCTGTCCCAAAGCGAGCGTGGTGACTTGAAAATCCAAATGCAATAGACTCTTAGCGCTGATTCGCGTATTGCATTTGAATATTGTCCACTGCACAGCATAGTACTGAAGATGAAGTCTTTGAAAATGCAATGGCAAATGCGATTTCCTTTTCATTTTCATATTGTTTGACAACTGCATTTTAATTTTAATTGTGACATAAATAATGCTTGCACAAATGAAAAATGAGGATACATTTTTCATATTGCATTTTAATTTTCAGGTTTGAATTAACATTTGAATATTGTCCGCAGTATGGCGGGGTAGGACTTTGAAAATGTAATGTCAAACAGCTTTTGCATTTGAATTTTAATATTGCCACAGAATGCCCATTGAAGCCTTTGGAAATCCAAATGCAAATGGAATGATTGCATTTTCACTTACATTTTGTCTCAAATAACACATACGAATGTGGAAAGTGATAATGCTATTGTGGAATTGCAATTGCATTTTCAAGTTTACATTTTCATTTTAATAAAGTCCGTTATGGGCTTCCATATGATGGAGACTGGTTTCCACCGTCCAGAATTCGGTGTGCAACAACCAATTGTGATGACAGACTGCCTCATGTGGCTGGGAGTGTACAAGACCCAGAGACGTGCTATAGGGGGAGGCTGCAGACCTGGAGCCAAGACACTCTCAGTCCCCTTAGACATTCTCAGTCGCCTTAGACACTCTCAGAGAAGGGTTTAGCTGCAGCTGGGTCCTGGCCTGGGAAATCTTGCCTCCTGTGCCCCATTGTCTATTGGTTGTTACCAGCCAATAAAAATTGGCAGGCAATTTCTGCCCCCCGTGCCCCTCAGTTTATTGGTTGTTACTAGCCAATAGGAACTTGCAGGCATTTCCTGTCTCCGCTGCTTAGCCAATGGTAAAAGTTATTATTGTTGCTTGTAGTTTAACCATGGCTTCCTTCGTAAGTAAGATAGCTAATTAGCTTGCGTTAAATAATGTAATGAAATACAAACTAGTATTAGCTAACGTTAGTCATAGGCTACAATATACTAGAATATTAAAGTTAACTTGAATGCTATTATTAATGCTCCCAACTTCAATAATAACAATAACTAATAATAGTCTACAAAACCAGTGTGAGCTTTTACTACGCTTTTCTGAAATAACATTATCTGACTATATAAATTAAAAATATGCCGAAGCTGGATTCCTCCGTTTTCCTTAACGTTGTAGGCCGATCAGAACGATTTAAATTAAATGACAGATGTTCATTGAAAGCTAAATTGTTGTTGGATTGGATTGGCTAATGAAATGTAATATCGCAAAGATTAATCCGTGGGTTAACTTTTAAACAAGTAGGTGCCTACCAGAATTAATTCAATTATTGAAGTTTTAACTCATTATACCAAAACCTGATTTACGTATTATTTTGTTGGTTACAGTCATTAAGTGATAGGCTACATTAAAAGGTCATTTTAATAATTCCCCAGTGCTGGTGCGCACCCCAGATCACAATGAGCAAGTAGCCTAAATATTATGACCCCGACGCATATTCCAGTTTCGCTCTTCAAAGACATGTTTCTTGTCCAATAAAGTGCAGCGTGAGAAAGCAAATGGGATTAGAAAATCTTTATAATTTCTCAAATCAGATCACAAAGTATCTCTAAACGTGTGCTAGCGTTAATTAGGAAGGAAGCCATGGTATGGCGCTCAAATAAAACGCAACAATTACAACCTTTCTCATTGGCTAAGCAGGGGAGGCAGGAAAGGCCTGCCAGTTCTAGTTTGGAAAGTAACAACCAATAGACAAAAGCGCATGGGGGGCAGAATTTGCCAGGCAAGGACAAGGAATTCGGTTTCCTTGTAGTTTAGGTCGTGGTTTTAATATTGATCGTCCACTAGATGGCGGACCAAGCACATCTGAACCTATCTTATTGCTGACACTTTAGGTCCTAAAGTTTAGGGTTAAATAACTTATACGGCTAGGCTAGCAATAACCTATAGTGATAACACTGACAGGTAGCCTATACATTTAAAACATGCCGGTACATTTAATTTCCCTGTACTTGTCAATCATTTAATTTTGCTTTAATTAGGGTTTTTGGCGTCGTCAAAGTGGGTGTCGTTTGAGGAATGTTTTACCACGTGACCAAGAGGATACAGGTCTAATACTATTCGTAGCGTAAATATGTAGGTTTTTTTTTATTGAAATGATCCAATCTCGCGTCACCACTCTCTATGAACATGCCCGTTGCCATGTTTGTTAAAAGTGAACTTCCAATTATGCGAGTGTGCATGAGTGAGTTTGACGTATCTTAGGATGGCTTCCATTTTTCGAAAACATTGTAGGTATCGCTTCTCGGCCTTTTGGCTAAGATCAAGCACACCTGTTCTTTTAAGAGCGGCTGAGAAGGGGTACAAAGAGCAAAGGCCATTCTCCTTGCGGAGATGGCCTCAACGTGTGCACAGTCGGCAGGCAAGGCCGGACTGAGGAACACACTTAGGTTCCAATGGAAGTCGGCGGAGAAGGAAGTGATGCCAAGAGATGTCTTCGCCAGGGTGCTTCTCATGGGCCAGCTGAAGCTGACCGTCAGTGACGTCTACTGCTTGCAGTGGAACCCGCAGGAGAGGGCGTACGACGTCACCCTGCAGACAGCGGCCAAGTTCCAGGAGGTAGTGGAGCGGTGCAAAGAAGGGGCAACGGTGGGGCCCCTGGCTGGGTTCGTGACCATCAGCCTGAACCGACCGAACTTCCGGGTGGTGACGGTCCACACTTTCAACCCGTACGTCACAGACCTCGCCCTGGCAGCCTACCTTTGCAAGTTCGGGGAGGTCGTCACAGGAGCCAGGTATGTCAAGGACCCGTTGGGGTTCTGGACTGGGCGGCGACAATTCCAGGTGCTGCTGCACCAGGACCCCGACGGCGTGGACGGGCTGAAGCATCCCCCGGGCCTCTTCAGCTTGGGAGCTGACCGGGGCTACCTGTACTACGCCAGGCAGCCTCCTTTCTGCCGACGCTGCAGGCTCTCTGGGCACACCGAGGCGGCCTGTGGGGGGCCCGGTGCAGGTCCTGTGGGCAGGAGGGGCACGAGTCCAAGGACTGCGCGGTCCCCAAAAAGTGCCACAGGTGTGGAGCGACAGGGCACCTCCTGAAGGACTGCGCCGGAGGACGGAACACCTATGCCCAAGCAGGGAGAGGGGGCGGAAGACCTGCTCCAGAGGTGGAGCGTCCTGAGGCCGACGGACTGAGGCCCATTGATGAGGTTGTCCAGCAGATCCTGGAAGAGGCGGCTGGAACCGGCATGGTGGCAGTGCTGGAGCCAGCCCACCAGCAGTTGGTCCTGGATGAGATGCCTTCCGATCTCCTGGGGGTGGAGGTGCCTGTCGACCCCGCGGGGCCACTGTCTCTGGCGAGCCTGAGCATGTCTCCCTCATCCTCGCCGACAAGGAGGAAGAAGAGGAGGGACAAGGGGAGTTCCTCCGTGGAGGTTTGTGGGGGGCCCACCGAGAGGGAGCTGTCACCTGGGAAGGGAACGGCAAAAAGGGTCAAGGGGGCGACTGCCGCGGCGGCCGCTACTGGGGATGGTCCTGTGGGGGACGGAGGGGACCGGGGGGTGGCGGTTGTGGAGGTCCGGGACGTGGGGGATGGAGTGGGAGGCTTAGCTGTGGGTGGTGGGGAGGAGGGGCCGCGGGCAGGGGTTCCTTCCCCAGATATGGACCACTCACCAGGCCTCTACGACCCACTCGAGGTGGACGGGCACAATGGACCTCTGGCCCCCTCAGGCGAGCCAAACCCAGTGCCGTTTTACTGGGGGGAGTCGGAGTTTGAGGTGGAGGTGGTGGACCTCTTAAAGGACTGAAGGTGAGGGGATGGCCGGATTGTGGTTTAGTGGGTAATGGGGGTTCTCTCTTTCTTTTGCATTGTTATGTTGACCGTGTCCACAATTAATGTTAGAGGGCTAAGGAACGCGGTAAAGAGAAGAGCGGTGTTTGATTTTCTTGCCTCACTGAACTGTACTATTGTTTTGTTGCAGGAGGTTCACTTAAAGGATGGTGGGGATGTAAGGAGGTTCAGGAGGGAGTGGGGGAAGGGGGATTCTGTGTGGAGTGTGGGAGGGGTGCACTCATCTGGGGTAGGGATTCTTCTGGGGCACTCGGGGGCGAGGGTGGAGAGTTCGTTTGTAGTGGAGCAGGGGAGGGCGCTAGGGGCGGACATAACAGTCGGGCGGTACAGATTGAGGGTCATCGCGCTATACGCACCTCAGGGGTCAGCGGAGAGGCAGGGTTTCATGGAAAGCTTGGCCCCGTTCTTAGTCACTAACAGGCAGCTTGTCGTGGGGGGCGACCTCAATGTGGACCTTGGCGTTGGTGGGGATGCCAGTGCCGGGGTTATCACCGGCCTCATGTCGGCCCACGGCCTGGTGGATGGGGGAAGGGCAGTTACGCCTCGCATAGACGGTCCCACATGGCATAATTCCAGGGGGGTGTCCAGGAGACTAGACTACGTCTTCTTTTCTAGGTCCTTGGGTCTGTTGTTTGGGCGGGTGTTCCCGGCTGTCTTCTCGGACCACGATGGGGTCCTTTTTCGGGTTCGGTCCAGCCTACCGGTTTTCGGCCCCGGGTACTGGAGGTTAAACTCCAGAGTCCTCCAGGAGGACGAGTTCAGAAGAGGGTTTGTTCCCTTCTTCCGGGGTCTTGAGGGGCTCAGGCCGTTGTGTGTCGGGGTACTGGAGTGGTGGGAGGTGGCCAAGGAGAGGGTCAGGCGGTACGTTATGAGTCATTGCAAGAAGCGGGCATGGAGGGCGGGGAGGGAGGTGATCCGTCTCCAGCGTCTGCTCGAGCTCGAGTACGCCACTGCGAACTTTGGCGGCACTGTAGACAAGCGGGCTTGCGACTCCCTCAAGGCAGAGCTGAGGGTGGTCTTTGAGGAAAGGGCCCGTGAGCACTTGTTGCAGTCACGTAGGGAGTTCTTGGAGAGCAACGAGACCTGCTCTGCCGCTTTCTTCAGCTCTGTCAAGGCTGGGAAGGCAAGGCAAGTGCTAACGGGAGTTAGGGACCAGGGGGCTAGGATCCGGAGGGATGTTGCGGGAATGTTGGGTGTAACTACCGACCATTTTCGCACATTCTTCCAGGATAAGGGGGTAGACACAGAGAGAGGGAGGTCTTCCTGGATTGCCTGACGCAGCGGGTCCCCCCTGACATTGCTACTGCAATGGGAGGCCCGCTCACCCTCGTGGAGTTGGAGAGTGCACTGCGGAGGATGCCCAAAAGGAAGGCTCCAGGCATTGATGGGCTGCCGGCAGAGTTTTATTTGACGTTCTGGCTGGTTCTCGGGCCGGTGCTGTTAGAGGTGCTGTCCGAGGTCCTCCGTCGCGGCACTCTGGGAGGGACAATGGCCGTGGGGGTGCTTTCCCTTCTTTATAAGAAAGGGGACGCCACCGACCTCACGAACTGGCGGCCTTTGACCATGCTGTGTGTGGACTACAAGCTTCTTGCTAAAGTCCTGGCTGACCGTCTGCGCACGGCACTCCCTCATGTCGTCCATGTGGACCAGACATGTGGTGTGGCTG
>JAPMUY010003609.1:0-279781 GCA_026901105.3 Galaxias olidus
GTAGATTAAGTAAGTAAGTCATTAAATAATATGAATTGATGTCTGTTTGTGAGATATGACTGAAGAAGAGAGAGTGCAGTGCCCTCAACACCCAACGATTGCAGCCTAGAAATATGTAGTGTGTGATACACTGTGTCAAAGGTTGCACTAAGGTCTAACAGGATGAGGATGTTTTGGGCCCCAGCATCAGCGGAGTTAAGCGGAATAAGTGCAGTTTCTGTGCTGTGAATTGTGCGAAAACCAGACTTACGGGGCTCAAACAAATAATCGGCAGATTGAAATTGTTGTAACTGAGATGCAATAATGCGTTCGAAGATTTTTGCAAAAAAGGGTAATTTACATATAGGGCGGTAGTTTATAAGAATGGTTGTGTCTAGGCCGGATTTTTTTAGGATTGGAGTGACATAAGCAGTTTTAAAGACTGCTTGGAAAAACTCCTTGGGAGAGGGATAAATTGAATAAGTAAGTTAGGTGAGGAAGTAAAGTAGGCAAACATGATATGCAGAGGACAGTTGGAAGAGGGTCAAGAAGACTGGTAGTAGGTTTAGATGCCATGATTATTTTTGAGACATGTGCAGAGTCAACTAAGGTAAATGAGGAGAAATGATTGTCAGAGGTAGGCAGTAGAACGTCACCCACACCATGAGACACTGTGGCTGCGCCAGAGGGAGGTTTGGAGTTCAAGGAGGAGAAAATGTTAAATATTTTGTCATTGAAACACTGAAGGAAGAAATAGGCAAGGTGGAGGAAGTAGACATGGTGTCCTTGCGGGGTTGAATGAGTTTGCTCACGGTGGAAAAGAGGGTCCGAGCGTTGGAATTTTGAGCATTAATGATGGCAGAAAAGTAAGATGAACGTGCAGCAGTGAGTGCATCTCTGTAGGAACACATTATGATGAAGAGATTGCAAGTGAACAGTGAGTCCCGTCTTTGAGCACAGTCATTCAAGGCGGCGACCAGCCTGCTTCATTGTTTGAAGTTCTGAAGTGAACCAGGGGGATGAGGAAATGAATGAGACAGTTTTGTTTTTAAGGGGGCCAAGTTGTTTAGTGAGGTAGACAGAGTGGCATTAAGCAGGTCGGCCAACTGATCTGGGGAGACGGTGGCAAGATCTGGTCTTAGGGCAGCACCAATTACATCAGACAGAGAAAGGGGGTTAACAGCTTTGATATTACGTAAAGAGATTGATCATGTGTGGGGAATTCTGATGTAGAGTGAAGGGTGAACTGAATAATGCTATGGTCAGACAAGGGAAAGGGGGAGGGAACAACCTGAGAAATAGTTAAACCAGTAGAGCAGACCAAATCAAGGATAGGACCTTTGGTATGGGTTGGGAATGTGACATGCTGGGTAATATTAAACTGGGTAAACAGTCTAATACATCAGATAAATCAGAGGGCTGTTTTAGGTTTGGTGAATCCACGTGAATATTGAAGTCTCGAAGCACTAATAGATGTGGGGAGAAAGATGAAGCAACAGTGAGCAAGTCAGAAAATTCAGATAGAAATGAGACATTAGGTTTGGGTGGATGAGCAACAACTCTGACAGTTGAATAGCAGGCTTTAAATGCAGAATATTCAAATGATTTGACAGAGATTGAGATTGAGGTTGATGGGAGTAACAGTAACATTAGTATTGTAAATGACAGTAAGACCACCCCCTCGACCAGATAGGCGAGGTTTACAGATGTAATGATAATTAGGGGGAGCAACCTGGTTAAGGACACAAAATCCCCCAGGCTGTTGCCAGGTTTCACATGAAACCAGAAAGTCCAGGTGATTGTCCAGTATGAATTGACAGAGGGGTAGGGCTTTATTGCTAAAAGACCGGGTATTTAACAGGGCAAAGCAAAATTTGGACGATGCAGTCTTGGACAAGTCAGTAAAGGGAAATGTCCGCAGGCAGCCGTAACTAATAGGGCGGTGATGATGCGTGAAAACAGAGGGGCAAAAAGTAGTCCACAATGAACAATGACGGGATGCTGCAGCGAACAGAGTAGTGCACAGTCCGGTTACATCTTCAGCTGCGGAGAAGATAGGGGTGGCGACTGAGAAGACCAACACATGACACCCAGTGACTAAAGAACACTGACGCTACCCGCCAGCCGTGAACCAAGCTAGGGCAGGCAAGAAACCCCAATACAAAGCCCTTTCTGACCCAGAAAATCAAACACTGAGAAAGTCGTTACTTAAATCAGAGCGATTACTACCGGGGGTTCACAGCCTAGCAAATTAGTTGAGGCTAACTTACCAAACTGGAGCCAAGAAGAGGAGAGTGAACAGAGCGATACCATACACCCAGTCAGTATACACGGGAAAGGGTGTGCACAGGTTTGTCTACGCCAGGCCAGAGCTACAGGATAATCGACGGGGAGACAGTAGGTCCTGAGGATAGGAAGATTCGGATGCCATACAAGACTGTGCAAAAGACTGTGCAAAATATGAATAGTGCAAAGATCTGTGATAGTGCAGTACTGAGTGCTAATGTGCTATTTAAGTCGTGGTGTGGAGTTAAGAAGAATCACTTCCTCAGGAAAAAAGCTCTTCCTCAGTCTGATGGTGCGGCAGCGGAGGCTTCTGTAACGCCTGCCAGATGGGAGGAGGGTGAAAAGTCTGTGGTTAGGGTGGGAGGTATCCTTGATAATGCTGCAGCGGTTGAGGTAAATGTCCTCCATTGAAGGTAACTGGGTGCCGGTGAGCCGTTGGGCAGTTTTCACCACCCGCTGGAGTGCTTTGCGGTGAGACACGGAGAAGTTGCCATACCATACAGAGATGCAGTTAGCTAGTTTGCTCTCAATGGTACAGCAGTAGAAGTCCACTAGTATCCTCTGACACAGGTGAACCTTCTTGAGTCTCCGTAGGAAGTAAAGACGCTGCTGTGCCTTTTTGACGAGGGTGGAGGAGTTTAATGACCAGGTTAGGTCATCTGAGATGTGGACACCAAGGAACTTGGAACAGCGACACCATTGATGTAGATGGGGGCGTGTGTATGACTCCCAGTCCGCCTGAAGTCCACCCTGGTCTTCTGCGTGTTGAGTACCAGGTTGTTGTCAGTGCACCACCTAGATAGATGCTGAACCTCGTCCCTGTAGGCCGTCTCATCACCTCTGATCAAGCCTATCACCATGGTGTCATCTGCGAACTTGATTATGGACTGCTATGGCCACACCATTATAGACAGAATAGTAGCTGACTGCTTCTTCCCTAAATAGTTCTTGCATAATTTGGAGCTGTGCTTTGGGTCATTATCCTGTTGTAGTAGGAAATTGGCTCAAATCAGGCACCATACAAAGAAAATGCCATGGCGTTCCAAAATGTAGTGACAGCCGTCCTAATCAAGATTCGTTTTACTCTGCATGAATCTTCCACTTTACCCGCACCAAATCACCCTCAAACCATCGCATTTCCTCCACCACGATGAACAGATAGCGTCAAGCACTCCTCCCACATCCTGTCCTTTGGATCACACAGAATAACATTTGCGAGACGCAAAACAAACACCTCAAACTTGGATTTGCCTGTCCATAACACTTTTATTTTAACCAATCTTCCTCTGTCCATTGTCTGTTTCCATCTTAATATTTTCCTTTTATTGGCCAGTTTCAGATATGGATTTTTTCTTGCCTCTCCAAGCCAGAATTCAGAAGCACACCATTGTATGTAATCTCCAGTTTCTTGGCAATATTTCACATGGAATAGCCTTCATTTCTCAGAACAAGAATAGACTGACGAGTTACAGAAGAAATAGTTTTCCTGCCCATTTTGAGACTATAATCAAATCCACAAATGCTTCAAATACTCGGCGAGCCTAAATTAGGCCAATTTTATTGTTTCTTTATTCAGCACAAATGTTTTTAGCTGTGCTAGCATAATTGCACAATGGGTTTCTAATGATCAATTAGCTTTTTAACACGATAAACATGGATTAGCTAACACAATGTGCCATTGGAACACAATGGCCCTATTCACTTCGGTTGCTTTAAAAAAATAAATATTTAAAAATAACATGAAATGGAAAATAAATATATACACCAATACAAATAAAAAAATAGAAGAGTCATGATTCGACCTAGTGCGAAATGATAATTCCTACTTTCCTTAACCCTCTGAGTCCTAGGGTCTTTTATTGTTGTTTTTGATATCTTTATACTGTAGTTTAACCAATATTGCAGTCATTTCCGGTAGTACAGTGAAGTAACACATCTCCCCAGATTCAGTAGAGTTGAGGCTAATCAAGTGTGACACTCAAAACACATTTTTGGACTGTAGAATATCACATAATAACCATGACAAACAAACAAAACCAAAAAACGGCCATTGAATTTCTTCAGTTTTATTAGCAAAACAGCATGAAAGTAAAGTTTAAATTCAGTTATTATGTAGCCACTGGTGCTTGGCATCAAAGGGAAATGTATGGAACCTTATAAGTCACTTTTCCACTAAACTATTTACAATATGGTGACCATTGGTCATACTCGTTTTTACAGTCAAAATGTTCTACCACCGTGAAAAAGGAAATCTTGAGGTCTAGATGTCCCTAACGGTGATACTTGGCAGTTTCTGTAAAGTATCTCACACAGGGGGTTCTGACACTACTTACACTGCCATGGAGTGTATTTATTGCACAGTTTGCCCTTCCTGTGGCCTACTGGTGCCCTATATGAATGTACAATGGCTGGAACAATGGCTACAGGAGTGTTGCTACAGGAGTATCGCCTCTCTGCTGTGGTGTTATCCAGTTGCATCCCACAAAGTTCAGTAGTGAGCAGCTCAACAAAGACCTGATGTGACATGTTGTTTTTGCACATACTTCTTTGTGGAGGATGAATGAATTGGTGACAGCAATGTCCAGAAAGTGGAAAGACGTTGGCGATTGCTGGGCTACAGGACAGGAGCATGAGCAGAGGTGCCTGCTGGTCTGTGCCTGAGGGTAGGGTACTTGCTGATTTACATAAATTGCAGGCTTTGCTGCACTCTGTTCATCATCAACACTAATAAAGTAAAAATAAAAAAATGTTACAACAATAACAACAGTAATAGCAATACAGTTACAACATTTGTAATGCAATTAAACTTCATGCAGAGTGCCTGAACACAGACCCACACACTTTTGTCAGGCAAGATTTGCATTTTACATTCTACCCCCATGCAGCCTAACTTTCACACCCTACCCTGGACACCTGACACCTATGCAACAATTCCCTCCCCCCACATTTACACTAGAAACAACTTACCATGTTGGTTATTACAAAACATCAATTGCATATGATAATTCAAACGAAATAGTAAACAAGCATCATTTGGAAAATAGTAACAGATTACCATGGCTATTTCTCAATATGATGGTACCTTGTGATGATATTGAGAAGATAAAATAATGCCAGGTAGGAGTGAGCTAGGGCGCAAACCAGTACGCGCACTAGGCTACACACTTTCAACACACCAGCGGAAAATAATGACAGGCTAATATTCCTTTCAATAAAACATTGGCAATTATTCACCTGCATTCAACTATTATCACAATTTTAAACTACTTACTTGTCCTGAAATGGATCTATTCCTTTTCTAAAACAGTCAACATCTTGGGATTCTTGGCTGGAGCGGCTGTCTGGAAACGACGCGCTGTCCTCTCCCTCGTCGCTTTGAAATATCCTCTCAATAGGTTTTTATCGAGTGAGTGTCTCTTCTTCTAGCCATACTTGCTGGTAAAAGTTAAAAATACAGCTGTGTTGGGTCTCTTATCCACTGTATGATCCAATATGACATGGTTCCAATGTAAAGTGTTTAAGTTCATTGACATGTAGCCTATGTCGATTGTTGAGTGGTTACCTTCTAATTCTTTGGAGTAAATACTCGGAACTTTAAATCACATGACCTATACTATCTAATGACGTCATGAAACCCCGCGAAAATAACAATAGATCAATAGATACTATGGAAAGGCGAGGGGCAACGCAACCTACTGATAGGCTATGCAAAAATAATGTTCCCTACTTTTGTAGATCTGTGGAAAAGTAAGCGAACAACATACATCAACCAAACTGGTCTTCAATTAAAGCTACAGGCCTCTAGTTTAAAATACAAAAAACAGGATTTGGTCGAGGATGATGGATGGGCGCGCCCGCGCGCCTCAGAGGGTTAACCGCTATCACATTTGACATCTCTGCATTAAGAAAAAAAGATTACTGATGCGTATTTGTGCAAACAGTCTTTGTTAGAACTACCTATTGTTGTTCTTAAATGTCTACAAAAAAAGGCATACAATACAAATAAGAAAGTCAAAAAGGTTACGCTTACGCATTACAAATAAGTCTTGCTTGTTTGAACATGCTACCATGGTATTTTAAATCCAGTATCTAGTGCTATTTGCTACTCCAGCCTGCTGAAAATGCCATGTTTAAATAGTCCTAATCAACCTGAAACTTTTATACAAGAACATAAAATGTAATATTTAGTAGTTCAATGTTACATGGTTTTATTCCCTTTAAGGCCAGGTTTTGTTTTAGCTTGCCAACAATGCTACATTTCAGACCATTTCTGATATTCAAATAGAATTTCCTCTTGACCAACTTTTAAAACCAAATTCTATATGAGATTAGTAAACACATTTCTATTTCCAGTCTAAGATGTTATTTCAGAGAAATATAGCAACAGTTGATAATACATTATAGAAGTACTTAGTATAACATACAAACATTGTTTTAATCAACGCAAATGAAGGATTAGTCATAATTCAAAATCCACATGCTAGCCCAGCAAACTCTCAGCCTCTATTGAAGGCAGTGGGTTAGGCCTCAAAAGATCTATTCTACTATAGTATTTTTCAACAAATGTAATTTCATAGTACAAGTTATTCTGAATCCATTAATCAGACAGGGAACCATTATTCCCAATGTTAGTACGCCTCAGTTTGCTTAAGAGGGCATTCTTCCTTCACAATAGCACTAGTGCAAACCGGTTTGAGGGGGTTAATTCCCAATGTTAGTATGCCTCAGTTTGCTTAAGTGGGCGTTCTTCCTTCACAATAGCACAAGTGCAAACCGGTTTGAGGGGGTTAATTAACACAGGATGCAGTTGTGCACATTTTAGGCCATCTTTTAGAAAGTATGCTTAATTTATGGATTTTCCATGATCACTTACAAGGTACAAGCACATATTTTAGACTGTATATCTGCAAGTGAATGTTGCAAGATTAGGCTTAGGTTTGAAAAAACTGCCAGAGTTGTAGGAAGAGACAGTACAGTCAAGTTGGGATAGAGACCGACACAGCATTATAGCGACCTCCAATAACTTTAGCCCCAACCGAAGAACTGAAGTTATTAAAAAATTATATTAGAAATTGCAATAGAGCCTTGTTATCCATCAACAAAGAGCTAATCTCTGAGCGCATGGAAATGCCATTGGCTGTGGCATGGTACGGCCGGAACCATTTTGAAAGCAACTGTGCTCTACAGACGTTACAGACTGTCAGCCCTAGCATGCAAATTCCCCAAAAAAGTCACATAAATTCCTAAATATATAATCCTATATTATGTTCTCTTAGTAATATAGTTAACAGATAGTAATGACGGTTGGGTTCAAACTAGAGACTTTGATAACGTTATTGGCAATGCTGCTGCCAAGCTACAAGCTAACGAACGTTAGACTACACTAGCTTTATACCTAACTACCAGCTGAATCATGTCAGTCCTACAACCGCATTTATCATTGATCAAAACAAGTAAATTAATGCCTTGAAACCACTCTAATTCAACTGACAAAGGCAATATAATTATAATTAAAGTCTCTTTAGGCAACTGTTTTGTATTAACGAATTATCAACACCTTTCTACGCTGCAAAAAATGCCTGGCAAGAAATTAGATATACTGTAAAGTATGGAATTTAAGAAATAAATGCCAAGAAGCAAACAAAATCATCTGCCAACAGAAAAAAATTATCCTGATAAGTATGTCATGAAATAAGTTAAATAATCTACACTTAAAGCGATCACAGTTATCTTGATATTAGTTCTAAATAACTAATTTTAAGTATTCTGGCCAGCTGGAATTCAGTCCTGACGTATAAAAAGTAAGTTTACCGGCTTGAATTGAGATTTAACTATTTTTAGATTAGTTCTTTATACTTAGTATTGGGTGTAAATGTCTTAATCTGAGAAATATAAAGATAACCACACTCAATTCAAGACAAAAAATTTAATTATGCTAGATGTTGACGAAACATACAACCTCCACTGCAAAAAACATTTGTTTATATATTTATTTTCATTTCATTTCACATATTTTACAGACTTCAGCAAACACAAAAACCTGGGGCACGGCCATGGAATATCTATATCATTTCTAAAATGTGTGCAGCGACACCTAAACCCAATTGACAAGGAACAATAACATACATTGTTGTTAGGTAAATTTTTTGTCTACCATAACATACTCAATGTACAGTACCAGTCAAAAGTTTAGACACACTTTCCCATTCACATCAATGGGAAAGTGTGTCCAAACATTTGACTGGTACTGTAATTCAGAATCATTTTCTGCATTTAGTGACACCAGATCCTTCATAATGGAAAGCAAATTAAAACATGCATGTCTAACACTATCATATTAACTCACATGTTGAAACTTCCTCAGGGACAACAGTACCAGAACAGTGACAGATGTCAATCTGGTGTACAATCTAGGTTTTAAAAAAGTCTGGGTTTTGCAAGTCCTGCCACTCTGAACATGTTGTTGCAGAAATGTGTAGGGACCTTCTAAAAAAAAAAAAAAAAGTATAAACCACTAATTTATATTGACCGAGGCACTGAGGCATAGAACTGGAGTTGGTCAATTTCTCCCTACGGGGCCAGGTCGCCACTGCAAAAGAGACCCCGTTCTCAGTTGGATTTACCTGGTTAAATAACAGTATAATAAAAAGATTAAGTGAAAACAAAAGAATACTATTGAATTAAAACATAGTTAGAAACTTATCTAAATGTACAATGATGCACTTCTTTCCTTTAGGATGTGAAGATTGGCTTCTTTCCCCTTTCTTTGGAGGATACTCCTCAGGGGAAAGGACTGGCAGGGATGTGTACAAGGCGATTGAACGTTCCTGTTTTCTTCAAAAATAATAAAGTTTCAGAACAATATGTTTCAATTAAAATGAATCCACATATAGGCCTTAACTTGGTCTACTTGCATCGGCATCACATCTTGTCTTCATTTCATGAATGTTACTACTTATTTGGGTCAATAACCTCCAGCTCAATCTTAACATTAAACATATGACAATTTAGTCCAATGATTTCATTTTAAATCTCTAAGCAAACATTTTCATTCCTTTGAAATTAACATTAGCTAGCTAACAAGTGCCTCCTACCTCCTTCCAACTGCCACTTCTGTGCAGGGTAAAAAATTAAAAGCTGAGTTTTATTGTCCACCCAACAGTTAAACTTACTACTAACTTAAACATTTTCTCAGGAACAATAACCTAATATAACAATTCCAATAAACAAAACCAGTACAAGTCATCAATTGGGGCAAACAGCTAAACTACTAAACGTTAACTATCAAGCTAACTTAGTATCAGCTGATAACGTAGCTAGCAAGCACTAATGTTGGCTAACTATCTGGCGGGAAGCTAGATAGCAGGCTAACGTTAGCGAAGTTCATGCAAGCGTGCCAATTATTATGATGGAAACTGATTAGCTATCAAGTTAAGTTTGGTAAAATCCAAACATATATATTTATAAAAATTGTAAGGTAGAATGCTACTTACTTTAACCAGACCAACGGTAATCACGTCCAGAACTGCACAACTTTCTAAGCTTTTCTGATGAATTGAGATGACTGACTGAGCATGTGTGAAGGTTGGTGTGGTCACTAATGCGCTTTTTTAATTATAGTTTCATGTGTTTATAATAAATTAACCCTCAATCGTAACTGCTGAGTTTGTGTTCATGATATTGGAATTACACTTCCGTTAAATTAATGGTCCTCCAAGTCTGCAAATATTTCTTAATAATAATAATAATAATAATTGTAATAATTATACAGCATAATAATATTTTTGTAAGTGGATCACACCTTATTTTTACAAATCAAAGTGAATTTGAATATGCATTAATTAAGGTATGGATAAAATTAGACTGTTCTTGTATTGAAATTTCAAACATTACATTAAAAATGTTGTTTCAGTCAAGTGGCAAGTCATAGTAATACAATTTAGCTTATTACCCAAATGAACTATGATTCTGATCAAACATGTATCTGGCAAACTCCTCATTCAGAACCCAAAGGCCAATAAACGTTTAGCGTTTGATGAGGAAATCCTTTGCCTGGCACATGCAGGGACTGAGTTGGTATATGCTGAAAAGCAGCATGCAAGTTAAATATTATCTTGGAGATGTCATTGCACATCATAGATGCACGGCACATGACCCCTAAATAATTGGCTATAACTAGGTGCTGCACTGTCAGAAAAAAAAAGTTTGTAAATTTTTTGAGATATAATAGGGAAGATATTTTTTCTTATAAGATATCTTAGATATATTGGCTTGATACAAGATATTTGGTCTGGCTTAGATTTCATTTTTCGCAGTGTACAGGTTGCACATTGTAATCTCTATGGGAGAATGTAAAAAATCGTCATTCAGATCAGTCTCAATATTCAATATAAAAGTTGTCGCCAGGAGTGATCTCCTACGAAACTGTGACAATCTGCTTTACAGCACAAGGAAGTGCGTCACTAAATCAGCAAGAGATGCCCACACTTGGAGTATAGTCGTTGATCATGCTAGCGATATGCAGTGACCACGAGCATTCTGCATGATGTCTTTGTGACGGTTAGGTAAAAATAATTACACTAAGCAAGAGGTCCCCAAAATCACCTCCTACAAATAATCTACACACTGACGCTTTAATATTATTATAACCGTTATTGGTAACACTTGATAATAATTTTCAGTAATAAGCAGTTATTAGATCACCAATAAACTATTATCTTACTATTAATAAATGTGTAATAAATATTTATACATTATTTCTAATGGATTAGTAAGTGTGTAATTTATCATTTATCTAGGAATCAGTCAATTATGAAATAATTGTTACCAGATGATCTATATGTTCTTAGATTGTCAGTATTGAAGGTCACTATTCACTATGTTATTCATCACAATTTATAATTAAATATGTAATTATCACACATTTACTAATAATAAGAGAATAGTTAATTGATAATCTAATAGTTAATTGATCTAATAACTGCTTATTTCTTAGTGTTACCCAATTATCCTGTATTTTGTTACTGTCAGGAGTTTAACATGAAAAAGCTCTGTACATACACTGGAAAACACCTGCAGTGTACTATGTGGATCCCTGTAAATCATGAAAACTAGATATGACAAGGTTGTTTTAATATGCATTTAGAGGCTGAAATCTGTCCTAAACTCCTGTTTTCCTGTGGATCAACACAAAATGTACACCCTTTCTCGTGAATGTTGCAAGAGAGATACAGCAGAGTGTGATTACCTGATAAAAAGGGTCAGACCACATTTTTTCCAAGTCTGCTGGTGAGTGTTCATCAATATTGACAGTGGCGCAGTACTGCAAAGATTTCCATTCAGTCAAGTGCCTGTAGCCATCTAGGACAGCCATCTCCCAGAAGTCTTTTTCCACGTCTGTGGGATCCCCATCAGTCCAATTTACTGTACTAAGAGCCTGTCAGTTGGCAAAAAAGTTGCATAATGATGAAAGATTATTTGCTCTGGAAAAAGAATTGTATTGGTGAGTGTCCATTCACATGTCAGAAGCTTTTTCGGTAAGTAAAATGGTAAAAAAAATTAAAATAACATCTAGAGTCACAACACTTGTTAGTCTGGTGACCTTCAACAGAAACAAAATCATAACCAGTGTCTTTAAACAAATTAGAGTACTACAATAAACCAATATTCATTAAAAAATGTTTTATCTGGTTAAACGTCAGAACTTCTACATCTAAAATTACGCAAGTGAACCCTTGAAGTGTTATGACACGTTTTTAACGCAAAATTATAACTAAGCATGACTTGCTTCCATCACAAGCAAACTCTTCAAAGTCCCATATAAATCCTAATAAGGAAAACGTAGTAACTTTAATAACAAATATTACTGCGATGGCAGCCATGACTGGGGTCTATGCTATGGCACTTCATGGCACTTCGAGGCACGACAGACAATTGGGAGGACAAGATAGCGATATGTCACGACAGTGCTAAGAGCACTGTCTTATGGTATTGACAAGACATAAGCTGTTAGCTAAGCTTTGTCAATGTTAATAGTGGTAGAAATCGTAGATTGTGTAATTGAATGCTTAAAACGCTGCGCAGCGTAACTCGATGTCCAGTCATGGCTCTGCACACCAATGACTTTGCCTAACTATTTAAACTAACAACGGCATTTAAAAAAAATAAAACAATGTGTAACCATTTGTGCAGACACGTGGTAAAATGTGTGTATGTTGCTGACAGAGTATGTATTTGTAAAGTAGGTAATTTTAAGTATTATGGCAATAAGGTAACAGATTATATCCAAGTGGTACCAGATAGAGAAAACTAGAAATGCATTTCCATGAGAAAATGCGGATGTGATTGTGTTTCCACTATTAGCAACCAGGCAGTGCGGGTGGCCAGCCCCCTAAAATAATCTCTGCAGCACTACTACGTCCTTGTGTGTTGGTGGACAGCGCTGTAAAGTGTAAAGTGTAAACGCCAACTTGGGGACATCCAAGATGTAAGACAATTTGTTCGAAGGGAGAGTGACATTATTAAGCTACTGTAACGTAGTAAACTGTTCCGTTTAACTACATTAGTGGCTAGGACAATTCTAAGGGCCAGTGACTGACAGAGGCCCTGAATTTGATTTTGGGGAGTATCATGTAATTAATTTTCAATAGTCTATATTTTATTTACAATGTACTAACACAACTAACGGCAAAAAGTAAACAACGAGAGCCTTTGTTCGGACCCCTTCCTATTTACATGAAATGGTTCGGTCCTGCCTGCCCTTAAACCACGCAACGGTACAGCACTACAGGCAGTGACTTGTGACGACGAGTGTAGAGGGTTGCGTATCATGTCTTAGTTTAAAGAAAAGTCTGGTTACCGAAAACGAAAAAGACAGAAAAGAAAGACAGGAGAGAGAAAAGAATGAGCGACAGTATATCACCCATGTTTTCACAAAGAAAGGTGGTTGACCAGTTTGCTAAGAAACAGGCTACTTTTGCTCCCCTAACGTAGTTACTTCATCTTCACAGAACATTGTGAATGTTTACATTTGGCTCCTCTTTAAGCCGACATTATTCAATGCAGGCAAACTTTTAACAAGCTATTCATACTCAATCAGTTTTCCCTGCCCCTGCTTGGTGCCAGGCCCAACAGATGCAACTTCAGGCTCAGTAGCCCTGTCACCCCATCCAAATACCCCTTCCTATAAACCAGCCCTAGTCCCAATTGAATAAGGTGAGCAGCATTGTGTTGAATGGCAGTTGGCACAATTGCAGGGGGTCCCTGGGATTTATTTTTATAATTAGAATATTTATTAATAATAAATAAATATTTAATTTTCAATGATACAAATTCAAAACTAAACAAAAACCATACAAAAACTAAAACAGCCTATAGTCTGCATTGGATCCTGGACAGTTTGAAGCACTGAGTGACTCAGTCTGTACAAATGACAGCCAATGTTACAATAATACCTTGAAGTCATATGGACAAGGTATGTCTCAATGGCTTTGATGCTGACTGGAATATGGTTGTTTATTGGTGGTGGGTCAATATTCTTGTTAATGTATATTCAAGTTGTATTCATTTTAGGTTATTCATTAATGTTAAGAGAATTGTCAATTTGAGAATGTTACCATTAAAATGGCATTTAGACTGTATAAAGATAGCCTTAAGCACATTTCTTATAGAGGGTTTCAGTCTTGCATCATTAGTGAATTACACTGTATGCAGAATGTTGCTTGCATGTCTGCACAGTGTTTTATTTTCACAGCTCACAGTCAGTAAATATTGTACAGTAAGTATTGGACTTCAGGGCTCCAGACTGCCATCAAAAATCTGTTCACTGCCACAAACAAATACTGGTTGTAGTGCTGCCACTTGATTTTCGGTGGTGTTTTTTTATTATATGATCATTATTAAAATCCTAAAGTCATTGTTTAGTTTGATTATTTATTATCCTCCTGGCAGCATTTCTTTCTCTGTCTCTCATGCGATATAGTATTCATTGTTGCACTTTTACCGTTTTTAGATTAAGATTTTTTGGTCGATTCATTTAAAAAAAAAAAAATCTGTCTAGTTTTTGTAGTACTGCCACTCACTGAAAAACTTGAAATGTTAGTCTGGAGCCCTTGGCTACAAGAGAATTGCAAGCCTGCAAAGGTAGTTATTTAAAGCTTTGAATGGATCCATTGGGTTCCGGAGGTATGGTTACAGCAATTGCGCAGTTGGCATGGCCTAGGGTAGTGGGCCTGATATGATATATTTTCATGGGGCCCCAAATGCCTGCGTATTCCATATGACTTCTATTGATGACAACAGAAACAAAGAAGGGGGGTGGAACACATTGCATTGCCCCTGGATGCAATAATTAATATTATAACACCCAAGGTGTTCACTATCATACATTGCCACAGCAATCAAGCGTGCCAGTCCTCCTGTCGCCATTGGATTTTGTGTATGTAAACTTGTAAGTGATTATTTCCAAGACTCAGACTATGTCTTCAAGCATCAATGTAATGATTTAGGGGGATTAGTCGACACCAAGGCAGCAAAGCTCAAACCAGAGGCAGTACCATCAATTTTAGATTTGTCTAGCTTAGGGCTGGGGTGGTTACCGGATCATTACCGGATAACCGCAGTATTATAACGCACACAGCGGGGTTGGGCTCATTACCCATGGTCCCTTGGATTAGACAGGACAAACGTGTTTTCATTTTTTTTTTAATCAAGTGATTAAACAGTGAACGCTCCAAATTTGTGTTACTTACTAAACGTTTATTAATAAAAACAAATTAATAAATTTTCAGTTGATCTAAAAGTGACAGTTTTAGTGTCGAAAAAAGGTTTTTCATTTTACCGAGTTGATACTTTGGTGTAGCCAAGCGGTGTCTTCTAAGAGCTCAAACCTCCTATGGCCAACTTTGACATCAGTTTACTTCTTTGTCTGGGAAAAACAATGTATATGTTGCTACAGATACTTTGAAAAACTAACTGCCTTTACAGTTACATGGTCGTTTACCTAAATTAAGGCAAAAATATGAAATACGTGTATGTTGAAAACCGCGAACGTGTCAAACAACTTTATGACGCGGCCCTAGTCAACAACAATTCTAGGCTTCGAACGACAGTTTGCCAAGGTACTGCTTGCAATTGCGTTTGTACACTCATAATCAGTGTCAGATAATCACCGGTTCGAAAACACATTTCAAAACATCTCAGTAAAATGTAGGTCCCATTGCAAGATCATTGCTCAGTATTATTTGTACATATTTGCTTATTTAGCCTATAAAGTGGTAATAAACAGGCATATTCTCTCGTTGAAATACTATCGTTTTCCCTGCCTCCCCCCACAGTTCTCGCCCAATCAATCTTGCAAAAGTCAAAGCTCTCTGCCCAACAAACTCCTACATTATAGCCTATATTAAATTTATCATTAGGATGATGATCTTGTACTAAGTTTGCATGTTCTCCCCGTGTTCGCGTGGGTTTCCTCCGGGTACTCCGGTTTCCTCCCACAGTCCAAAAAACATGCAGGTTAATTGGTGACTCTAAATTGCCCGTAGGTGTGAATGTGAGTGTGAGTTGTTGTCTGTCCCTATATGTCGGCCCTGTGATAGACTGGCGACCTGTCCAGGGTGTACCCCGCCTCTCGCCCTGTGTCCGCTGGGATAGGCTCCAGCCCCCCCGTGACCCTGTACAGGATAAGCGGTAAAGTTAATGGATGGATGGATGGATGGATCTTGTACTGTATTGATCTTGTATTTTTAGCTGTCTGCGAGTAGCAAATTTCTGCAGTCTGCTCTGCAAACCTTAAGGCAATAAACCATCTGACTAATAAATAGGTTTTCTTGTTTTCTTAATGCACTGATTTTTCAGGCACGCATCCGTGGTCACAACTGATCATGCCACTCAACGCGATCTTTAAGGAAACCAACGCTTCGGTGGACATAGAGGAAAACAAAAGATGAGGAAAGGTCCCGATTTTCTCACGGCAATTGATATGCTACCTCAAGCTCTTATCATGCATAGTTCTTTTTTCGTTCGTTTTATCTTGGTACAGATAACGTTACCGATGAGCATCACTTACATTCACAATCAATCAGCATAGCTAAAGTTAAAATTCAATGTGTTATAGGCCTATGCAATAGTAGCCAAACTGACTGACATTACCATAGCAGGCCTACATAAAACAATGAAAATAGGTCTTGATTTATGGATTCCAAATCACGCGACTGATTTCTAAATCAAAACTAACTATCTAGCAAGCTATAGTGGAAAATGACGTGTGTTTTACCGCTGTCCTAGAGAAGTGAAGGCACGGAAAACATTGAGTGAGCAGTTCTTCCTCTGCCTAGGATCAATTTTTAAAAAAAATTCTGAGAATCTTTCAAAGGCCTTAGACTACTCAGAGTTGAAAGGCCCCAACCGACGGATTTAAGTTAGTAGCGACTCAAATACTAGTATAGTGGAGAATGGCGTTTGTTTGAGCTGTCCTGAGGAAGTGAAGGCACGGAAAACTTTGAGAGAGCAGTTATTCTTCTGCCTAGGATTGTTTTTTTGTTTTTTTTCTGAGAATCTTTCAAAGGCCTTGGACTACTCAGAGATGAAAGGCCTCGACCGACGGATTAAATTTAAGTTAGTAGCAACACAAGTAAAGTATATAGCACGTATTTTAAATAACTATTTGTTGACTGATTTCTTATTCAACTTAAGGTCATGTAGGTACAGGGGTTTACTTCAAAATGAATCAAAGTTTGACCGTGAAAAAGTATGGGAACAGGTAGGCAAGAAGACTTCAAGACTTGGTGCGCGGCAAAATCGGTGCCCGTTTTCTACCAAAATAAAGCATTTCGAACAAAGTTCAGTGTCGAGCACCACGCAGAGGCAAGTTTTGAAATTACAATATGATGTTATTAACAGTAAGTATATGGAAAGATTGAATTGTCCATGATTTAAGAATAAATGCTTAAATCAGTACATCAGTGGTTTAATATTAAATAAAGCATACATTTTTTGATCAAACTGCTTAAATTTAAGGATTTGTTCATGCAAGAACAAAACCTGCGCACTTTGAAAGCTAAATATGAATTAGCAAGAGCTGTATCGATGTTGACACGTATATGTTGTGAAACGAGGTTTACATTTGAATTACTGAATAGGCTCAGACCAACAAAAACATTATATTTGTGGTGATTCAAACAGTTTCAAAACGCTACACAGCGCGATTTTAGTCGCCGCTGCGTGAATTGTCCCGTTAAGACAACATTGTAGCGGTTGGAGTTGTCTAGCCTACTAGGATAACCACAGGTCCAACTTAGCATAAATTGTTTTATATTAAATAAATGTTTATGCATTTTTAAAACAACAACTTTGTCAGTTTGACTAAATTAGTTTTTTATTTGCCAGGACGAAGGCTGCATCTCGCTCTCCAGTTCTGCTTGGCCCTCAAGTGAGTTTGAGTGGTTTTGAAGATGCAACAACTGGACGGCGTTTCTGTCAAGTTAGCTTACGAGTACGACGCATCTAACATTAGGCCCTCGAAGTAGCAAAGTTGTGTAATTCATTATTATAAATTATTTCCAGTAGTTTTAAGTAGTTTTCTAAAACTATTTATTACTTCTTCTAAAGTTGCGAGAAAGTATGTGACAATCTGCGCAACAAGCACTCCTCTGAACGAGTGTTTCGTGCAGCAGGAACTTTGCTAAGCCATGCCGTTCTAAAACCCGACAAAGTTAATACTAACTAGGCCAATAGCTATGATACGCTATGTTTTCTTAGCAAGATATAAAAAAAATCAATAAACCAGCAGGTCGACTTTTTATCTATTTGTAGTAATTGTAAACTATACGTTTTAAAAAAAAAAATCAATAAACCATTTTGTTTGCCCAAAACGTTTTCACCCATTTTTAAATAGCAACCAAACCAATCGGGCCAGAGAAACCTCAGCCCAACATAAACCTATCGACTTAATTTCACTTAATATCCACTTAATTTATAAAATGTTTTTCAAATCTTACATCAGCTTTGTATGTTAACTGACCCATTATATTAATCTGCTTAATAACCCAAACGGGTCATCATGCGAAACAGCCGTTACTATTCAACATACGGCAATGATATAAAACGTTAAGCTTGAAGAGGCCTACATTTTTTATTTCTTAGTACAGAATAAGCTGGACATTTTCATCTACAGTTCTTTTCTCTTCTAAATGAAAGAAAAATGTCTTCTGTTCTCTATCATTCATTGTCTTGCTCATTACTTCTTCTTAACCACAGTTCTGTTCCTAAGTTTGTTGCTCTAGTTTGGCATTCTTCCCATTTGTTTCGGGAGTAATGTGAACGCTTGCGACTCTCGTTAGTCAAACTCAATCTTCTTAACGTAATTGTTGCCCGAGGTTGTCATTTCACATGGTTAATACCGCCTGGATAAATGGAAAATATATACTGATATCAGAGTTGCCATCACCATATTGTGACAAAGTGGAGCAATATTGCTAGAGGCACATACTCCAGGAACGTTTGTGCGCAAAACCATTTCCCCGTCCAGTCAGTAAACTTGTCTAATAAAAACAGGCAAGGCAAGTGTAAGTCTCCTATCTCAAGTCCGGAGAAGTTATGTTGCTGGCTGCCGTGCTGGCTAACTGCTGTCCTATGATATACAGCAGGGGCACTCTTTTAAGTTCACAACCAGGGTTCGAGTTATGTGGGATCCAATGGGAGCTGAGCTCCCATTAGGAGAATCTGAGCTGTCATGAAAGCAGTAAAGTCATAAGCCTGTGGGGGTCGCCAATACAGTGCACCAGTTAAGCTATTATTTATTTATCTCCGCCACTAATGTTGGAAACCCCCACAAAGCTCAGATTATAACTCGAACCCTGTTCACAACTATACTAACAAAACTATTTCTAAATAGATAAGAGTCCGTTGGATATGGTTGGATGATGACTTCAGACAGTTAGATTTTTATGTAGTCATCAATTTGAATTAATATATTTTTTCTAGATAATATTTACGTTTTTGTATCATTGGTTTACTTAAAGCTATTAAGTTAGCAACAAGTTACAGTGACAAGTTGTAAACTGAGTAACCCTGTCAATAAAGTAACCTGATTGGCTTGGCTTTATAGTTGGTCAAACCATTTGGCATTTATTGCGTAAAATAGGGGACTTCACTTAGTTTTCAAACACTGGTAAAACCTATATTATATTATGAATAATAATAATAATAATAATAATAATTAATTTTATTTAATTTTTAGCGCTTTTCTCGAGACTCAAAGCGCTTTACACAAATTGGTTGCCAATTAATTACATAGAACGAACAACGAATGAACCGACAGCTATCAAACACAACACTCAGTCTGAGTGATACCACGGCAGCCAGTTTGCGCCAGAATTGCTCACCCAACATATAATGACGGACTTGCTCACACACATAGGACACACAGACCGACTCCAGGTGAATTGGCACTGGTAGGAGAATGGAGGCACTGGTCAGGGCACTGGTAGGAGAATGGAGCATGGGAGGAAACCCACACAAACAAGGGGAGAACATGCAAACTCCACACAGAAAGGCCATTGGGTCAGGTGGGGTTTGAACCCAGGACCTTCTTGCTGTGAAGGTCTTGCACCATTGCTAACCACTGAGCCACCGTGCTGCCCTAAATTATTCCACAATTTTGCTTAAAGTTTCTTGGTACAAATTAAATGTTTTCATAATATTCATGAATGTAAGTTGTAACTGTGGGAAGCATTTGGAATTGACTCTATATTTATAATATGTTTTCAAATTTATCGTCTAAATGTGCTTCATGGCAGCATTTGGACTCGATGACAGTCAGCATACACCTGCAGTTTCCACAGCGACACCACTAGCAGTTATCCAGTAGTTCCTGGCCGCAACTTCAACTTTGTCCTCCACATTGTCGCGACTTTCTCTAGGGTTAGTTATGGCTCCAGGTTTTCGTCTTGGATCATATGAGTACGCTGTATGATTTACAAGAATATGCTCTAATGTCCTGTCTAATTCGTGTTTCATGTTACATACGTTTAAAGACAAATGGACAGTCTTTGCTTTGCGTGTGGGTTAAAATGATATGTAAATACAGTACCAGTATGAACTGCAACCATGCTCATGACGTAGGGCTCGTACGTCATTTCAAAATGGCTGCACCCTATCTCTTGGAGGCATACGATGCATTTGTATTTTATCTTAATATTATTATCCTCTGACTTTTATAAAATATTTTAAGAACACAATGTCATAGTATATGTATACAAACCTGCATCTGGAACGTATTTGAGCATTTCGTTTCACCTTTAATTAAATAATTATTATCTTAGCATGAAGAAAATGGAACTATGAAACTTTGGCTAATAAGCTTGCAAACTGACATGGCTTCGTATGACGTTCCATAATGCCAAAATGATATCTAAAGTTGCATTGTTTTTGTACAATGCCTTTGTCAACTTTTACGAATTGTTAGTTCCCTACACAGCATTGACAGTCAGTATACAAACATAACAACTTGCATAACATACAACGCTAGATAGTGGTATAGACCGGTGAAAATTCTCTCCCAGTTAAAACCCTCTACCCAGTCATTTCAATGGGGCCAAAAAACAATTCAAAATAATAATTAAAGATATAACACGTGAACCGATTCTTCTTTGCAGATCGTCTCAAGCTCCATCAGGTTGGATGGGGAGCGTCGGTGCACAGCAATTTCAGACCTCTCTAAAGATGTTCAATCGGGTTCAAGTCTGGGCAGGTTTTCATCAAGGATCTCTCTGTACATTGCTGCATTCATCTTTCCCTTGATCCTGACTAGTCTCCCAGTTCCTGCCGCTGAAAAACACCCCCACAGCATGATGCTGCCACCACCATGCTTCACTGTAGGGATGGTATTGGCCAGGTGATGAGCAGTGCCTGGTTTCCTCCAGACATGACGCTTGGCATTCAGGCCAAAGAGCTCAATCTTGGTTTCATCAGACCAGAGAATTTTGTTTCTCATGGTCTGAGAGTCCTTCAGGTGCCTTTTGGCAAACTCCATGCGGGCTGTCATGTGCCTTTTACTGAGGAGTGGCTTCCGTCTGGCCACTCTACCATAAATGCCTGATTGGTGGAGTGCTGCAGGGATGGTTGTCCTTCTGGAAGGTTCTCCCATCTCCACAGAGGAACACTAGAGCTCTGTCAGAGTGACCATCGGGTTCTTGGTCACCTCCCTGACCAAGGCCCTTCTCCCTCGATTGCTCAGTTTGGCCGGGCGGCCAGCTCTAGGAAGAGTCCTGGTGGTTCCAAACTTCTTCCATTTGCGAATGATGGAGACCACTGTGCTCGTTGGGACCTTCAATGCTGCAGACATTTTTTTTACCCTTCCCCAGATCTGTGCCTCGATAGAATCCTGAGGTCTACAGACAATTCCTTGGACTTCATAACTTGGTTTGTGCTCTGACATGCACTGTCAACTGTGGGACCTTATATAAACAGGTGTGTGCCTTTCCAAATCATGTCCAATCAATTGAATTTACCACAGGTGGACTCCAATCAAGTTGTAGAAACATCTCAAGGATGATCAGTGGAAACGGGATGCACCTGAGCTCAATTTTGAGTGTCACAGCAAAGGGTGTGAATCACATGTACATGTGATTTTTTATTTTTTTATTTTTAATACATTTGCAAAAAATTCTAAAATACTTTTGTCACTTGGTCATTATGCAGTATTGTATGTAGAATGTTGGGAATTTTTTTTTATTGAATCCATTTTGGAATTAGGCTGTAACATAATAAAATGTGGAAAAAGTGAAGGGGTATGAATACTTTCCGGATGCACTGTATATTTATATGACCTCCCATAGACTCTTTTGCACTTACGTTGTCAGATTTGTCTTTATTTCACAAGTTTGTTGCATGTACTTTTTTCTGTCACTACATCCAATCTCTTTCCCTTTGCACTGATTCATCTCATATTAATTAATCTCATCTTAAATGAACTAATTGGGTAACTTAGAACATAGTAACATTGTTTTTCTCTGTCATGCTTTTGTTTATTTCAGTATTTCATATCACCCATCTTAGACTGGTTTGCACTTATGTTGTCAGATTTGTCTTTATTGCACAATTACAACTGAGAAGTGAAAATATGTATTAAAGCAAGTTAATTGACATGAACCCAATTTCCAGTTATCTTAAAAATGTCCCAACTTGTCCCGATTTTTACATCCATTTCTTCTTTTTTTTTTGTAATTTTGAGTTACATTAGTTAAGTTACAATGCTGATAGTGTCACTACAGACCTATGAGTGCTAGCTTTGCATGGATGTCACAGTGTCATTGCACACAAATATATCCCTAGACAAGTTCATAATGCACAGTCTGAGGTTTCATCATCTGAATAAAGAAAATAGTTATTTAAACCATATCTTGGTATTACCAACAAGAAAAATCAAGACTTTAATCAAACAGTCCTTCACTAGGCCATATTGTCCAGCCATATTATGCACATAAAGGGGTACTTATGACAGGTAAAATTTTATTGGGGGTACGGTGACAAAGAAAAAAGGTTGAGAACCACTGCACAAACACATGTCTTTTGGCATATTAACTTTGGGAAAATGTTTCTGGTCAGTACCTGGTTGTAGAGCTTTACCGCCTCAGCGTAGTCACTGTTTGCCTCTGCTTGTAGAGCTTCACACGATATGGTCTTTGTTCCAATTTTACCACCAAATATACCTCGCACAACATCATAGTCCCCAACTGATCTATACAGCCTATGAAAACAAAAAACATAGAGTATGTTCAACAGTTTTTTGTCACTGACAAAAACAGACAAAAAGTGACATTATTGAACGCCGAACCTTCACAAAAAAATTATATTTTCAACTTAAGCGCTAGGCCAAAACTGGAAAAGTGCGAAGGGCATGGTACTCAAAAAATAAGCAATGGAAGCTACTTTGAAAAAGGAGCACCTGGGGTATCCTGGTGGCTCATCAAGCTAAAGACGCGTACCTCAAAGGCTAATCCTTCACACAGGGAAGTCCTTTGTTCTTGTTTTAACCATTACTTCAACCATTTGGAATTTATTTTCGTCCTTAAACATTACTTGGTGACAGCTCTGAAAGTAGCGTTAACTATAGCCAGTAAACATAGCGTGTTTCACATTTAATTGTGTGTATTTTGTCAAGGTAGTCAAGTAAGCCTTTTCGTAGTTACCATCGCGCATGCGCAAAATTTCCCGGGTCACGAGTGATAAACAAAGAGCATTGTTCTGTACGGCAGTGTTCACAAATTTCCACCTCAAAAAGTGAATTCCCACAATAATTTAAAATGGTCTATGAGCTTTCCTAAAAACAGGTGAGGCAACTAAAAAGTACTTTTAACTTAAAACCGAGAAAAAAACTTTAAATAGCGCTTGTTCTTCAATAAGTGTTATATACTGTACTACGCATTTCATGTAGATCTGGCTTAAACATACAGCCTGTATCAAAACTATTACTCATACCATATTTTTTAGGTCCTGCCATGAAACTGTATGCAGTTGTTAGAGAGATGGAAGAAGCAAAACTACAAGTTTGGAACTTCGAGATGTGTTTGCACCCCACCTTTCGTACTCTTTCCATTCCCTACAGAATGGAAGGATCTAGCAATGCGCTTGAGGTTGGCTCAGGCAATGAATAGGAAGGATGCCATAACTGGGAAAAATTGGTTACCAACTGCGAATGATAGGGTATTTTCAAAAAAAAATTCAGATGGAAAACCGACTTCTGCAAACCCAGCGCCAACTCTGAGTTTGGGGCCATTCTGGAAAGACCCCAAAGGCACGAAAACCACCAAAGGTTTGTCCTTTGACTCCTGTGAGGCCACAAGCATCGACTAGTGTAGCAGGGAATGAGAGTTTCGAGGTTGAGATAGTGTCTGCATGTTCAGTTGAGGACTGAGGAAAAGATTAAAATGTTAGAACAGGACAATATAAAACTTCAACAATTTAAACTAAACTAAAAAAAAACAGACATTTTCAGCAAAACATTAAAAAAATTACAGACTCACTAAGTAATTTACAGGCATCTGTTCTCAGAAACTTTTAAATGATCTATTCACTTATCTTCGACCACGGGCTTCCAAAATTAGGTACTGGCTTGGTAGTAAAAACATTGTGTCAACTAAAGTGCCATGCAAGTTTGCAAATCAAAAAAGAGCAAAAATGTGTGGTCCACAGAGAAAATTGTCGCTGAAGGATGAGTTTGTGCTAGTTCTGATGAAACTCAGAATGGACGTGACCTTACAGTTTCTGGCTCATCTTTTTGGTGTGAGCTTGTCTGTTTGTTCAAGTGTTTTCAACACCTGGATTAAGTTCTTGGCTGTTGAACTTGGGCCACTCATTTATTGGCCAGATATGTCTTCAAGAAGCACATGCCCCATTCCTTACAAAAGGACTATCCCAACCTTAGATGTACTCGACTGTTCTGAAACATATATAGAAAGACTAAGAAATCTTAAAATCCAGGCATTAACATGGACCAATTACAAGAAGCACTGTCAAATATCTGATTGGCATCACTCCTAATGGTGCCATTTCATTTCTTTCCAAGGGGGGTTGGGCCTCAGACAGAAAGATAGCTCAGGAGTTTGGTTTCTTTAATTTAATCGATTCTAGTGATACTGTACTGGCCAATAAAGGGTTCACTATAAAGGGGGGCCACATTTTTAAACAAGCAAGTCTTGTGATCCCTCCTCATAGCCAAGGTATGGAACAAATGACCACAGGAAATCTGATATGTACAAAAAAAATTGCAAATGCAAGAATCCATGTTGAGAGGGCTCTCAACAGGATAAAGTGGTTTAGAATACATAAAAACACCCTCCCTATTAACATGCTTCCAATAGTTGATCATATCTTGGTTATGTGTAAGTACGTTTCGAGGTTGAGATAGTGTCTGCATGTTCAGTTGAGGACACCCAAAGTAACATTGAGAACATTGACTATTCCTTCGATCAACAACCACAACTATTCAAAAACAGCAGGTGATAATAAAAACTGTTGTTATGAAAAAGACGTTTTAATTAGCGATATGCAGCAAAAGATTAAAATGTTAGAACAGGACAATATAAAACGACCACAACTATTCAAAAACAGCAGGTGATCTGTGTAATTTACTGCCACCACTTGCAAAATAAAACTGTTCTAGAACCACATACCAGTACTTCAAGGCTCAGGGCACATTATATTATACAATTTGTTTAATTTCATTTGATTGTAACCCCAAATATATTGCTGGCGGATTGATTCTGCATTTCAGGCATATGAATTCTGATTCTGGTCAATATTATTGGTTACAGTATTGTTGCTATAGTTTCAGTGACTACAATTTATTTTATCTGCCTATGGTTGGCTGAATTTAATTGAGGCAATCATCACAGAGCCATGTGTCATCTATACCTGCTAAAATACCAACACAGTTCCAGTGAAACCATCTGCTGCATCTTGGTTTCCCTTCTCAGTTTTTTCATGCACTCCCCATGGCTTGAGAGGAACTTTCATCACACATGCTGAGTAGACAAGTGCACTTAATTCTTGTTTTTTCCTCGTGCATTTTAGCCCCCTTTTCCTCGAAAAATGCCTTCAAAACATCAACGTTCCAAGTATGTATCTCTTCAAGAGTCTTTCTCACCGGACATATTTGGCATTATTATTATTATTATTATTATTATTATTATTATTATTATCACCGTTGTGACGAAGAGAGAGCTGAGCCAGAAGGCAAAGCTCTCAATCTACCGGTCTATCTTCGTTCCTACTCTCACCTATGGTCATGAAGGGTGGGTCATGACCGAAAGAACGAGATCGCGGATACAAGCGGCGGAAATTAGTTTCCTCCGGAGGGTGGCTGGCATCTCCCTTAGGGATAGGGTGAGAAGTTCAGCCATTCGTGAGGGACTCGGAGTAGAGCCGCTGCTTCTTTGCGTAGCAAGGAGCCAGTTGAGGTGGTTCGGGCATCTAGTAAGGATGCCACCTGGCCGCCTCCCTGGGGAGGTGTTCCAGGCACGTCCAGCTGGGCGGAGGCCGCGGGGCAGACCTAGGACCAGGTGGAGGGATTATATCTCCACACTGGCCTGGGAACGCCTTGGAATCCCCCAGTCAGAGCTGGTTAATGTGGCCCGGGAAAGGGAAGTTTGGGATGCCCTGCTTGAACTGCTACCTCCGCGACCCGACCCCGGACAAAGCGGATGACGATGATGATGATGATTATTATTATTATTATTATTATTATTAATATTAATAATAATAATAATAATAATAATAAATAATAATAATTTATTTTATTTAGTTTTTAGCGCTTTTCTCGAGACTCAAAGCGCTTTACACAAATTGGTCGCCAATTAATTACACAGAACGAACAACAAATGGATCGACAGCTATCAAACACAACACTCAGTCCGAGTGATACCACGGCAGCCAATTTGCGCCAGACTTGCTTACCCAACATATTACGACAGACTCACACACATAGGACAAACAGACCGACTCCAGGTGAATTGGCAGTGACTGGTCAGGGCACTGGTAGGAGAACGGAGCATGTTTTTTGATGGTGGGAGGAGACCGGAGTACCCGGAGGAAACGCACACAAACATGGGGAGAAAATGCAAACTCCACACAGAAAGGCCATTGGGTCAGGTGGGGTTTGAACCCGGGACCTTCTTTCTGTGAGGCACCAGTGCTAACCACTGAGTCACCGTGCTGCCCAATTGCAAAAATAAAGCGTTTTCAAATTCATATGCCATGAAAACAATTCCACGGGTGGGTTTGTTTATCACCCGTGACCTTTGACCCCAACCCACAATACTTTGCGTCAGCCATAATTACAAACTCGCTTACTGGCAGGCTAATAATAAGCAAAAGCTCAACGCTAGGATAACAGTAGATATCTGCAATATCTGAATCATGAGATCACGATGTCAAAAATCAGACAGATAGCCGACTTCAACAAGCGTGTTCAGACGCGTCATCACTTTTAGGCATCCTCTGGAAACAATTCCGTTGTGCTGTCTGTAGTTGTAGCGCATTTCTGTAATGTAATGTAAAAATTGTGCTTAGAAGAGAATCACTAAGCTATCTATTTGGTTCAGTCTAAAACGGGAGTTGGAGAATTAAACCGTAATGTGTTATGTTAAGGCCAGTTCAGCTCAATGAATCGCAATGAGAAAAAACGGTTTTAGAACGTTGCAGAGTAAAAATTGCAGGGGTGTGAACTAGTAGAATTTGAATTAAATCTTAATGTGCTGTGAGAGGTGTGTAGCCTACATACTAGCCGTTCATTTTCCTTATCTGGTGCCATGGAGATGCATATATTCGACTGAATGTATGCTTGCATTTATAAAAGTATATATAACAGGGCTGCCAACACTCACGCATTGAGCGTGAGAATCACGCATATTACCCTCTTCACATGCTATTTGCTTTTGGGAAGCGTAAACTCCTTTAGCAGACCATTGAAAATACTATAAAAATGCCGCTTTGCATGGCGCCTATACAAACCACCTGCACTTGTAGAATCCAAAGCAAAATCAAAAAACGGACTATGCTCCATTTTCTTTTTTTCTGGTTACTTGGAAAGCCCGTCAGAGCAAAGCGGAGATCCAATAGGAACATTTGAGAAAGTTGTATTATTCCTAAATACATTTTGTAATGGGTGGTGTAGGGATTAGAAGTTATGAAACTGGGGGAATGGCTGTAAATAGTCATGTTTGTTCAAGTACAAAGACAAATAACTGTCGGCCGCTTGAGGTGACAACACCAAGCGCCAAAGAAATTGCAGCTGTACTTGTTTCTCACCCAAGGTTTTTGGAAATGTTGGCAGAGTTGTGTAGAATGATGCGGTGAATTTAGATGAAAGGCTTTAGTTTTGTTGGCAGAGATGGTGCTGAGCAACATATGGCGGCATTCACGTTGTTTTGCTAGAACAGCCTGTATCTTGTGTGTAGTGTACACGATGTGGGTAAAGGGATTTAGATGGGTGCACAAAAGATGTAAACTCAGACGTTCTGTTTAGCGCACGTTCTGGTATGGTTATACGTTGTTGTTTAAAGTTAAATTATCAGAAGTCCCCAGAATGAACTTTTCCATGCCTTAAAATTTTGCAGCCTCATCTGCCTCCCCTATGCACTGACTACGACACTACTGAATAACCTACCCAAAAATGTGTTTCTGCCTACGCCACTGCTTGGGTCAGATGGGGTTTGAACTAAGGACCTTCTTGCTGTGAGGCAACGATGCTAACCAATGAGCCACCATGCTGCCCAAACGCTTTGGACCTTCATCTTTCACAAACATTTGGAATTCAGTACTCTCTGGAATTTCTCTTGGGGCTACAATAGAATTGACAAGCCCCAGCAAAATGGCAAATATTCAGTCCTCAAGGAATAAAATCGACGAGTTGAAAGCCAATGTCACTCATCTTAGCGAATTCAGAGAAGCCTGTATCATGGCATTGACTGAAACCTGGCTGACAGATATGGAGATGGATATTAATGGCTATTAATGGCTGGATATTAATGGCTTTGGGACTTATTCGACTCGATCGATACTGTGAGGTAACGGGGACGACACAGGGAGGAGGCGTTTGCTTGTTTATCAACCGCAGTTGGTGCAGTAATGTTACTATAAAGGAACGTATCTTTTTAGCAGACATAAAGCTGCTCTCTGTGTCGGTAAGGCCCTTCTACCTATTCCCTCAATTATTTGTCACCGTGGTTTATGTTTATGTAAAGCTAACATCAAATCAGCTGGGGATTGTAATCAAAGTGACACAAAAATTGCAATCTCACCGGATTCCCCAAATTTTATAGTTGGAGACTTTAATCACTGCAAATTAAAGGGCACGTTGTCGGGTTTTCATCAGTATGTCTCATGCCCTACGCGTCAGTAAAACGTTTGATTTATGCTACTACGGTTCTATTAAGGGGTCTTATAAATCTGTCTATGGACCCCTGCTTGGATCCTTAGATCATAATATGGTCCATCTCCTACCGACATATAAGACTGTGCTGCAGGTGTGAGCAGGTGGTGAATAGTAGATGTTATAGATAGGGCCTACTGAACATGTTTTTTGAATTGCCAGTGCCTTTCCCCTATTGTTTAATATGGTGTGTCGTAAGTGTCGTTTTCAAAACAATCAGTTACACACATTCAATGGGGGGTTTTCTCTGTCGTAAAGATTTTGATGACTCTTTGGGTGACTGTTGGTATTTCAGCTAATGAGTACAGCGACGTCTAAAGAAAATAATGGGGTGAACAATGTCAAATAAGAAGTCTTTAGCGTTTCAAAAAAGAAGAGTACTCATTTTCAATATACAATGGAAAACAGTAACCATTAGGTTACCTATATTGAACATATAATGATAGTTCTGATATATATAAAAAAGTATCAGCCCTAAAACTGCCTTTCCTCTCTCAAAACTAGCGATTAAGAATTGTGATTCTCACATGCAAGCATGTTTTTTATGTAGATTATGTATGTTTATATTGATTGCTTATTATTATTAATAGGTCCGCCAGCCTAGCTACTAGCCAACCAGCATGCTGATTGTTGATTGGAGGCGTGTCAGCAATGTCTGACATTAAGTTCAACTCTAAGCAGTGCTTGAGAAATGCCCATCTGCTCCCCTATTGGTCAGGATCTGAAGAAGGAATACGCAATGCATCTTTGTATCTGGTGGAAAGTGGGCAAGCTTGTGACAAACAGACAAGCTCCAGTGATAAAATTTGGCATCATAGACCTTTTTCCCTCACTGCTTGCTCGATATGATTTTTTTTTTTATTATTGAGGCCGCTTGGGTTCAATTGCTACAGATTTTAGCGGTGTACCGCCTCTCTACGTCAGTGAAGAGCATGAAAGGGAGGGGATTTTGTAACATTAATTATTCTAAGGTACAATGTACAGCTTGTAGTTTGTAGTGGATGGAGGTCTACCTGTAGCCAGAAACTACACTTTAGAAAGTTATTACTCCTGGGGATTAGCTTAGGTAGTAACTTAGGTAGCCAAGTCAACTTACAACAGCAATGACATACTTCAAAAACTATTTCATAAGGAACCACTGAATGACTGTGGGTCATGTGTACTTGGCAAGATGAATCCACTTTTCTGTTTCAGGAGGGATTTCTTTCCGTCCACGTGACCGTTTGGCAGGAGGCTCCACAAAACTGCAGGCCTGCTTCAAGCCTTTCTCCAAGAGCAGGATACCCAGGGGTTGTTGAAGACTTGCCAAGGAGCTTGTACTGACGGCTGCAGGCTGCAGTTGGATCTCGTCATGCAGGTAGCTAATTTCCTAAAAAAAGATTTAATAGAATGGGCACACACTTTTAGTAGAACCTGCCATCTTACATCTGGTATTTTGTAGCATATACAGTGCATTTGAAAAATATTCCATCCTCTTTGGATTTTGTCACATTTTGCTGTGCTACTACCAGAATTCCTCCCACCCCCTTTTGAATAACATCCGCATATCATGCATCGTTAATGGTGGGGCACTATTAATTTTACTTATTACCTCAAATTATGCAAACACAAAATAAGATTTTTTCACTAATTCCTTGTACACCAATAGAGATTATCTTCAATGACGTGCCTGTATTTGTCTTTGATAGCTGTTAAAAAGTATCAGGTTTCCGCAACACAATGCTTCATGTTAAGGATTTTTTTATGTTAAAAGGATAGTAAGCTATGTTTAGTTTGTTCCAGATCAATTGTTTGTTTCGTTTCTTAAAAATAAAATCCAGGGGTGTTGTGGAGGTAGGAGGATCGCTCCGACACTTAATAAAATAGCTCTACAACTTCGATAAAATAACTTCAAATATTATATAAAAAGTAATTTTAAAATAACTTTGCATAATGTTCCATGTGCCATTTTATACAATTATGGGTCTGTTTTTGGGACTGGCAGAGATTAATGTCATCGGAGCCGGTTCTCACATCTCACCAATTGAACTACCTGGTTCTTGGAAGGTACTCTTTAGGTTCTATTAGTCGATACATTCAACTCCTCTCTATGGGAAACGTTCTTAGAGCATGCATCATTCACTGAACACGTATACCACAGCACCTTATAATCAACAAGGCTCGTGAGTAGAGCTGCACGATAAACGTTATATTTATCGCGATAACGATACTTCTACCAACAATACATCTTGTAAAATGTGGGCAATATTACCCAGTTAATTAAAAACACCCACTTGCCTCACTGCATCAAAGCAAGCTCAACTTCACGTTTCAACTCCAGACGAGCCCTACGATCAATCACGTGTTCCTGTTTAGCCTGCTAACGAGTTGATCGTAACTCTAACGGGAGACAAAATTCCATTTTGCTAGCCTGTTACTTTCGAAAATCAGTAACCTACTGCATTCGTTAGACGAGGTCGAGTTACGAGTTAAGGAGTTAGAGTATCACAAAATAAAACTACAAATCCCCTAAAGAATCACCACAAAGTACAGTATAAGCGATGAGGGCATTAAAACTAATATAGTTTAATGTTATTATGATGCGGTTATTCACAGATTAGTTTTGGTTTGGCAGAGCGGTGTTTAACAACTCTTTGTAAGTGCCTAACAAACACTACAGTGGCACAGCTCAACTCACCACCCAAGGCAACCATTAACCACGACATATCTGAATCTGAACCTTGAATCTGAATAATATGAATATAAACATTATGGTTACTCAATCGAACTATCATAACCGTACACAGGTTTTTATTTAAAATGTTACTGAATTCCATTCTTTTCCATGCTAGCAGGAGTCTCAGACCAGCGTTAATTTATGCAACAAAAAGCTGGCTAGTGAGTTAACATTACTTGGTATTTTGCAGTGCAGTTCTACCAGTGTTTTCCTGTATCAACTCATAAATAACTAAGTACAGAAATGGCAGATAATGTATGTGCCATGTAAAGTCTCTATTAGAGTTAGTAAACATTTGTGGAATAGCTATATTATTTTAAATACCTATGCTCATTGTATTTAAATGCCTGTTCAGGTGTGCAGTCATGAAATGGTTTTTATGTAGGCATGTTTTACAAAAATAAATATGAATATTCTGTTTATTAAATTATATTATTGTATATACAGTATTTTGGTTTTCAGAAATCAAATATGGTAATAACAATATTCACATAAAATGTTGGGTTATTGATTTTAGCCAATATCGTGCAGCCCTCTCATGAGACTTTAAGAGTCACTCGCACCCGCGTCAGCTACTCTATCAATACAGTAGCAGACCCATGTCACTCCAGATTTTCATCATTCAGCCAGGTGTGAACATTATCGGTGACCTCATGTCTAGTAAACTTTATCTTCGGTAAAGGTGCTGTTCGGTCTGAGGTGTACGGAAACCAATCCCCAAACCATCCCCCTCATTCCAGAGAATGAAAGCATGGTCTCTCAACACAAAGGGTCATAAAACCTTAACTCTATTCCAGCAATTCCAACTGCATCTTTAAAGGATTAATGAATTGGGATTAAGAAACTGTTGCCCAAGGAACAATCAATGAAATTATTGGACATTGACAATGAGAAGAAATTGTAACATTAATCGTTTGTATTTTCTAATAATTTATATATACAGTTAGGGCCAAAAATATTTGGACAGTGACACAAGTTTTGTTATTTTAGCTGTTTACGAAAACATATTCAGGACACAATTATATAATCAATATGGGCTTAAAGTGCAGACTCTCAGCTGTAATTTGAGAGTATTCACATCCAAATTGGAGCAAGGGTTTAGGAATTACAGCTCTTTAATACGTAGCCGCCTCTTTTTCAAGGGACCAAAAGTAATTGGACAATTGACTCAGAAGGCTGCAAAAAAAAATAACAACGCTGCATGGGCTCTTCCCTCATTAACCTGTCATCAATTAAGCAGTTAAAAGGTCTGGAGTTGATTCCAGGTGTGGCGTTTGCATATCAGAATCAGAATCAGAATCAGAATCAGCTTTATTGGCCAGGTATGCTTACATACTAGGAATTTGACTCCGGTGTTTATCTCACTCTCAATATACATACATGCAGTAGACAAACAATGTGCAGGGATAAAGTGCAAAGAGAAATAAGAAATAAATATAACTATGATAAAAACTATAATAAAACTATGGTAATGTACAGAATGATATGTATGATACCAAATATACAGAGTGTGCAATATACAATGTGCAGCTTGTATAACTTAGTACAGTACAGTGAACGTTGTGTCCCAGGGTTATTGCACATGAGTGATCCAGGTACTGTGATACTGGTCTCAACTATTCATCATGGTGATGGCCTGTGGAAAGAAACTATTCTTGTGTCTGGTGGTTCTGGAGTACACTGTTCTGTAGCGTCTGCCAGAGGGGAGGAGTTGGAACAGTCTGTGACCAGGGTGTGATGGATCTGCAGTGATGCTTCCTGCCCGTTTCCTGACTCTGGAGATGTATAAGTCCTGGATGGAGGGCAGGTTAGCACCGGTGATTCTCTCTGCAGTCCTCACTGTCCGTTGAAGTTTGTTCTTGTCCTGTGTTGTGGCCGATCCAAACCACACAGTGATGGAGGTGCAGAGAACAGACTGGATGATGGCAGTGTAGAACTGGACCAGCAGCTCCTGAGGGAGGTCAAATTTCCGGAGCTGGCGCAGGAAGTACATCCTCTGCTGGGCCTTCTTGACGATCGTGTTGATGTTGGCCGTCCACTTCAGGTCATGGGAGATTGTGGTTCCCAGAAACCTGAAGGTTTCCACTGCAGACACCGTGCTGTTCTGAATGGTGATGGGGAGCAGTGTTGTCTGGCTCCTCCTGAAGTCCACTGTCATCTCCACAGTTTTGAGCGTGTTCAGCTCTAGGTTGTTCTGACCACACCAGAGGGCGAGCTGTTCAACCTCTCGTCTGTATGCCGACTCATCACCGTCCTGGATGAGGCCGATGACGGTAGTGTCGTCTGCAAATTTCAAGAGTTGAACAGACGGGTCTCCTGAGATGCAGTCGTTAGTGTAAAGGGAGAAAAGCAGTGGGGAGAGCACACACCCCTGTGGGGCTCCAGTGCTGATTGTCCGGGTACTGGATGTGATGCTCCCCAGCCTCACCTGCTGCGTCCTGTCTGTGAGGAAGTTTGTGATCCACTGACAGGTGGGAGCTGGTACAGTGAGCTGGGTGAGTTTGCTGTGGAGGATGTCTGGGATGATGGTGTTGAACGCCGAGCTGAAGTCCACGAACAGGATCCTTGCATAAGTCCCTGGAGAGTCAAGGTGTTGTAGGATGTGGTGCAGCCCCATGTTGACTGCATCATCCACTGACCTGTTTGCCCGGTAGGCAAACTGCAGGGGGTCCAGCAGGGGGCCCGTGATGTCCTTCATATGGAAGCTGTTGCTGTGAACACACAACATGCGGTCAAAGGAGCTCTCAATGGAGGTGAAACAGACCATCCTGAGGCTGAAAAAAAGAAGAAATCCATCAGAGAGATAGCAGAAATGTTAGGAGTGGCCAAATCAACAGTTTGGTACATTCTGAGAAAAAAAGAGTGCACTGGTGAGCTTGGGAACTTAAAAAGGCCTGGACGTCCACGGAAGACAACAGTGGTGGATGATCGCAGAATCCTTTCCATGGTGAAGAAAAACCCCTTCACAACATCCACTCAAGTGAAGAACACTCTCCAGGAAGTAGGTGTATCAGTATCTAAGTCTACCATAAAGAGAAGACTTCATGAGAGTAAATACAAAGGATTCACCACAAGGTGCAAACCATTAATCAGCTTAAAAAATAGAAAGGCCAGAATTGACTTTGCCAAAAAACACCTGAAGAAGCCAACCCAGCTCTGGAACAGCATTCTTTGGACAGATGAGACTAAGATCAACCTGTACCAGAATGATGGGAAGAAGAAAGTTTGGAGGAGAATTGGAACAGCTCATGATCCAAAGCACACCACATCTTCTGTAAAACATGGTGGAGGCAGTGTGATGGCATGGGCGTGCATGGCTTCCAATGGCACTGGGTCACTTGTGTTTATTGATGATGTGACAAAAGACAGAAGCAGCCGGATGAATTCTGAAGTGTATAGGGATATACTTTCTGCTCAGATTCAGCCAAATGCAGCAAAGTTGATTGGACGGCGCTTCACAGTACAGATGGACAATGACCCAAAACATACTGCAAAAGCAACCCAGGAGTTTTTTAAAGCAAAGAAGTGGAATATTCTGCAATGGCCGAGTCAATCACCAGATCTCAACCCAATCGAGCATGCATTTCACTTACTCAAGACAAAACTTAAGGCAGAAAGACCCACAAACAAGCAACAACTCAAGACCACTGCAGTAAAGGCCTGGCAAAGCATCACAAAGGAGGAAACCCAGCGTTTGGTGATGTCCATGGGTTCCAGACTTCAGGCAGTCATTGCTTGCAAAGGATTCTCAACAAAATATTGAAAAGTAACATTTTACTTGGGGTTATGTTTATTTGTCCAATTACTTTTGAGCCCCTGAAATGAGGAGCGTTTGTATAAAAATAGCTACAATTCCTACATGTTTAATCATATATTTTTGTTCAACCCCTTGAATTAAACCTTAAAGTCTGCACTTCAATTCCGTTGTAGTTGTTTCATTTCAAATCCAATGTGGTGGCATGCAGAGCCCAAATCATGAAGATTGTGTCACTGTCCAAATATTTTTGGGCCTAACTGTATATATATTGTGTGTTGTTTTTCTAAGTGAACTAACATAGTCAGCCTAGTCATGTTTGGTATCAAAATGTCCACCATGATATTTTGTAAACTTTGCAAACGTTATATAGAACTTATTCCTAGTATATAAGCTTACATTGAAACCAAACGACATGGTAAGGTAAACTGATATTTCACTGATAGGTGAGATAATCAACACCTCTGGCTACTGGCCTGTGGCCAATCAGGTGACCCCAGCCACCTTTTGGACACCCCTTCTCAAACTATCTTAAATAGAGTTCTCATCCAGGAAACTTTGCTTTTAAGATCCGCACGTAATCTGGGAAGGCCACCCTGCGTTACACGGGTTAAGATAATCGCACCCCCCCTTTTCCTCAACCACGCGTCTGCAAGCAAGTCTTTGAACAAAGGATTTTAGGCCTTTTTCCTCACTACAAGGCCGGAAAACTCCTTGCACACGTTAAACTAAACCACTTCAGAGCAAAGGAACGTATATTCAAACCACATTTGGGACTTCACAACTTCCACAGTTTTCCGAAATGATTTAGAGCTTCTATCCAAATCTACTGAGTCAGAGGACCCGCTGGATCACCCAAACTGAACCAGCGCACCTTTGTCCTTCTTCCCAGAAGAGGACAATTAACACGTCAAAGAAGACCCAAAACCCACGTTTCTTTTCCATGTTTATTCAAACAAGGAACTAACTTTCAGAACTTTACCACTAAAACCACGGACTTCTCACATTTGGTCCAGCCGCTACAGCAGGCAAGACCAATCATTCAGTGCCACAGCTCCGCCTTCCTTCTCACAGTAACGTAAACTCATGCTTTTCATAACTTTAGCGTTTGGATGCTATAGAGACAACTTTACTGATGTGTACCATAATTTATCAATATTTTAACTGTTATACTGTGTATGTTTAGACACTAACCACTTTAGTTTATCAATGTCATCATTTAGTCATTTTTTGTAGTACTGTAATTTTCATGTGTTTTTAGACTAGTAAATAAATAGAATTGCTTTGCAATCAATCCCAGCTGTGTCATATCTTCGTTTTCATACAATCATTTATTCTCGTAACATAGAACGTCACTACTTCAAAATTGAGACTTAAACTTCAACTACTTATTAAATTAATGCCAAATCAGACCTGGTTTCCCATCAAGCCATGCAATAAGATAAAACCTTTGGGTGGTGCCCCCTTAATTGTTTGATATCAAATTGATTGATTATTATGTAAATGTATGAATCAATTGATAATCTACAAAATTGATAGAGTAATTTACACACAAGAAGAAGTAAACCAGTAACCCTACAGAGGGTTTTCTACATTCTAGCAAGATAAACCTTTTCTCCTCCGCCTTCCTTCTGCTTTCCGTCGCGCTACATAATGTAGCATCACTACTCTGCGTTTTTGTTGTGGTTTTTCTGAATTTTTGTTAGTTAGCAGCTCATGTTCCGTTTTCAAACATGTGCCTTGCTGTTTTCTCAGTTTCATCAGTCCGAGTTGTAGTCGGTAACGTGGTTAGCCTCCCCCGATTTGACTATGGGCCGGCGGAGCATCGCTGACCGCTGGCTAAGCTACTGCTAGGCTACTGCAAAGCTATCGCCCGCGTAGTGGCTGGCTAGCAAACTGCCTCCTTGGTACCTCACCTCCTGTTGCTTCGGTGACCTTGTGGGGTTAGCTAGCAGCCTGTGCCCCGTTTTCGATCGTGTGCCTTGCCATTTTCTATTAGTCTGAGTGTGTAGTAAGTGATGTAGATTAAAGTCTCCCCGTTATGTCTGTGGGCCTACGGGTACTTCTAGCTACTTAGCTGGCTACTGCTAAGCTAGCTCTCGGAGCTAGCTAGCTACTGCTGCCTCCTGGTGTCAACGACCTTGCTGTTCTCTGAGCTAGCAAAGTTGTGCACCTCTACCTGGTTAGCTTGGTTGGCTTGGGCTGCTCTCCCCCCTACCCAGTAGTGGGATGTCGACGTCCAAGGGGGCTAGAAAGAAGAGGCAGAGTGCTGCCGCTCTTCTGCCTGTTGAGGCTGCCCCTCCAACCGGAGACGAGCTCTCCACTTGGGAACTCTCCCCTCTTCCCCCATGCCCGCCTGTAGTGGTGCACAGGTCCCCCGGGAACATGGTGATCATGGCAGACGAGGAAGAGGAAGATGAGGTGCCAGTGTTCCAGCCATGCGCTGCGCGAGCAGTGTCAGCTGGTTCACTGGGGGACACAAACTCGATGACAGACAAGCTCTCTCAGCCAGCTGTCCTTATTGACCTGGGAGGCATGCCGCCAGGTGTGTGCCTGCATGGGCATCCCCTGGACGTCCCCCCCGGCAATTCCAGCCCGGTCCTTGATGGATGGTCGCTTCATGCTAGTGGTGCCTACTTCCTGAGGACGTCCATCCCATGCACATGTGGTTTCGACTCTCCGGTCGTACCAAGCCGTGGTCCAGTAGGACATGGCTGAGTCCGCCACAGACGATGTCATCTCCGAACTGTGGGACATCAGACATATATGCTTACAGACGTCTCTCTGTGCTCCCTCAGAGGAGTGGTAGCACAGACGGGCATGTCCATGGCAGCTACAGTGGTGGCGCAACACTCCGTCTGGTTGGACGTTGCTAAGACCCCGCTTAGAGAGAGGACTGCTATCCTTGACAAGCTGTTGGACCCCGCTGGGCTCTTCGGCGCCTCGGTTGGAAAGCTGACAGGCCGAATGGAGCAGCAGAAGTCGTCAGGAGAGGCCCTGTCTGCACTGCTCCCATCTCAGCCTGAGAAAAAGGTGAAGCCTTCCCCCATCCCGTCCGGGGTGACGTGGGGTTCACCTGATTGCCCTCCACGTGCTGCCCCCCCATGTTTCTGCTATGCAGGCGCCGGTGGGTTTCCAACGCGGACGACCATGGGCGAAGAATCAGTTCGCGCCAAAGAGGTCCCAGTCTGACTCCTCCTGAGAAAAGCACCAGGGGCCCTGATGCGCGGAACAGCCTCCTGTCGGAGCAGCCTCAGACCCCGTTGACTATACGGGCAGTCAGGGTCCAGTTCACCATACAGTCACTAAGCACACTGTCTGGGGTGGCCCTCCATCCTCAGCCAGCTGTGCCAAGTGTTATTCGTCCCCACCTAATAAAGTGTGTGTGTTCCCCTCACATTTGGGCAGCCTGCGGACACCGAGTGTGCAGAAAAAACATGTGAACCCTATAAAGCCTCGGCTGGGTCACGCCTTTCCCCTCGGGGTTGTGGGCTCCCTAGCCAGGGCTGCGGCTCAGTGGTGTGCATGCACCACGAGCGCATGGGTGTTACAGACTGTTGAGTGTGGGTACAGACTCCAGTTTTGGAGCAGCCCACCTCAGTTTGTGGGGATGATAGAGACCTCTATGTCAGACGAGCTCACCCCTATTCTAGCAGAAGAGACATGCTCCCTCCTACAGAAAGGGGCTGTGCGATACGCGGCACCGACGGAGGCACGTAGCGGGTTCTACTCGCAATTTCCTGGTGCCAAAAAATGGGGGGGTATGCCCCATCCTGGACCTGAGGTGATTAAACAACCACGTGACTGTATTCAAGTTCAAAATTATGACAATCAGAGGCCTCTTATGCAGTATCCGTCAGGGCCATTTGTTTACAACCATAGATCTAAAAGGATGTTTATTTTCACATTATGGTCCGCCCCACACACAGGTGTTCGAGTTGATGAGAGAGGAGGCGATGACGGACACGAGTGTTCTCATACTATCTAGTCTCCCTCGGTTTCGTGGGGAACCCTGAAAAGAGCTGTCTGGTTCCCTCCCAGTGCGTTATGTTCATGGGAATAACCATCCGCTCGGTTCCCAACCGCGCCTTTCTCTCCCGAGACCGTGCCAAGACCTCTTACAAGTGTCTGGCCGGTTTTCGACAGGGTGCACGGGTTTCAGTCAGGACGTGTCTGCGTCTGTTGGGGCTCATGGCCTCCATGACGGCAGTAGTCCCACTGGGTCTCCTCCACATGTGGGCTTCCAACACTGGCTGGCAGCCAGAGTGTTATACCCCGCAAGGAGACTTGATTTATCCCTGAGATCACCAACCGCTGCGTTTTGGTGCTGGCGGCGTGGTGGGATAGAGCGCTGCTCCTAACGGGCACCCTATTGGGCCCTGTAGTAAGCAGGTAGTGACGACAGATGCCTCCCTCAAAGGATGGGGGGGGCATCTGTGAGGGACGTCCGGTGAGCGGTGTGTGGGACGCGACTCCACATACAACGCTATCTCCACATCAATCACCTGGAATTGCTCACGGTCTTCCTGGTGCTGAAACGGTTTCTCCCGTTGCTGGGCAACCAGGATGTGTTGGTCAGAATGGACAGCACGACCGTGGTAAGACTCCTCGCTAAAGTCCAAAGCCCACCAGCTTTTTTGAATAGTGTAAATTAAGGTGATTGAAGGTGAACTCCATTATACACTGCTCAAAAAAATTAAAGGAACACTTTTTACTTAGAGTATTGCATCAAGTCAATTAAACTTCTGGGATATTGATCTGGTCAGTTAAGTAGCAGAGGGGGTTGTTAATCAGTTTCAGCTGCTTTGGTGTAAATGAAATTAACAACAGGTGCACTAGAGGGGCAACAATGAGACGACCCCCAAAACAGGAATGGTTTTCCAGGTGGAGGCAACTGACATTTTTTCCCTCCTCATCTTTTCTGACAGTTTTTTAAATCCAATAGAACACCTCTGGGACCTTGTGTTTCGGTCCAGCCGACGCCACCAGGTTGCACCTCAGACTTTCCAGGAGCTCAGTGATGCCCTGGTCCAGATCTGGGAGGAGATACCCCAGGACACCATCCGTCGTCTCATTAGGAGCATGCCCCGACGTTGTCGGGCATGCATACAAGCACGTGGGGGCAATACACAGTACTGAGTACCATTTTGAGTTGCTGCAAAGGAATTTCAGCAAAATGGGCTAGCCTGCTGCATCATTTGTTCATTTTGATTTTCGGGGTGTCTTTGAATTCAGCCCTCTGTAGGTTGATAATTTTCATTTCCATCAAACGATGTGGCATTCTTTCATTCCTAACACATTACCCAGTCCATATCAGTATAGATATCCAGCATGATTTTTTCCCCCATTGAGATCTGATGTGTTTTCAAAGTGTTCCTTTAATTTTTTTGAGCAGAGTAGTTTAAGTGATCTTAGAATTAGACGCCCCTGAAATCCACTTTACATTTAAGAAGTTCATCACAGATGGTTACAGGAACTGATGATTCAATTCAATACGGCCATGAGAGATCCTAGGAGCATATTATTTCACTGACATAATCTCAGTGAGCTTTCATAAATAAATAACTATATATGTAACCCAGTTGGGAAAAAGGGTTAGTTGAAAAATAGCTTTTATTTTGGTATAGTTCTATTATATGGCAATACTGTGGGAATGTGTTGAAATATATAATGTTATTCAAGATATGTATAAGATATGTTATGTAATTATAAATGTTTATTTGAATTACCTGTTGTAATACATGGCTAATCAGGAGTAAGGGTAAAAGGTCAGGATGGAGTGGGGGCGTGTGGGAAGAAAAATGGTGTCACATGGTTTTGGGGAAAACGCGGTCTTGTAGTTTACAAGTTTAATGCTATTTTAATCGGAAGTAAGCTATAAGTGTGAGACTGGTGGCTTTATGGTAAACATCGGCAAGGATTTACTGCAAGTCATTTCCCCAGCTTCACTACTGTAACTGGGTTGATATTCTCGTGAGCATGCAAGTTAACTAAGCTGGCTGAGTATAGTATTATCGTTGTGGGTAGTGGCCCGTTAGCTAAAGTCAGCAATCGTATGCAGCTACTAAGCCCTGACCCAGAAGACTTTGCAGGAGGCACAGACACCCCAGATAGGGGTTTGAGCTACCATACAACACTCAAACTTCCTCCAGAAACACTGGATTCCAGCGTGTGAAAGATTGTCATGGAATAAGCCCTCTCAACTTGCCTCTCGACTTCCCTTTGGGCTCGTAAGAGTGAAGCTGGTCTTTTTTGGATGTTAAGAAATCGGACCTGCAACAGGGGGTTTGAGTACTAACTTCTTTGTTTGAATTTGTATTGAAATGGTATTGAACTACAAATAGCCTACTTTAAAGTGCACTAGATACAAACGAGTGTTTGTAATAACTAAGTCTTTTATGTTAGGTAAATATTTTAATTACGTATCTTCTTGTTTTGCCTAATTCTTCAAGGTCTTCATATGGTTAATGCTTATGAGAATATGTCTAGTAAGAGAATTCAAGCTAATAAAACAGTATAGTTAAGACAACTTAGGGCCCTGCCCTCAATAGCTATGGGGTAAAAGGGGCTACATATAGAAAAACAAAGATAAAAAAAAGCACTAATTCTTATTTTTCCTGAAGATGAGTAATGCAATGCATTTTATTAAATGTACTTAAATTGAAAGGCCATTTGTACTATCTAATACAAAATGCTGCAGCAACACTTAACAAAATCAAAGGACACATTACACTTAAAATGGCATCTCTGCACTACCTCATATGAATTGTACATTTCAATTGAAAAATTGGCAGATTTTTTGAGAACGATAATTGCCCACAGATAATGTATATCCCACTTCTTAAACATTGTGAGCAAAAGGTCAGCCTCAGATCTGTAGACAAAGCTACATCTTATGTTACAAGAACCAAGTGAAAAATGAACGGTGATGGAGCCGAGATTTTGTCATTGGGGCACCTCAAATTAATCCTAATAGTAATATATAGCATGTACAAACAAGTTGTAATTCTTATATAGATTTGACACCATGACCACCGCCGTCAGTATTGCCATGGCAATACAACTTCTCAAACAAGTAATGCCCGGCAATACTACTTTTTTTGCAGACCATTTATAGCGTTCATGTAATTGTTTAATTGATTGTATTTGTTTTACACATTTTGTATTTTTTTTGGTGTGTTTCAACTGTAAGGCACTTTGTAACGCCTTAAAAAAAGTGCTACAAAAACAAAAGTTAATTTACTTATGGTTATAATTAAATCACATTCTGTTTTGTGTTTAAATGCCCCAAAAAAAGACTAAATTGACATAATGTAATAATTTCTGAATAGGTCATTTGTGCCCTTAAAATTATGAGCTTAAACAATAACCCAGTAGTAGAATTAAGGTGTGTACCTGTACACATGCCACAAATGGAGGGAAGCTGATGGTACTCTCGCTTAGGAATCGGTTCATATCCCTTTGGAGGTTTTCATAGATCCTCTGCCACTCTTCGGCAGATACACGTCTTTCCATTTCTTGAAGGATGCCAGCAAACAAGGAGCTGAACAATTGCTTGGCTACAGTTGCGTCTCTCTGGAGGAACACATTACAAGGACAGTTCAGAGAGAGTAAAGTCAGCATGTGGGAATGAGTTGGCATGCAAAATAGATTTGCAATTTACTATTTTGGATGTTTAACCTTATTTCCGTTTCTCCTGGAGTTCTCCAGATTAGTCCAGATAGTTTTACATCTATTTGGCCTATTTTTGAGCAAATCTATTCGTTTTTTTATTTTTAAATGTTAACCGTTTCACTGGAAACCTAGGGGCAAATTATTTGTAACTCGATAAACCATGCGCTAATCTATCCTCCACAAGCTACCAGACAAATGGTTAGCATTGAAGCTAACTAAACTAACACTAAATGGTTTAATATTTAATATGTATTAAATCAATAATTTCTTATACCAAGTATAAGTATACGTTTTGGATTGAAACATTGAATTTAAAATGTCAAGACAAAGTTTAATTTCTAAAACAAAACAAACATTCCAACTTAAGCGCTTTCTCGATGTGCCTTGCTCTTAAAAAAAAGGCCTATTATATTACATATATAATATACTCTATTCATTTTAATGCATGGGCGCAAAACACAGATTAAAAATTATAAGAAAATAACACGAGAACCGATCACTTAGCTACATGGATGTACACTATGTCTATTGTCTTGATAACCCTGCAAGCTGACATGGCTTAGGGTATGACGTTCCATAATGCCAGAATTGCATCTAGTGTTGCGTTGCCTTTGTATAATGTCTATGTCTTTCGGCCAACCTGGATAATCTGCGGTCAAAAAAGACTGACAGCCATAGGCGTCAGTGTAGGCATCATATGTTGCCTAGAAGGCTTCCCTAAACTTGTAGTCTAATAATAATAATACAAATAATGATGATCTAACAGCGTGGTTGGTTACATTAGTAATAGAAACGTGAATCAAAAACTGTATTGGCATGGCTAACAAAACCAAGGTTTATGTTAAATGTTCGGGATTGTCATTACTTTAACCTAACAATTTGTAACACCCCCCACATCCATAGCTGCAGTGCGTTGTTTGCAATTATAGTGCATAATTATTATGGGGGATTACTGGTGTGCTCCGGTACTAGAAATAGTTGTTGTCATCTTCACAACAACTAATTTTACATGGCAGGGACTCACTGAGCAGACATATTCCTCTAGGTTAATGCAGTAATTTACTTTGTAAATAATATTATAATAATAATAGCAATAATATTATTATTAATAATAATAATAATAATAATAATAATAATAATAATAAGACTTACAAGATGTGATGCGTCATCACTGACGCATCACATAATAAGTAATTCATTATAGTTAGAAAACAATTCACAAGTCTATACATATTAAATAACAATCTAGTATCCATTCATACAAAAAATAACTGTTTCCTACTCCAGTCACGTGACGTTGGCACTTGTTTCCCGGGCAACAGGTAAGTTTATGAAGGGGACAGAGAGAGACTGCAGATGAAACGACCTAAACGACTAGTACTACATTACATTACATTCATTTAGCAGACGCTTTTATCCAAAGTGACTTACAAAAATTGTGCCTACAAAAGGATAATGATAAAAACTGCAAGTGCATCCCTGACTTAATCATCTAGATAAGAGCTAAGCAAGTGCTATATTAGACATCAAGATAATTAACAAAACCTTCACAAACCAACTACAAAAAAAATTCTGAGTGCAACCAATTACATGGTATATCAAGTAGAAGTGCTTGGTAGACGCAATGCACATTCAAGAGCCGGAGTGCAGTCGAAACAAGTGAGTCTTCAAGTTTCGGTGGAAAGTGAACAAAGATGTTGCAGTCCTAATGTTCGTGGGGAGGTCATTCCACCACTGAGGGACAAGGACAGAGAAAAGTCGTGAACGAGGTGCCAAGCTGTCCCTTCCACGGAGTGAGGGGGTAACAAGGCGACATCCAGTGGCAGAGCGCAGTGATCGGGATGGGGTGTAGGGTCTGAGCATCGACTGTAGGTAGGGGGTGCAGATCCGATCCTCATCCGATAGGCTAGGACAAGTGACTTGAATTTGATGCGTGCTGCTACCGGTAGTCAGTGCAGTGTGTGAAGTAGAAGAGTAGTGTGAGTGAACTTCGGGAGGTTGAAGACCAGACGAGCGGCTGCGTTCTGGATGAGCTGAAGGGGTTTGATGGCAGCCCAGCCAAGAGGGAGTTGCAGTAGTCCAGGCGAGAGATGACGAGGGCCTGGACTATGACCTGCGCAGCCTCTCTTGTAAGGAAGGGCCGTATCCTTCTGATGTTGTAGAGAAGGAATCTGCAGGAACGCGTTACTGCCGCAATGTTAGCTGAGAAGGACAGCTGGTCGTCCAGGGTGACCCCCAGGTTCTTTGCCGTACTAGAAGAGGAGACCACAATGTTATTGACGGTGATGGTTAGGTCTTGGAACGGGCTGGACTTCCCGGGGACTTCTACTACCCGTAGGCAGGACAAACGTGTTTTCAGTTGTTTTTTTTAACCAAGTGATTCAACAGTGAATGCTCCAACTTATATGTTGTGAAACTAAGTATTAATCTTGAATGACTTAAATTAATCTGACCCCAAAAATTTTTGGGGGAGTCCACTCCAACAGTTTGAAAAACGCTACACAGTGCAATTTTCTTGACCGTGGCGTTATGGAGCTCCCTATTATGGGTAACATTGAGTTAACCACGGACATAAACTTCTCGGAGCAGTTTAGAGATGCAACGTAAATTACCATATCCTGGGTAAAACTTTTCCCGATTAACACGTACTACAAAAGGTGGATGTTACACCCAATGTCACAAAGTTACTCCTGAAGTTACCAGCGTAAGCATGTTACCTCGCTATTGCAGACCACCTACCTAGAATCTTGTGTTCAATAATATTTATTTCATATTGCTATGCATTACAGGTTTCACAGTCCAGGGTTTATAAGAAACAATATTTATGTGGATGTAAAAAGACAAAATAGTGATATAAAGGCTACACAGAAAGACTGACCTGTGCCAGAGCTTGGAGGGTGGCAATAAGGCTGCTGTGCTTGATCTGAATGTCAGGCAAGTCTCCTACGCGGTAGCTGCGGTACAGAGTCACCTGGGCCTCCTTTCTCAACTCTTTGTCTGCAATTGTATCCTGTAAGAAACACAACACCAGTTACAAGATGGTGGCAAACCCTGATTATTCTAAATTGTGCTGCATTTTATTATCTGATGCGTCATGTGACGCTCACATATTGAAATTGCAAAGTTATGTTCCTATTATTATTAGGGTTTTAACTAAGTGAACAAGGGCTGAATGACCAAGACAAGATGAAATATGGCCGTTTCTACATTAAGGATTCCATAAAACTCAAGCGCGCCACCATTGCTTGGCAAACCTAGTTTATTGTTGTTCAATCATATCTCGAATACGCGCCACAACCGGAAAATAGTTGCAAAACTTTTTAGAACCTTCTAAAACATATGAAACACCGGCGAAGCTGCCTGGACGCTGTAAAAGCAAACTAGCGCTACCTAGTACTACTGTAAGTAACAGACTGTTACTGAATGTAAAGTTTTATGACTTGAGTTAGACAGTAACTCGCTGAGGTCTGAGAAACTATGATGGAGATTGTTTGTAGTGCCTTTCGACTGTTAACTTATGGCATGTTGCACTTAGTCTCTTTGTTTATTTTATTAATCGTAGCTCCCATTGTATGGCGTTCCATTAATGCCAAAATTATACATTGCCTTGACTTTGTACAATGCATTTGCATTTCCTATTCCGATAATGTCTTCTACTAGCGATATTTACATCGCTGTTACGTTTGCGACCTAGTATCAGGCGACCGGTTGGGAGTTTGAATAGCTCTAGGCTTAATCTCTCTGCCCCGCACCTACCCAGTTGTAAACATTTAGTGAGTTATTGTAAAGGAGAGCTAGAAAATTAATTTCCCTACGCAAACATGAGTGTCATTGTGTCTTTTTTATACATCCATCCATTTTCCGCCGCTTATCCGGGGCCGGGTCGCGGTGGCAGCAGGCTAAGAAGGGTAGTCTAGACGTCCCTATCCCCAGCAACGCTTTCCAGCTCCTCCTGGAGGATCCCGAGGCGTTCCCAGGCCAGACGAGATATGTATTCTCGCCAGCGTTTTCTGGGTCTACCCCGGGGTCTCCTACTAGTAGACCTCCAACGGGAGGCGCCCAGGAGGCATCCTAATCAGATGCCTGAACCACCTCATCTGGCTCCTTTCTGTCTTTTTTATATCTCACTCAAAGGGTAGTGTGAGTTGGGCAAGTCAAAGTAGGTTTGGAGGAGTACGGTAATTGTTGACCACACGATTGCCATAAATAGGTAGAGCTAGCACAGTAAGTATACTGCAAAAGGTGATTAAAGCTTGTTGAGACAATCTCAGTGGTACAGACATTAAATCAGCAGTAGACTACTGGCATGAGTCTAAACAGGGTCATGTTAGCAACGGCGAGGTAATGGTCTTATCAATCAAGTTATAAGACCGTCTTGTATACATGTCACATTGATATCCATTTGTCTGTCCCCTATATTTGCAGCACAATTAGTCAACCCAACAGTCACATTAGCTAGCCCTTATCTCTGTTTGACATGAGTATCAATATTATGGAGTGCTATGAAACGCTAGTTGACTTAACCATAATGCTGAGTTCGTAAATTGTGACAAATTAGGAGTTGTTGAGAAGTTCACAACCGTGAGTAAAACTCTGAGTTGGGCAACTTCGCCTTGTCCAAAATACAAATCAAAGCCAGCTAGCAAGGCACGTTACACAACACAAAGCAAGCGAGGTTTGCTAGCATTTCAAATTTTTGCGAAACAAAGCACAAAACACGTTAAGGTAAACGTGTAGCCCACTAAACAAACTAGATTAGAAACTGCGGAGAGCCTATCAATATACACAAGAAACCAGACGGGAAGCATATAGCTGACTAAAAGTAAAACGCTAGCGTTAGCCACTCACATTAGCCCTTTCTGTGATAAGGTATCAGCATAATATAGTGTTAGGAAACGCAAGCTGGCTTATACATAGTACTGAGTCTTCTCGATAGATCCTTAGAAAATAACGTAAACCGATCACTTAGCTATATGTAAGCACACTACACGGCATTAGGCCGGACCTGTCGGCGCTGGAATGGAATCTATAAGGTCAAAACTGCGGGTGAAGTTAGGGCGCCAAAACTTGACATAATAATAGTAACTAGAAAATGCATTTCCCTGAGCAAATGCGATGTGATGCGTTGCAGTTATTGGACTGACCGCCTTAACGCGCAGAACCTGCCCCTGCAGCATAAGCAGACTGCGGTCCAGACCCTGTTCGTTGACAGGGGGCGCTTATTGCCGCTAGATTGGCAATGCCGCTTCATCATAATATAATGGTGGCCACGTGATGATCAAGTACTACCGTTTAGTTTTATTTTTAACAAGGTCAGGCTTTCACCAATGCATTCCACATAACCTTGCCATAGTTCAAGCTCAAGCACTGTGGTTGGGTCCTACTCTACCATGCACTTAACGGTGAGGTAGTAATAGGTAGCAAGTAATTAATGTGTACAGCATTCATGTCATGGTTGCCCCCAAAATGTATTTCATGTACCTCATGGGATATTATGCAAATGTATAACCTCAATACCCAATCAGGACACCAGTAATGATGACTACGTTCCTTGACTTGGGTTAATCTGATGGACCTTTTAGCATTAACTCCTAAGCTAGATCCACCATCGTTATTTCTCTAACCACTGGTGTTCGGCATAATAGCCAAGACAGTCAGTATCAAAACGTGATAACATGCAAATACATAACATCAACGCTAGATGGCAGTATATGCCCGTGAAAAATCTCTGCCCATTCATTTCAATAGGGGTGAAAACCGATTAAAAATAATAATAAAAAATATAACACGTGAACCGATCACTTAGTTATATACACGCGAACTACACGGTATTATTCCGGACATGTCGGCACAAGAATGATATCGATAGATTCAAAACTGCGGGCGGCCAAAAGTCAACTTAATAGTAAGTAGAAGAAGAATATGAATTTGCAGTTTCAATATATAAGCTTCATCACTGACGCATCACATAATTAGTGATGGTTTGGCTTGTAGAAAACTACAAACATGGACGAGTATGGCCTACAAATGCTTACAGAAAGGACAGAGAACTTTTACTTTACTACACTCAGTTCCCCTTTCGCATGAAATCTCCGCCCACTGCTTATCTGTGCAGTTTTCTATTTTGTAGAGCTGATTGGCAAACTGAGCAGATTCAGCTGCGCCTCTTTAGTGGTACCAAGTGAAAACAACATTGAAAAAGGAAAACTAACACAACTCAAGATCCTTATGTAAAGTTCAGACATTTAGAATGTAGGAACGGTACAATGACCTGAAATGATGAATTGTCCCGCTGAACTGTAGGCCTAAAGGAAAACCAACTGAAACTTAGGTACACAGACCCATACTGTAACAAGCGTTCCGTTTAATTACATTATCAGTAACGTTGGTCACGTTTGGTTTACCTATATCAAGTTCCAAAACCTATGCAACATGCAAATTATTTTATTACGTCATGGTTATGACAGTTTTGCCTTGCTAATTATTACCTTAGCATGACGAAAATTAAACAATATAAAACTTTGGCTGTTCATATGGTTGCCACCTCAGTCCTGTAAAAATCCTGGACACATACAAAGTCCGCCAGCTGAGTAAACTTGTCCATGTTCCATGTTTGAAGGGGTTCCAGGTTTTACTTAGTGTAGAAGTCAAGTTTAGTCAGTATTCAAGCTTTGTGAAATACCCCTGGTGTTGCTCCATGTGGACTGTCCGTAATGTCATTACAAGTCGCTTTGGATAGAAGCGTCTACTAAATGACAAATAACTTAATACGAATAAATAGTGGTAATTTATTCATACAAAAGTGGAAACATACCTTTAATACTGTATAGGCCATATTTGATGGTGATATTATACCATAACATCCTAACCTCAACTGGAAATGATCAGACTGGCTGTGACATTAGCCTACCACTTAAAATAATAATAATAATTTAGAGGGTTATATCTATACAATGACACTATGGACATAAATGAACTAAACAGGTAATTTGCATTTTCCCAAAATAATTTTCATGGAAATCAGATTTCAGACTGCTCGCTTTGGTCATCTTAACAATGCAATAACATAATATCACGGCAATTGGTCTGGCAAATAGGATCAGATATGCACATAAAGCTTAAACTAATGGCCAACTATCACACAGAGAAAAATATAGAGAACCTATGTAGCCTACATTACTGAAACACCAAATTCAGTTTTGCGTTTAATCTCCTAGCGCGCACCAGCCAGCACACAGGGTTGTTCTCCTATTATTTTGAACATTTGTATTTGTTTTAATGATTTTTCCGTATTAAAAGTAACTATAATATGAACATGTAATGTATGTAACGAATGGGTTAACCTTGGTTTTTGAAGTCTCTATGCTCACCACTATTGACCACGTCTAAATAGCCTACTTACGGGAGTGTTTGATACCGTAGCTCGTAAATATACGTTTTATAACACTTCCAGTGCTATGTGATAACAGTTAAACTAATGGGCTTTGTGTAGGCTATGTTTTTTGCATCTGTTTGGTTGTTTAAATTAGCATTGTTAGATGCTGGTTGTTTCGTAAAAAAGAATCTAGACATGGTTACAAATTCAAACGCCGCTTTTGAATGCATAGCAGGATAGGGGAACACTGTTAGGAAACGCTAGCTGGCTTACCCATAATACTGCCTCTTCTTATAGATCTCAATTTATGAAAACAAACAAAACACAGAACAAGTGAACTGGCCTAAGTTTACCTTAAACAAACTAAACTAGCTGTATTGTGTAATGTCTATATTGATAGGTTTCTAATTTAGTTTGATAGCTAACCCCTGTGTAGCCTTTACGTTCCATTAACATTAGCCCCTAGCCCTGTTTACACAACGAACACATTTAATTGAGAGTAGGCCACTTACAAATACTGCTGTTACACAGAGTAGTGAATCCAGTCTCGTTGAGAGTAAGCCACTTGCAATTCCTTTTGTTGTTAATAAGTACAACGCCTGTGTGCATATGGCATAGTACACTAAGTGAACTGAAGTCCCATTGCCAGTATGACTAATGTGCGCACTGCGCAGTCATCGGCTGAGCTGGTGAATTTTTGTTCTACGGCAAGGGTGGTGTTCTCCTTCCATTCATTTTAATAAGGGCAAAAACCGATTAAAAATAATAATGAAAAATATAACACGTGAACCGATCATGCGTATGTAAGCGCACTGGACTGCGATACCCATGACTTTTCGGCACTGGAATGGAATCGATTGGGTCAAAACTGCGGGCGTAGTTAAGGCGCCAAAAATCTACCTCATAATAATATGACTTCATTTTATTCACTGACGTGTCACATAACTAGAAAATGTTTTTAGTTATTACGCCTTAGCCCGCAGAACCAATTTAAGTTTTTAATATTTACTTTAATTACATTTATTTTAAGTTTTTAATTTCATTAATCGCCTGTGTTGTGATACTATCCATATTGTAGGCAACTGATAGTATCGTATTGTTACTCTGCGATTCCCACCCTGAGAGATCGGTCAAGTTGAATCTGTTACATTTCTCCAGAATGAAAAAACTAAGTATATGGTGCCATTGACCGGCACTTAGCACAGTAAAAATATTTACTTCTGTCAAAATGTGTACCTCTAGCCGTTTCTGATGACTGATCTCTTTCTTTGCAAAACTTAATCGAACTTTTTCTTGATCCTTGAGAAATCGTCGCCTCAATCTCAAGATATCATTACGTTGCTCCCTCTCAGCTGTTAAACAGAAAAAAAGAAATAAGACAAGGACCAGTTAAAACAAACAACTATTAGGTATCGTTTTTTTGTAAGATTTTTTGAAAAAAGTCATTGCAATCTACAAAAAACACTTACTCATGTGCATACATTGAACCGATTTCAAATGGGATTGAGAAGTCATTTGAATTTTGTCACAAAAACGCTCAACATTCAGGAAATTAAACCACAAAGGAGAGTAATGTTTTAGCTTTTAAACTGTGTAGACTAAGTGTCATGCTGTCAAAGCAATATCATTATCAATGTCACATTGTATTTTAGATAGATAACAGTCTTAAATAATGCAATTACAATCAGGAAAAGAGATGCCAAAGTGAACATTGATTTGTCATTTGAACATTTACTTTTTGCATTTGGATTTTAATTATGATCCAGAATATGAACACATAACTTGAAATATAAATTGCATTCCCATTATTGCTTTATAATTTAGGAGTTTTACTGTTCATTTTAATATTGGCCCCTTCGATAGGTCTCAGATGTGGTCAAGCAAATCAGCCCGTGAATCAAAAATAATTGGTGGTAATTTGCCAGTGTTTATGGTCCTGTGTTTAAAAATTTGAACTATATGGTTTATAGCTATATTGTTTAAATAAATATTGAATGTGTAATAATCACTTTTGAAACTACTTGCTAGTTCCTGTTGTAAATCTAGCTCTTAGACTGACTCTTATGTCGACTACATTCTGAAACTTTTACTAAACCTTGGCCCACACAGACACACAATTTTATTAGGGTTTAATCCTCATTAAGAAAGTAAAGAGATGGATGAAATTACTTCAGTCTAAACCAGTGGAGGACTGGTAATAAAAAGCATCCTGGGAATTTTCTGTCAATTGGCCCCACTTTCATACACCAAATACGAACTGAGACAACATGTTAGTCGATAAATGAACAAATCATTAATTAAAAACAAAACCATCGGTTATTGTTTGCTTTAGACTTAGGCCTTAATGTAAAACAGTTGCATACATTGTCCAAGGTTTTATTTTTTTTTGTGTACAGAAAGCTAAAATTCAAAGTTGAATTAATGTAATGATTTATGCTCAATCCTCTTTGAGGTTTCTTTTTAGGCGCACCTTCTCTGAACCGGCCGCATTTTTTTTAATATATATTCGTGTTTTGGCAACGAGCACAAGATACTTTTAACAAGCTTAATACTACTGGCCCAACCGAGTGCTAGATACTTTTAGTTGTGATGACAACTGTTACCTGCTATTACAGATTGTACAAGCCGTGATGCCGCAACTAAAATGACCTACTGAATAAAAAAAATTCAAAACGACCCTCACAAGACCGGGCCACCGGGAAAACTCCCAAACTTCAAGATGGTCAGTACACGCTTGATCTAAACTAAATTAATACAATTTTTAATTAAACATATTTGATTTTACTGGAAAAAACTACTATCATACTAACAATGTTGTCATTGTAGTTCCATGTTTATTTACATCATTATGAATTTCATTATTGTTAGCCTGTGCATAATGGCACTACTGATTGATGGTGTTTCCTCACCTTATTCCTAATAAAATAATTCTGATAAGATGGCAGATTTTTTTTTTTTTTATTAATCTTCACTTGATATTTTAGAAACAACTACTTGTTTGTTTTGCTAACATGCATTAAAGTGGACGCAATAATACTTAATTAATTACTATTAATATTTTACTGGATATTTACCCAATGTACCGTATTAGAGCCTAATATTTGCTCTTTAAGTCAAAAATTTAAAGTTACTGGACAGGGCGATGGAAAATTCTTCGTTGTGGATGTGTCGGATGTCCTCTGCGAGCATCATACTGATGACACATAATAAACAGATTGCTAGAAGTTGTTTTTAACTCAAGTTTTGTAATATATAATTGTAATTGGAGACTGACCTTTGCTGCGACTGTCACCCTCATCGGAGAGTGTTGGTTCGGGTCTGGTGCCAAAGCCTTCACCAGTTGGCTTCCAAGATGGCCCCTTATTTTCTGTGTTTTTGCCGAACATTATCAAAGAGGATGGCGACTGAGAAGAAACAGGGTACTCTGTCAACGTGTCCACACTGCCTCCTGTCATCCAGTTATATGCAGCCCGAATCCCTAAAAAAGAAGAGAAAAACACATCTTTATTAAAAGACAGTCGTACAAATAAAAAAGAGTAATATAATTGTAGCACCATCTGATTAAGGTACCCTGAGGTAAGGGTGGAATTCTAGTGTAATAGAGCGGTAACTGTAGCTTTCACATTTATATTGACAACTAACTTTGTCACACAAACAGAACTAAAATATACAATATTGTTCTAATGTTTTTAATGTTTATGAACATGAAACTTAAATGAAACAATATTGTAGAAAAATAAACTTACTTATGATATGTATAAAGCTGTAAAATAAACGCTTTATCAATATTTACACATTAGAATATTAATTAATTAACAATCAATCAATTTGATTAAGAGTCAAATTAAATTATAAACGAGGCACCACCCAAAGATTTTAGCTATAAGCATGGCTCGGCAAACCACAGGTTTAATCTTCATTATTAACTTATACAAAAATATTGACGTATCAATCTCAATTCTCAAGTGGATTAAGTTCTTGGTTACGTGAAGGGCTGATTGTATGAAACACGAAAAGACACAGCTGGGCTTAAATGTAGAACAATTTTATTTATTTACGAATCTAAGGAGGCGTTATAATTACAACAAATTAATAACTGATAACATTTATAAACTTAGGTGGTTAGTAGGGTAGAATCTTAACATACACAGGAGCAGAACTGTTCCATAGGGGCAGGAACAGTTTATGAAAGGTTAATAAATTACACAAAATCACAACATTTAATACAGCTATTTTGCACCAATGCACAATGTCAAAGGAGCTCGCTCTAGGTTAATCTGAGAAGATCAGACTGTAGGTGGAGCAGTGATGGAATTCAGTCCTTGGTATGCACCCTCTTAAAACGAACGATTCATTCATTAATGGTGCCTTCACCGCGTGTACAAGGGTCTTCATCCTGAGGTGGGTTTTAGCAAAGCGTGTGGTCCAGAAAAAGGGGGGTGATTATGTAAACCGTGGTAAAAAAGGTGGCCTTATGAGAGTTACAGTTGTGGATTGTCGTGGATGAAGCAGAAAGTTTGAGAGAGAGAGGAAATGCATCCTCCCACCTTGACATTCCAGTGGTCTTAATGATGCCTGTGTCTCTTGGTTCTAATCCCCACCCCCCACCTCAACCCCCGGTTAGCCTACATATACATAAAAATGTTATGATTCTTCATCTTTGTTATAGGATGTCTGTCAAATGGAATTTGAAAGTGGAATATGAATGTAGCTGATGCAATGAAATTGGCCTCGGGAATATAACACATTCAATCCCTTGGTCTACCCCCTAAAAAAAAGTCTGAACATTAAAAGGAGAAAGCTGTGTTTTACATATTCATCCTGGAAGATCCTTTCAAGGTCAGTCAGATTGGATGGGGAGCACCTTATCTTTTGCTGTTTGATGGGGTTTAAGTCTAGGCTTGGGTTGGACCACTCAAGGACACTCAATACCTGAAGCTTTTATATATTATATACCAACCCGGATTCCAAAAAAGTTGAGACGCTGTGTAAAATGTAAATAAGAACAGAATGCAATGATTTGCAAATCCTTTTTGACCTATGCTCAATTAAATTCATTACAAAGACAAGATATTTAATGATCAAACTGAAACATTATTTTTTGTAAATACAGACTCTTTCTGAAGCTGATGCCTGTAACACAATCCAAAAAAGTTGGGACAGAGGCATGTTTACCACTGTTATTACATCACCTTTTCTTTTAACAACCAGTAAGCGTTATGGAACTGAGGACACAAATTGTAGAAGTTTTGAAAGCGGAATTCTCACCCATTCTTGTTTGGTATACAACTTCTGTTGCTCAACAGTTCGGGGTCTCCGTTGGCATATTTTGCGCTTCATAATGCGCCACACATTTTCAATGGGAGACAGGTCTGGACTGCAGGCAGGCCAGTCTAGTACCTGCACTCTTTTACTACAAAGCCACGCTGTTGAAACACGCGCAGAATGTGGCTTGGCATTGTCTTGCTGAAATAAGCAGGGACGTCCTTTTTTATCCAATAAACACAGGATAGGATGTTATAATATCCATTATGCCATATTCCAAGATGAGCACCTCAAAAGACAATATTTTAGAATGGACTTGGGTTGAGAGCAGATATGTCATTGGGGTTTTCAAGTGGCCACCCTCCATCCCAGATGTTTCGTTAATTTGAGCCCACGACACCTCCAGAAGGCTTAACAGTGAGCAATGACGTCTCAGAGCCACCCCCCTCTATATCCGCTCTCGGCACGGACAGATATTTAAAAAAAAATAAAATAGTTGTTAATTAAACTGAGAGATACCCCTATACTTGTCCCTAATTCCTATTCCTACAGGCTTTCAATGCCAACTCTGCAGGGATATTTACCACCTGAAAAGAAGATAATCTTTCCCAACTCTGTTACTGCAGGCTTAATACTGTATATGACGCTCTGCAGATATCCCTACGCCTGTCCCTATTCCCTATGCCTGCAGGAACTTTCTGCTTACTCTGCAGGGATACTAACCACCTGAAAAGAAAACAATCTTTCCCTACTCTGTTCCTGCAGGCTTGATAAATGATGCTCTGCAGGAAAGACTTACCTTTTATACCTTTGTCCTGAAATTCAACCACTTCTTGGTTTTTCAGCATGATGTTCTTTACTTTTGTGCCCATATAGGATCCTTCCTTTTCAGCCACAGCCACTGGCTATTTCTTTCTGCTATATCTGATATAGCTTTTATGGCCTGGCGCAAATCTTTGCCGCAGATCCCTAACTCCTTAAGTAGTTTGGTTGTCGATATTGCCACAAATCCACGGCATTCAACTTCCACAGGGCACACCTTTGTTCTCCAACCTCGCTGGCTATTAAGACACCATGGCACACCTAGCCATTTCCTAGCATAAAAGCTGACTCTTCTTTCTAGCTTTTCAACTTTAGTGATGGGTACATCATACACTGTCAATGGCCACATGAGCCAGGGTAGAAGTCCAAACTGTAGGCACCATAGTTTTAGCTTTCCTGGCAACCCTGACTTCTCAATGTTCTCTAGGCCTCTGTTCAGTTCTATCCTTAATTCCTCCACCTGCTCCGAGTCTTTGAGGGTAGCATTGCACCATTTTCCGAGACTTTTGACAGGCTTTTCGATCACGGTTGGAATTGGATCCTCATCTATGAAGGAAATTTTGTTGCACAATTTTCACTTAACAACTGATATGCGTCTGGATTTGCTTGGTTGAACTTTCATTCTAGCCCATTTAAGGTTATCATTAAGTTTGCTTAGCAGTCTTTTAGTACACGGAGCAGTTGTCGTCAATATTGTCATATCATCCAAATATGCTCGAATGGGAGGGAGACGTAATCCTGCTCTTAACTTTTGCCCGCCAACGACCCATTTTGATGCTCGGATTATTACTTCCATGGCCATAGTAAATGCCAAGGGTGAGATTGTACGTCCGGCCATGATGCCAATCTCCAGACATTGCCATTCGGTGGTAAATGTCGTATCAAAACACAATTGAATGTCCTGAAAGTATGCCTTAACCAGGTTTAAAATTGCATTTGGTACCTTAAAAAACTCAAATGCAGACCACAAAGCTCGTGGGGCACAGATCCAAATGCGTTTGCCAAGTCCAGGAAAATGACATGAAGGTCCTGTTTCTCACGTTTTGCCAATTGAATTTGGTGCCAAATCATGCTAGTGTGCTCCAGACACCCGGAGAAGCCTGAAATGCCTGCTTTTCTGTACTGAGGTATCTATTAACTTGTTCTTTGTAAGGTATTCGCTCAGTCTTTGTGCTACTAGGCTAAAAAATATTTTCCCCTCCACATTAAGCAAGCAAATTGGTCTGAACTCGCTAATGTCACCAGAATCTTTCTCTTTCGGAATCAGTACTCCTCTGGCTCGACGCCACGATCTGGGAATGATGTTTTTTCCATGCTAGCTTCAGTAGTTTCCAAAGGAAACATAGGACATCAGGTGCATTTTTAAACAGTCTGTAAGGTACTCCATTAGGTCCTGGTGCCGATGCTGCTCTTGCGCGTCTGACTGCATTTTCCACCTCTTTCCATTTTGGAGGGCTGGTGTCCATTTGCTCTATTGGATCATCAATTGGTGGAATATCTGCAGGAACTGTGAGTTCCTCATGCATTTCTCATCTGTGGGAGTTTCTTTTAGGTGGGACTCCAGTTCCTGTTTGGTTGTTTTAAGCATTCCGTTTTTTGCTTTGTTGAACAAGGACTTAATTAGCATTAGCTGTGTGCTTGACTAGCAAATGGTATTTAAGATGAGATGTTCTCCAGTAGAAATTCAGTTTGATTGACAGTGCCTGAAAATAACTTTGGTCTTGTCAATAGACCAATTTGGCAGGGTTTGAAGATGAACTTACTAGTCAAAAATACCCTTTTTATCATCCATTGTTTGCTAATTTGTACGATTTACGACTTGCGTTAACTGCGTCAAAAAATGTGTGGTGTTAAAACAAAGTTGGGTTCATGCATTAACTTTGACCGCCCTAATAAAAAGACAGTTAACAAATAATGCTAACGTCATCCTACTAGCTACGGAGCTACTCAGCTCACACATTGAGTGCCTTCTCCTCTAGGTGTGCTCCTGAGCCCAACTTAAAACTGAGTTGGAAGGTATCAGGCAACGTTCTCTAACCTCAACACCACCTAGGCATGCTTGGAATGTGGAAAAACACTGCTGTAAAGCCAGTTGTTTGCCAATGCCACCCTAAAAGAAGATGAGGAGTCTCGACCCTGGGCATTGCAGAACCCTTTTGTGGTCAGAGTTTATTCTCCTACAGACCAAACAGGGAGCGTGATTCCTACCAGGAGAGTAATAGACAGCAAGTGGCTTCAGGGGCTCTTAAAGTGCTACTCACCCTAGTTTCTGCTGCCCAAGCACCAAGCTTGGGAGTTTTTAAACATTTTCTCCATAGGCTTAGGCCCAACAACAGCTGGTGTATCATGGCAACAGTTACCGCGTCTAACGAAAGTTGCTAATATGAAACCATGGTGATAAAAAGTTGTGACAGTTCCTGTTTCCGCCAGAGACAGGGAACTTTGTCACAAAGCTTGCCGCTGTTTGTACCATCCTACACACTAATGAAGGGTGCTTTGCATACAGACTTGCACAACAGAAGTGAATTGGAGTGGCTAGGGGAGGAGGGTGCTACCACACGCAGAGAACATGCTGTTTAAACGGTATCCATGGAGCATAAAGACAGGACGTATGGCTTCAAGATGGAACAGCAACAGTGGGAGATCACCTGCTAGTAAGCTGCCCAGCCCCATCAGAATCAATAGACCGAAATCTCCCCAGTATGGGAGCCTGCTTTCGTTGGGGTTAGCATGAAACTAAGAATTGGGAGTAAGTGCATTGACTGAAAAGTCTACGTGGCCCCAATCCAGGAGTGGAGCACTCCTTCTGGGTTTGGACTTCATGCTGGCAGCTGATAATCCTTTGAGCGAGCAATTGTGTCCACAGCTGGTGAGCCTATACCAAGATACATCACAGGAGGGTCTATAGGAAACTATGCCGTAGCCAGAGGACATTTACTGAGCTCCTCAAGCTTCACCACAGAGGTAATGTGACGTTTGGGGAGTAGTTGAAAACCCAAAGCCTGGGATAGCAGCAGTTCTTGAGCCAGTAGGCCTGGCAGACGGCCTCTCCTCTAGTGTCTTGGTGGAAATGAATGAACATTTGAGTCTTCAGATTACAGCATGCACATCCCATGTGTCAAGCCCAACTGCATGTTAGCCTTCGCTGTTCATCTATGTGACCTGTTCATATCAGCGAGTGAAGGTTTAGGTCAAAGCCAGCCAGAGCAGTTTCTCAGCCTACACCTTGAATACCAGTGTATCTTTGCAACAAGTGATAAAGACTTGGGACAGTTCAGTCCAGTAACACAATGCATCAATATTGGAGATGCATGACATGTTCGGCACACCCATATTGGTGTTAAATATGTGGACGAAAAGCACCTTTAAGCAATGCTAAAGGCTGGTGTTGCCATCCCCTTGGCCTTAGAATGGGCATATCCTGTGACCCTGATCTGTAAAAAAGATGGAGTCAGGTGGTGCTTTGACTACCGAATGATGAATGACCTTGCCTTACAGGATGCCTACCCATTGCCAAAGATCAAAGAGTGTCTTGATTCCTTAGACGGAGCCAAAGTTTTCAACACTTAACTTGGACAGTGGATACTGGCAAATTGAAGTTCATAAGGAAGATTGTTGCTAGACAGTTGTGAGACAGCTTTCATCACGAAAGCCCCTTCTGGCTATGCAATGGTCCTAGCATGCTCAGAGACAGATGGAAGTTGTCCTCAGAGGGTTACACGGCAAGTCTTTTCATCTATCTTGACTACGTAATTATCCTGGGGAACAACATTGAAGACAGCCGACAGAACCGCTCCGTGGTCTTAAAACAAATGAGACAATATGGTCTGAAACTTAAATTGTCCAAGTGCCACCTTCCGCAGGATGAGGTGTTGTTCCTAGGACACATTTTCAAAGGACACAGGATCAGCCAAAAACCAAAGCTTATCCAGGATGTCCAGGACTAGAGCCCACCCACAATTAATTAAACTACCGTCACATCAAAAAAAACATGCCGCATTCTCCTACCAGTGCCCTGACCAGTCACTGCCAATTCAACTGGAGTCGGTCTGTGTGTCCTATTTGTGTGAGCAAGTCTGTCGTAATATGTTGGTTGAGCAAGTCTGGCGCAAATTGGCTGCCGTGGTATCACTCAGACTGAGTGTTGTGTTTGATAGCTGTCGGTCCATTCGTAGTTCGTTCTGTGTTATTAACTGGCGACCAATGTGTGTAAAGCGCTTTGAGTATCTAGAAAAGCGCTAAAAACTAAATAAAATGAATTATTATGTAATTATTATTATTACTTTGCAAAATCCTTCCCTGGGATCTGCCACCAACCGAATAAGCTCCAAAGAAAGGATGTAGTTCCAGTGTAGTGAGGCACAGCATCAAGCTTTCAGAGAGAAAAAAGCTAACTCACAACAGCACCCATACTTTCAAACCCTACATCTGAAAAACATAACAGCATCCTTAGCTACCAAGCTGTTATCTATCATATCAATCATTAATCATCATCAATGCTTAAAATACGCGCAAAAGAGAAATGCTTGTATTAAGATACGTTCTCAATAGAGGCAGGGGAGTGATTTATTGCAAAAGTAAAGTTAGTTAATGATACTGATCCATACGAATTAAGAGACATTAAACGATCAAAGGAATTTGACAGCTTGCCACCCATATGCCGCCGGTGATGTATGTTGTTGCATATCTGTTGGTGTTTGGCGTTAGCGCCTACAACTATCAAATATTTAAAAAACGTAAGTCTTTGAAGACTTATGTCATGTCCAATTTACCAACGGGTGGGTACAGGACCTTCAAATCTACAAGCCAAATGCCAACTACAATAATCCGTGACAAATATGCTAGCTAATTAGTAATGTTATGCTAACTGAATGATAACCAAACATCATGCATAATTATGCATAATTAATCCACCCTAGCAAAATTAAACACATAATAACGCTAGCCTGTCTTTGTGTCTGATTTCCAATTTTATCTCATTCAATGTGAATAGTTCAGCAGTTATTATATTGGCAACATTAATGTTAAACAGGTAGCAGACGAGATGGCACTGTATTTCTTGCCTCTGAATGCGTAACAACAACATATTCAATGTCATAGATAACATAGCTAGTAAAATGCATTTTATTTTTGGTATGTTGGTTGTGAGATTAGCTGTTACAACCCACACACTGGCAGCACGGTGGCTCAGTGGGTACCACTGTTGCCTCACAGCAAGAAGGTCCTGGGTTCAATCCCCACCTGACCCAAGGGTCTTTCTGTGTGGAGTTTGTGTGTTCTCCCCGTGTTTGCGTGGGTTTCCTCTGGGTACTCCGGTTTCCTCCCACAGTCCAAAAACATGCAGGTTAATTGGTGACTCTAAATTGTCTGTAGGTGTGAATGTGAGTGTGAGTTGTTGTCTGTCCCTATGTGTTGTCTGTCCCAATGTGTCGGCCCTGTGATAGACTGGCGACCTGTCCAGGGTGTACCCCGCCTCTCACCTGTGTTGGCTGTGATAGGCTTCAGCCCCCCCGCGACCCTGCATAGGATAAGCAGTATAGCGGATGGATGGAACCCATGCACTATACAAGTTTTTACCGTCCAGGGTTACCGACGGAGTTGAACAATATCCTTGACTGACCAGAGCTAGATGCGTTTTAGTGGTTGATTTCGTATCCTCCCAATATGGCTGACCTGGTTGTTGTGACGTCACGTTCCCATTCCCTATAGGTAACTTTTTATACTAACTTATTATCAATACATTTCTTCTGATAGCACATTGTCATGTCTATGGGAGAATGAAAAAATCACGATTCAGATCAGTCCTCTTGAAGTCTCAAATTTAACACAAATTTTGTCTGCCACTGGGTACAATCTCCCACAAAACCATGACGAAGTGCTTTTTGGCAAGGAAGTGCGTCACTAAATCAGGAAGAGATGCCCATACTTGGAGTACAGTAGTTGATCATGCTAGTCATATATAAATTATTCTTGTCCACAACAATCTATTGAAAAATGAAAAGTGGAAAATAGCATGGAGGTGCTAGCTAGTGCAAGCACAAAGAATCCTGAGAAAATCACAGCCAGCTCCAGGGATATAATTTAGCAGTTTGGCCATAGCAAGGCTTGCAATTTGCCTTAGATTTAGATTTATACATTTGTTTGGGATCAGTCATTCTTAATTATGCATTTCAACTAAAATACATATATTTGTTAATCTGCATCAAATCTTGAGAACATGTATGGCGGTGTTGCAAAGGAATTGTACCTGAGGTTTCGGTTTGGGTAAAATCTGCAGAGGCTTGTGTGGCACGAAGCTGGCCCTTTAGACTTCCTGCATGGGGAGATGAGTTGTCCTGGCTCTGCGAGGCTTGCGTTTCCACAAACATTGGTGTTTGCACAGTGCTTCTCAATCGCCAACTTGAATCAATTACATAGTCCTAGACAGTGAGTGTGGACAGAAGCAGAGGAACGATAGCACATATAACTATAACAACCATATAACTATTAACTGCAATCCCTTTTGTTATTTTCCCTTTTAGTTCTAATGTGTCCCACAAATGGCTACAGATTGTAACTTACTTGAAATTTGCAGTCTGACAGAGGATACTCAAATATGTTGCGTGTAAAGTCTGGACTGTGACTAGTCATCTCAAGCAGAAGATTTGTGGCCAGGCTGAGAAAGCGTTCTTCAATCTGATCCGAGTACAGCGAATTGAGCAACATCAGCAAACGCTCCAGCGTGGTAGAAGGCAAACGCTTATCCTGACTCCAGAAATTACGAACATACAGTCTGGGAGAGAAAGACAAAAGACTGATAATAACCATAGAATAACATACAAAATATACTACAAATAATTATCTTTCATAATGTCTATTTTTTTCTTCTTTCGTACTTCTCGTATGACAGACAAGATGCATTGTGCGTTGAGCCCATCTGTGCAGGACCGACAGTGGGGTTTTGTTTGGGACGAACTGTGAACTGTATTGAATCGTATCACATTTTAAGTATTTGTTTGTCAATGTAAAAATTAAGTGAGATTACAATCTCCAAAGAAATATCCACTAATATTTTAAGTACTCAGTTTGCTATATTTTTGACAAATTTTACCAAATCCATAAAACATAAAATGAAATAAGTCCAAGGCCACACAACAACATGTTCCATAGTACATTCAAGCACTGATGGGAAGAGTTTTTTTTGGGTTTCCAGGCTGGTCTAATGAGGTCTAATGGTCATTGGTGAGATCAATGTATGTCATTATATTGGGGTATCTCACAATCCTAAATGAGTACAGGAAATTAAGTTTAACATAAATCATACTGTGGCAACCAAACTGTGAATCACTTACAGTGTAAAGCGCTTCGCGTATCTAGAAAGCGCTTTATAAATTGCCATCAATTATTATTATTACTATAAACCAGATGTTGCAACCAACTGGTTTGTTACGGCCAGTGAACAAATTAACTCGCTTTCTCTCGTTTCTGTGTCTGTGTGTGTCTCTTCCATTACACACACTTTTAGCTTCTCTTTCCTCCCTTCCTTACTTTTCTTGCTAAATGTAATCACCGTGTATGATTGTCTAACAATCCGATCTCTATGTATTAAAAACCATCTGAGTCAACCCTTCAAAAATTTAACTTTTTCCTCCACATATTAAAGGGGACCTATTATGCTTTTTGGGGTTTTCCCTTTCCTTTAGTATGTTACATAGCTTTTTGTGCATGTAAAATGTCTGAAAAGTTACAAAGCCCATAGTCCACGCCAAAGGGATTAGGGTTAGTTAGGGTTAGGGTTAGGGTTAGTGAATAACACTCACTTCTCTCTAACAGAAAACGCTGCTCCTGAACTGCCTGAAACGCCTCGTTTGTAGTCTAGTGTTTTCTTCCGTTACTTATCTACGACACTAAGTCATATATTTGAATAATGTTTGGCACGCTCTCAACCTGAGCCAGTCAGAGCAGAAGCTGGGTCGTTTCTACATGTCTTGAAAAGTCTGTTTTGGTAAGCGCAGAGGCAAATTCCCTTTGTTTGGCCAGCTGACCAATCAGAGCAAACTGGGCTCGTCCAAGGGGGGGGCCTTAATATGACAGGAGCTAAAACGGAGGGTTTCAGACAGGGTGAGAGGTCAGATAGGGTGGGTAAGTATAGACTATATCTCCCTTTTAGTGTTTTGGCCTCAGATAAATTGAACAAGGTTCAACAGGAATTGTTTGTTTCTGTTAAACTATTTGTAATAGTTAGTTCACTTTGCAAATAATTTTCTTTCTTTTTTTTAAATAAGGTGGTCCACAAGTATTAAACTGAAGTATGGTCATTATTGTGTATTTCCAGAATTGAAACTTTTGGTTTTGTTTATTTTTTTCTTTTTTCTGCATGGAATAAACTCAGTAGTGATTGAGTTGCATATAAAACTAGAAAATGCATTTCCCTGACCAAATGTGATGCATCGCAGTAATTAGACTGACCGCCTTAGCTCGCACAAATGTACTGCAGTCCACACCCTATTTGTTAACAGGGGGCGCTTGCTGCTGCAGTGGCGCCGGAACTGGGGAGGCCACGGGATCTTTGTCCATCCCCCCCTCCCCCTCCTCCCCCTGCTTTTGTTTACTTTTGTGGGGGATGAGGGGGTGCGTTTTGCATGGCCTTCCCGTTGTCACTGTATCCGCTGAAGTGCACATAGAGCTTGTGTTATGATTTGCATTTCGCTTAAGCAATTTGGCCAGTAGTTTTCTTTTGTTTTAGCACTCCATGCTGTTTTGGCACTCCATTTCATGTTGTTTGCTTGTTGCATTGCTAAGGCTGGTAACCTTTTGGGCCAAGGTTTATGAGTTTGCTATATAGGCTAGACCTACATAATTATCTGCTCACACATGTGAAGAGCGGCTAGCATATTACGCATGAGCAAGGTTTTAAGCTTTTAGGCTTTATGCTAAATACCGATTTGTACGTGGTTCATGAGTCCTCCCGATCTGATTACTTTTTACAATATAGCATGTTCATAAAAATGATTATAACAAAGAATGCAAACGTGAATTTTCTGTTGAATAACTTACAAATTTTCTGAGGAGAGACCAACACCCATAATTAACTAAAATCAGAATAGATATATCCATTATGAGCCTGCGTTAGGTGTGTAGGACACAACCCCAGATTATCCGGAAAACACCCCTTTCTGCACCCCCCCCCCCCCCCCCCCATTTGTGTAGTCGTTACGACGCCGCTGCTGCTAGATTGGCAGTGCTGCTTCGTCATAATTTAAAGGCGGATATATACGATGACTAGCCAACTAATGTTTATTTTTATTTAAATTTTTGTTCTCTAAGCTCTATATGTTTGCACATCAATAAATCATTAAGTATTAAAATCACTCAGTCTATCCACAAAAACAGTAGAGCTTAAACGAAGTGGATCGAGGGTCAACCAAAAAGCGCTGTGTAAAACTCTTCCTGTAATAGCTTGGGTATTATAACTTTTTAGTGCATTATTTTCTTCTTTCGCGTGCATTTTAACACACTATTAATTACCAGAATCATATTGTAGAAATAGATGTGGTTTATGGGAAATGGGCGCTATTATGACGGCACGGTTTATGCGGAACGGACTAATCTATTTTATTAGAATGCTTTTTATGACAATGTAATGCATTATCTTTTATTCATCCTAACAGTTGTATTCGAAACAAGATCTAGATCCATAACTTGATCCGCCATCGTTATTTCTCCAACACTTCAATAGGGCTACTGTAAACAGGTATATATAACTTGTTCCAGATAAGTTTATATCTAACAAGATTAAATGTTGAGAGCTACAACCATACAGATGGAACATGAATGCCTACTGCACATTTCAATGCATGGGTGCATAACACCGATTAAAAATAACAAAACAACATGTGAACCGATCACTTAGCTACATGCACGCACACTGTCTTTTGTCTTGATAAACTTGCAAGCTGACATGGCTTAGTGTATGACGGTCCATAATGCTAAAATTAGATCTAGTGTTGCGTTGCCTAAGTACACTGCCTTCGTCGTCTTTTACAAATTGTTAGTTCACCTCACAGTGTTGACAGTCAATACGGCATGCCTTGTGGTTTGCATTGACTGTTGTAAGCAGTTATTTCAATAACACTCACTTCTTGATTTGCAACATTGCTAGTTAACATGAAACACCACGCAATTGTCGTTCATTACAGCAGGAGAGGGGAAGCGTCTATGCATGGCTAGGTGGTAATGCTAACTAGGAACTAGCTAACAAACTGTGGAATACAGGGCTTGACATTAACTTTTTCAGGCACTTGTCCTTCGGACAAGCACATTTTCTTTTCACTTGTCCTGGCACAAAAGTCACTTACATATTATTTTATTTATTTATTTTTTATTTAGTTCATAGACGAGTTGTTAACGTTGAATAACCGCCGAAATTAAAGGTCCTTCTTTAGTAGTCATACAAGGTTCCTAACAACACATTTGCCTGACGTTTAAACAGAAGTTTAGACTAGTCTGCAGGGCTGTACGCTTACTATGTTAGGTGGTAGCACCAGTGCTAGCAAGCTAAAGATTTCATTAGCACAGAAATATTTAGTAGCACACAGGTGGGCAGTTAAACACGTTTTATCAGTAAAAAACTACCTTTTTTACTTTTTTGTGCGCCTTCATCTCTTTATCGCTACTCCTGCGCTCTCTGCTGTGTTGTAGGCTAATCTTAACTATAAGTTACATAACGTAGGCCTGAACAATTTCAACGATGTCTATCTCAAATATATTCTTATCTTACAGCTTGTAGCCACGGCAAACGTTAGTTGGCTAACTTATGAATTTCATGACGAGTCGGCAACTCAACAGGCTTTTTTGGTTTCGGTGACGTGACCTTTCCCAAGAACCACTTTCTCGTCAATAGAAGCAGAGCAGTGCATTCCGTTAACTTGTAACAACGTTTTCATAATTTTGGTTGATGCCTGAATTTTGGTTGATGTCTGAATAGTACTATGTCGTCTTGTATGCTCGTAGTGTTCTTTTTATATGAATGGATACCAGCGCAGGCCACTCGCGAGTGGATACATATTTCTATTCGCAAAGCATACATTTTTGTAGAATATGCTAACAAAACTGTCGCACTGTCGTACAGCCCTGAGTCTAAAAGTAAGAAAACACTCAGAAAAACAGTCCATGCATTTTGGACATTGCACATTATTTGTGATGGTTGTGCTCCAATCTGGATGTGATCATTTTGCGCCCGGCACTGTGTATTAGAACTCAGTATATTAAATTAATTGTCGCAAGCCTAGGATAGGTACAGGGATATCTCTCAGTTTAATAAACAACTGTTATTTATTTTTATTTTTAAAAAACATTTTTTGCCGAGAGCGGATTTGGCTCTGAGACGTCATTGCTCACCGTTAAGCCTTCTGGAGGTGTCGTGGGCTCAAATTAACAAAACATCTGGGATGGAGGGTGCCCACTTGAAAACCCAATGACATATCTGCTCTCAACCCAAGTCCATTCTAAAATAGTCTTTTGAAGTGCTCATCTTGGAATATGGCATAATGGATATTGTAACATCCTATCCTGTGTATATTGAAATATAAGTTCACTGTATAATATACACATATATATATGCCCTGTGATAGACTGGCGACCTGTCCAGGGTGTACCCCGCCTCTCGCCCTGTGTCGGCTGGGATAGGCTCCAGCCCCGCCGCGACCCTGTTAAGGATAAGCGGTATAGCTAATGGATGGATGGATGGATGTATAATATAATAAGGTAGGCCTATCTAGTTATATTTTAGCATACCATGAGTTTAGACACAGATCTGTTACCTAATGCGGGCTACCGGTTTGTTTGTTAGCCTACTAGTACTAGGCTAGAATTTTGGAGCCTGGTTCCCGCGTCCTGAAGCCGCAAGTCATTTGACGTGATTGCTGTTTTCAGAGTACACTTTTTAAATATTGAACCCTTTATTTAGGCAAACGATTATATAAAATGTAAAGATAATGCGTTTTACCATATATCTATCGCAAAATATCAATTATTTCGCTCATAGTAAAAGACTACAGTAATGTCAAAGTCGGCCGTATGTTTCGGTTATCTACCGACTTCAGTTGGCTACACCGAAGCAACAACTCTACAAATTTAAAAACCTTCTTCCGACACTAAAACGGTCACTTTTTTAAAAGCTGACAATTCATACATTTTTTTTTATTAATGAACGTTTAGTTAGTAACAAAATTTCACAACATTTTACTGTTTAATCACTTGATTTAAAAAAAAATGAAAACGCGTTTGCCCTGCCTACTGTTAGCTAACTAGCCTGTTAGCCTAGCAACCATAAAGCAATTCCTTGCCAACAATACCGGCTTACCGGTGATAAGTGTCCCTTAGCGTTAAAATAGCGGGGGAGACAAAACCTTCACAGCTGAACACAAAACACTACAAAAAACACAACCAGCACAAACGTAAACAAAACAAAATTACAATAAATCTGACAAAAATACTGAGGAGAAGCGGCGAACAAACGACGCCAGCGTCCTCTCCAATGGTGCGTTGGCATATACCAGGGCTAGAAATTAACTTTTTTTAGTGATGGCAAACGTATGCTACCTACCACTTTTACGCGGTATGCTACGTATGCTACCTACCTATCACATTATAACGTGATACTGATCTGTTTTTATTTTTCTGGTGTGGCAGCAATACACTGCCGTACTATGGATGAGGCTAATGGGTTTACTAACTTCATCTGTAAGTGTGGGACCAAAATTGGCAGAACAAGTCAATGATCCACGGCCAAAAAATTATTGTTTATGCTTATGGGGATAGAAATCCAAGCAAAAATTTTTAGAAAGCTGCAGAAGAAAAGGAAATAATTAATATTGTTAGCAAGTGTTAGAATAAAATGTCCATTAGTGACTGGAATTAAATAGATTTAACATTAGGGAAAGTGATTGATAGTATTGTAAAACCACTAACCTATATCTTCAACTTGTCCCTCAAAATGGGCACATTTCAGTGTAAAATTTAAATTGCAAAAATTATTACGTTGATAATTATATAATGCTGGGTACAGTATATACATCCCTTCACTAAGATAGTGGGAAAACTATTTATTGAAAGGGTAGACAATTTACCAGAAAGAACTGTTTTTTCTTTTAGGTTTTACAACGTTACCGTGATACTAGGCATAGGTAGTTAGCTGACTATCCTTACAGTATCGAGTTGATATACGGTAACTAGCCGAGAGATCACTTTTGAGTGAGAGAATATGCCTTGTTGCTTCCGGGAATTAAACATATTTTGTGTTGTGTTCTAGTTGTAGAAAGTTAGATTTTTGCAGAAAATATGCTTACTATTTGGGCAAAAGTAAGCACTTGGTTGGTGGCATAATGTTTTTGTGCTTTAAGTCCCCCTCCAGTCAAATACTAAAATATTCTGCTTAAACGCATAAATCATGTCTTGTTTTTCTGCATAATACGTTCAATTACCTTGTTCAAATCCTAAACATGTAATCTTCTCCTTCTGCCTCATTAAGAATTCCTGAATCTGAGTCACCCCGCCCCCCTCTTTTCGAATACCTGCCCAGCCCCGATCCCCTCCTGTGCCGCTACGCATACTTGCTCCCAAGTCACCCAGCCCATGAATGGTGGTTGGTTAAAAATGGTTACTTTAAAATTTGTGACGTAACAAATCTGGCTTGTCTGAACTCCGCCGTATGAAACTGTCCTTGGTGCACTGCAGTTTCAAAGCAGAAATGCTCAACCATGGTGTTGGCTGCTTATTTTGCTCCTGATATGTCTTGTAGCACATGAAAAACACCACAAGGACATGTTAATGTTAAAATCTTGATTTTCACTGGAGAGGGTCTTTAAAATCAAGTAGTGGCCAACAACATTAACGCTTAGACAAAATCTAAAAACAGCACGTAAAAACAAAATGTTTTATAATTATGTTTTATAACGGAACTGTGTTTGGACAAAAATTTTAATCCATTTAAAAAATGTATATTTTATGTGTGTGCTCCCTGCTTATCGCTTTTCTGAGGAATAACTTGTTTGCACTAGCCATCTTCGACATTGGAGCAGTGTGTGAATGGGCACGACGCCTCTGAATGTGCTGCAATATGTGCTAGAATGCTAGAAACTTGAAACCTTGCATGCGAGTCGGTATCGGTAACCGCTACTCCAAACCAAAGATGACCCAAACTCGCCTGATGGTGGTGCTATAACAGATGACACTTTGATAGGAAATTTTTCATATACCATATGGTCACCAAATTTGGTTCCTAGATCCACTTGCCCATGACGAACAAAAAATCCCTACATACATTTTTGGAAGGGGGGGTGGCATTATATTAGCATGTCAACCTAAAACATTGATAAGAAACTATGAGCTAGGCAACTGCAAGGACATTTCAACATAAAAAAGCAAGCTACATGATTATCAACTTACTCATTCAAGTATTAATTTGTCAACAATGTGGTGGAATCATGTTTCTGTGAAAGCAACGCCCCTGTTGCTAACGTTTACAATGCACAGCTACTCCTGCTGTGCCGTTGGCTAATCTTAGTTAGGTTAGGCCTACATAATGTAAGCTAAAACAATTTCAACAATGTCTATCTGAAATAGGAATGTGCGCGACTAGTCGATTAAACGTTGCTGCCCTTGCTAGTCAGCACCAGAAATCCAAATTATTAGTAATTACTAATAATAATCACGTATTATATACTAATACAGTTAAACGTATAATTATATTTATGTACTCATTTAAATTTTATATTGACATAACTTGCACTGAAATGTGTGTCTTCCGAGTCGAATGTTAATATTTCAAAAATGAACATCCGTTACGAACGTTAAAAATGCTGGACAAAAAAAATAAGAGGGAAAAAACTTGACACATTGAACTGTTTGCCCTGCAAGTTAAACCAGCAAGGAGAAAGTGGGACAAAGTCAAAGAAAGATGACATCACGTAAAACCAGCGTACTTTGGCAGTGTTCTGATCGTCTAGATAATGTGAATGAGGTTGTATTGTGGGCAGTGTCAGAATTAACTGGCATGTATAGTCACTGGACCGGACCAATAACCACATTCAGAATATAGGCATGTGGACGTTAACCTGCAAATAGAGAAGTCTGCTAGTTCTAGCCAAACTCTGAAACACACATAACATCGTTTACCACCCCAACGCACAGACGCTATGATTATACACTAACTCTACTCATTCAATGTTGACAGCCACGGATTGGAATAAACTGTTGATCTATATAAAAATGTATTCTCATTTCAAACGTCAGATATTATTTTCCACCTAAGTAATGTTTTTGGTGTAGGGTTGTTCTCGACACAGTATAGATTAGCGTTGAAAATATTAGGCAGGACAAACGCGTTTTCAGTTTTTTTTTAAATCAAGTGATTAAACAGTGAGTGCTCCGAATTTGTGTTACTTACTAAACGTTTATTAATAAAAACAAATTCATAAATTTTAAGTTTTTCTAAAAGTGAGTTTTAGTGTCGAAAACAGGTTTTTAATTTTAAAGGAGTTGATACTTCCTTGTAGCCAAGCGCCGTCTTCAAAAAGCTTAATCCTCCTATGGCCAACTTTGACATTAGTTTACTTCTTTATCGTGGGACAAATAAGGGATATGTTGCTACAGATACTTTGAAAAAGTCACTGCCTTTACAGCTATTTGGTTGTTTACCTAAGTTAAGGCTACAATATTAAAAACGAGTACTCTGAAAAATGCAAACGTGTCAAACGGCATAGCTTTTATAGGACGCGGTCCCAGGCTACAAAAATTCTACGGCTACAAACAGATAGCCTAGGTACTGCTTGCAATTGCGTTTGTACACGCATTATCAGTTCCACATTATCACCAGATCGAAAACACATTTCAAAACATCTCAGTAAAATGTAGGTCCCATTGCAAGATCATTGCTCAATATTAGGCTATTTGTACATATCTGCTTGTTTAGCCCTATAAAGTGGTAATAAACAGGCATATTCTCTCGTTGAAATATTATCGTTTTCCCTGCCTCCCCCCACAGTTCTCGCCCAATCGATCTTGCAAAAGTCAAAGCTCTCTGCCCAACAAACTCCTATATTATATTTAATTTGTAGTGATGATGATCTGGAATTTTTAGCTGTGTAAATTCCACACGACTTTTGGAAGTAGCTGGTCTTCTCATTTCTGCAAACAAGACAATAACCCATCTGACCAATAAATACATCTTGTTTTCTTAACGCACAGATTTTTCATGCATGCTTAAGTGACATCTGTGGTCACAAATACTGGGCATGCCACTCAACGCAATCTTTAAAGAAACCAAGGCTTCAGTAGACATTACAAACATAAGATCAATGGAAAGGTCCAACCTTTCTCACGGCAATTGCTAGGTTACCTCAAACTGTTATCACGCACACTAAGTTCTTTATTAGCAAAAGTATTTTAAATCAAACGTTTTTCAAATCTGCTAAGTACAAGCATTAACAAATTAATTACCTTGATACTGAAAATGACCCCGCAACAGTCAAGAACATAACTAGCTTGGCACAGATAACGTTACCAATGCATCATTTATATTCACAACCAATCGACAGCTTAAGTTTAAATGTAATGTGTTATAGGCAATGTAATCGTAGCCAAACTGACTAACATAACCATAAATAGAACATAAAAATATGTCTTGCTTTATGGATTTCAATCAACGCGAATGAATTCTAAACCAAAACAAACTTGCTAGCAAGCTAGGTTTCGGTGACGTGACCTTTCCCAAGAACCACTTTCTCGTCAATAGAAGCAGAGCAGTGCATTCCGTTAACTTGTAACAACGTTTTCATAATTTTGGTTGATGCCTGAATTTTGGTTGATGTCTGAATAGTACTATGTCGTCTTGTATGCTCGTAGTGTTCTTTTTATATGAATGGATACCAGCGCAGGCCACTCGCGAGTGGATACATATTTCTATTCGCAAAGCATACATTTTTGTAGAATATGCTAACAAAACTGTCGCACTGTCGTACAGCCCTGAGTCTAAAAGTAAGAAAACACTCAGAAAAACAGTCCATGCATTTTGGACATTGCACATTATTTGTGATGGTTGTGCTCCAATCTGGATGTGATCATTTTGCGCCCGGCACTGTGTATTAGAACTCAGTATATTAAATTAATTGTCGCAAGCCTAGGATAGGTACAGGGATATCTCTCAGTTTAATAAACAACTGTTATTTATTTTTATTTTTAAAAAACATTTTTTGCCGAGAGCTGATTTGGCTCTGAGACGTCATTGCTCACCGTTAAGCCTTCTGGAGGTGTCGTGGGCTCAAATTAACAAAACATCTGGGATGGAGGGTGCCCACTTGAAAACCCAATGACATATCTGCTCTCAACCCAAGTCCATTCTAAAATAGTCTTTTGAAGTGCTCATCTTGGAATATGGCATAATGGATATTGTAACATCCTATCCTGTGTATATTGAAATATAAGTTCACTGTATAATATACACACATATATATATGCCCTGTGATAGACTGGCGACCTGTCCAGGGTGTACCCCGCCTCTCGCCCTGTGTCGGCTGGGATAGGCTCCAGCCCCGCCGTGACCCTGCCTAGGATAAGCGGTAAAAGCTAATGGATGGATTGATGGATGTATAATATAATAAGGTAGGCCTAGGCCTAGGCCGTGATTGATAGTATTGTAAAACCACTAACCTATATCTTCAGCTTTGTCCCTCAAAATGGGCACATTTCAGTGTAAAATTTAAATTGCAAAAAAATTATTACGTTGATAATTATATAATGCTGGGTACAGTATATACATCCCTTCACTAAGATAGTGGGAAAACTATTTATTGAAAGGGTAGACAATTTACCAGAAAGAACTGTTTTTTTCTTTTAGGTTTTACAACAGCACGGATACTAGGCATAGGTAGTTAGCTGACTATCCTTACAGTATCGAGTTGATATACGGTAACTAGCCGAGAGATCACTTTTGAGTGAGAGAATATGCCTTGTTGCTTCCGGGAATTAAACATATTTTGTGTTGTGTTCTAGTTGTAGAAAGTTAGATTTTTGCAGAAAATATGCTTACTATTTGGGCAAAGTAAGCACTTGGTTGGTGGCATAATGTTTTTGTGCTTTAAGTCCCCCTCCAGTCAAATACTAAAATATTCTGCTTAAACGCATAAATCATGTCTTGTTTTTTCTGCATAATACGTTCAATTACCTTGTTCAAATCCTAAACATGTAATCTTCTCCTTCTGCCTCATTAAGAATTCCTGAATCTGAGTCACCCCGCCCCCCTCTTTTCGAATACCTGCCCAGCCCCGATCCCCTCCTGTGCCGCTACGCATACTTGCTCCCAAGTCACCCAGCGCATGAACCGTGGTTAGTTAAAAATGGTTAATTCAAAATTTGTGACGTCACAAATCTGGCTTGTCTGAACTCCGCCGTATGAAACTGTCCTTGGTGCCCTGCAGTTTCAAAGCAGAAATGCTCAACCATGGTGTTGGCTGCTTATTTTGCTCCTGATATGTCTTGTAGCACATGAAAAACACCACAAGGACATGTTAATGTTAAAATCTTGATTTTCACTGGAGAGGGTCTTTAAAATCAAGTAGTGGCCAACAACATTAACGCTTAGACAAAATCTAAAAACAGCACGTAAAAACAAAATGTTTTATAATTATGTTTTATAACGGAACTGTGTTTGGACAAAAATTTTAATCCATTTAAAAAATGTATATTTTATGTGTGTGCTCCCTGCTTATCGCTTTTCTGAGGAATAACTTGTTTGCACTAGCCATCTTCGACATTGGAGCAGTGTGAATGGGCACGACGCCTCTGAATGTGCTGCAATATGTGCTAGAATGCTAGAAACTTGAAACCTTGCATGCGAGTCGGTATCGGTAACCGCTACTCAAACCAAAGATGACCCAAACTCGCCTGATGGTGGTGCTATAACAGATGACACTTTGATAGGAAATTTTTCATATACCATATGGTCACCAAATTTGGTTCCTAGATCCACTTGCCCATGACGAACAAAAAATCCCTACATACATTTTTGGAAGGGGGGTGGCATTATATTAGCATGTCAACCTAAAACATTGATAAGAAACTATGAGCTAGGCAACTGCAAGGACATTTCAACATAAAAAGCAAGCTACATGATTATCAACTTACTCATTCAAGTATTAATTTGTCAACAATGTGGTGGAATCATGTTTCTGTGAAAGCAACGCCCCTGTTGCTAACGTTTACAATGCACAGCTACTCCTGCTGTGCCGTTGGCTAATCTTAGTTAGGTTAGGCCTACATAATGTAAGCTAAAACAATTTCAACAATGTCTATCTGAAATAGGAATGTGCGCGACTAGTCGATTAAACGTTGCTGCCCTTGCTAGTCAGCACCAGAAATCCAAATTATTAGTAATTACTAATAATAATCACGTATTATATACTAATACAGTTAAACGTATAATTATATTTATGTACTCATTTAAATTTTATATTGACATAACTTGCACTGAAATGTGTGTCTTCCGAGTCGAATGTTAATATTTCAAAAATGAACATCCGTTACGAACGTTAAAAATGCTGGACAAAAAAAATAAGAGGGAAAAAACTTGACACATTGAACTGTTTGCCCTGCAAGTTAAACCAGCAAGGAGAAAGTGGGACAAAGTCAAAGAAAGATGACATCACGTAAAACCAGCGTACTTTGGCAGTGTTCTGATCGTCTAGATAATGTGAATGAGGTTGTATTGTGGGCAGTGTCAGAATTAACTGGCATGTATAGTCACTGGACCGGACCAATAACCACATTCAGAATATAGGCATGTGGACGTTAACCTGCAAATAGAGAAGTCTGCTAGTTCTAGCCAAACTCTGAAACACACATAACATCGTTTACCACCCCCAACGCACAGACGCTATGATTATACACTAACTCTACTCATTCAATGTTGACAGCCACGGATTGGAATAAACTGTTGATCTATATAAAAATGTATTCTCATTTCAAACGTCAGATATTATTTTCCACCTAAGTAATGTTTTTGGTGTAGGGTTGTTTTCTCGACACAGTATAGATTAGCGTTGAAAATATTAGGCAGGACAAACGCGTTTTCAGTTTTTTTTTTAAATCAAGTGATTAAACAGTGAATGCTCTGAATTTGTGTTACTTATCAAACGTCTATTAATAAAAACGTTCATAAATGTTAAGTTTTTCTAAAAGTGACAGTTTTAGTGTCAAAAAAACATATTTAATTTTACCGAGTTGATACTTCCTTGTAGCCAAGCACGGTCTTCAAAAAGCTCAAACCTTCTATGGCCAACTTTGACATTAGTTTACTTCTTTATCGTGGTACAAATAATGGATATGTTGCAACAGATACTTGGAAAAACTCACTGCCTTTACAGTTAGATGGTTGGTTACTTAAATTAAGGCTACAGTATTAAAAACGTGTACTTTGAAAACCGCAAACGAGTCAAACGACTTCGCTTTTAGTATGCGGTCCCAGGCTACTGAAATTCTAAGGCTCCAAACGACAGATTGCCGAGGTACTGCTTGCAATTGAGTTTTTACACGCATTATCAGTGCCAGATAGTCACCTGGTCAAAAACACATATCAAAACATCTCAGTAAAATGTAGGTCCCATTGCAAGATCATTGCTCAGTATTATTTGTACATATCTGCTTGTTTAGCCTATGAAGTGGTAATAAACAAGCATATTCTCTCATTGAAATACTTTCGTTTTCCTTGCCTCCCCCCACAGTTCTCGCCCAATCGATCTTGCAAAAGTCAAAGTTCTCTGCCCAACAAACTCCTGTATTATATTTAATTTATAATGATGATAATCTGGAATTTTTAGCTGTGTAATTCCACACGACTTTTGGAAGTAGCTGATCTGCTTATTTCTGCAAACAAGACAATAACCCATCTGACCAATAAATACATCTTGTTTTCTTAACGCACAGATTTTTCATGCACGCTTAAGCAGACATCTGTGATCACAAATAATGCCACTCAATGAAATCTTTAAAGAAACCAAGGCTTCAGTAGACATTACAAACATAAGATCAATGGAAAGGTCCAACCTTTCTCACGGCAATTGCTAGGTTACCTCAAACTGTTATCACGCACACTAAGTTCTTTATTAGCAAAAGTATTTTAAATCAAACGTTTTTCAAATCTGCTAAGTACAAGCATTAACAAATTAATTACCTTGATACTGAAAATGACCCCGCAACAGTCAAGAACATAACTAGCTTGGCACAGATAACGTTACCAATGCATCACTTATATTCACAACCAATCGACAGCTTAAGTTTAAATGTAATGTGTTATAGGCAATGTAATCGTAGCCAAACTGACTAACATAACCATAAATAGAACATAAAAATATGTCTTGCTTTATGGATTTCAATCAACGCGAATGAATTCTAAACCAAAACAAACTTGCTAGCAAGCTAGTATAGTGGAGAATGACAATTGTTTTACCGCTGTCCTGAAGAAGTGAAGGCACGGAAAATTTGAGGGAGCAGATTTTACTCTGCCTAGGATTGGTTTTTTTTTTCCCATGAGAATCTTCCAAAGGCATTGGAGTAGTCAGTCCAATAATAGGCAATATAACTTGAAGACAAGGTGCCCGTTTTGTACCTAAATATAACACTTCTAAAGAAGTCCCGCGGCAACCACCATGCAAGAGGCGAGTTTTGAAATTACAATATGATCATATTAACGTTAGAAATATGGACAGATTGAATTGTCAGTGTTTTAAAAATATAAGCTCAAACCAGTTCGTCACTAGTTTGATATTAAATAAAACGTATACTTTTTTATTGACTTAACTTTTTAAGTTAAGGATTATTTAATGTAAGAACAAAACCTACACTCTTTAGAAGCTAACTGTGAATTAGCAAGAGCGCTATAGACATCAACACTTACATGTTGTGAAACTAAGTTTTACTTTAGAATAACTTAAGATTCAGACCAACAAAATTGTTACATTTGGGTGGATTCAAACAGTTTCAAAACGCAATGCAGCGCAATTTTCTTCACCGCTGTATGATTGTGCTACTGACTACACTGTAGCTGTTGGGTTTGTCTTGCCTAGAAATATACTGATGGGAGTGTAAATTGAAGTAAGAATAATCATGGAGGGGTAAACGGCTGCAAAAATTTTAAGAGATATACTTTTATGTATTGCGGTTAATTGGCGTTATACATTAAAGAGATTTTATATATTTAATGAAATGTTTGTTCTTCATGGTTTAGCGTTTTTTGGTGAATCTCTTTGGAATGTTTTCCTAATTTTAGACTAGTCGACTAGACCTGATTCAAAACGGCCCGCGAAATCATGCTCAGATCACATTAAGAATTTGCTATAGTTAAGTTTTGAAAAATTTATTTGTTATTCAAATTTTAAGTCCAATAAATACTAGCCTCTGTCTTTGTGTAATGATGTTACTCCCACCGGTTGTGGGACATTTATTTTGAAGGCAGTCTTGGGAGGACGGGGCTAAACACAAATCTGAAAGCGTACAGAGCGCCAAGAGCGCAAATGAGACTAACTTAAATTGACAGTAAAATTGACAAATCATTTCTTACCTCTAAATGGGTTATGGGTGGCCTTTGTTTATTGTTATTAATATTGCTAACTTTGTGGCATGTTCCGCTGTTCTGTGGGCACAAAACTAAAGATTAAAACAAATCACAAGCTAACGGAATAAAAACCACCGATAAACTAGCTAGCTAGGCTATCTAACTTGTTAGTTTATTATGAAAGTGAGTTACGTTGCTAATGAGGACACCGTTATCCATGCCATTCTCCAGATTGAATTTAATGAAAAGTTGGATGGACTTTGTTTTCAAGTACGATCATCAGAGGGAAAGTTATATAAAATATAATAGGCTGCCATGCCAACTGTTTCTGATCTGGCCACTGTTATAATGTAAGATTTAAATGTGCATATAGCCTGGCTATATGTTTAATAGGCTTCGCGGTCATGATGGAGCCTTGCATGACATTTTGTTGTTTTTGTGTGGTAAGAGGGTGAACAATAGGGTTGCTGACTCTGGCTACCTCGACAGTTTTAACAGAGGGGGTGGATGTCATGCGTTTTTGCAAGCCCGACCCGTTGTCAGCCACCATAGTCCGCTTAAGTGTACTTACGCTTGTGTGAGGATTTGCATTTTTGTTAAGAAATTAGCTGTTTGTTTTGGTGATAACTCTCCCTCTCTCCGTGCTGCTTGCTCGTTGCATTTGCATTGTTACCCTGGTAACTTTTGCAGTAATATATAGGAAATGCCACAGTGAGCTAGACTGACCATTCGTTTTTTTCAAGGTTTATGAGTCACGGTTCGCTAAACAAAAAAATATGGTTTGTTCAGGCCGGGTCAGCCTCTCACTTTAGCTGTTGAATTCATACGTTCGTTTTTGGGTTTTTTTCTCAGCAGGGAATCGGTAAAAACCTAACCCTATACTCTACCCCAATATTTAAGTACATCCCCAAACAATCTTGGGCATCTTCTCTCATTCAAATCTCGGTTACTTCCACCACCCAGAAGTGTCGCTGGCGTTTGTTAACAAAACATACGGATCTCTTGCATACTATTAACCCCGCATAGCGACGTCAGAAACCATACCTGACTTCACTGCTCTAGTCAATGACCATAGACATCACTCCTCACACTGAGTTGTTAAAATATTGAGCTCTCCTCTCTTTGTTTTTGTGCAGTTTGTGCACACCTGTTAACAAGAGTTCTGTCCATGGTCCTAAATGTGTTATTTTCCCTCAGTGCAGTTCATTGAAGGTTTAATAATGAAAAATACCTACCAAAAGGAGAACATGGATGTGGTTTATTTCTGTGCATGTTAAACATTACAAAAAGTAAAATAAGTAGCATATCTGGATGTGATTAACAGCAGATACAGTGCCTTGCAAAAGTATTCACCCCCCTTGGCTAGTTACTTATTTTGTTACATTACAACCTGTAATTTAAATGTTTTTTTAATCTGAATTGTATGTGATGGATCTGCACAAAATAGTCTAAGTTGGTGAAGTGAAATGAGAAAAATATATATAAAGATTTTTTTTTTTTTTATAAAAATCTGGAAATTGGCATGTGCATTCACCCCCTTTTCTATGAAGCCCCTCAAAAGTTCTGGTGCAACCAATTACCTTCAGAAGTAACATAATTCGTGAAATGAAGTCCACCTGTGTGTAATCTAAGTGTGACATGATCTGTCAGTATAAACACACCTTTTCTGAAAGGTCCCAGAGGCTGCAACACCACTAAGCAAGAGGCATCACACCACGAAGACCAAGGAGCTCTCCAAACAAGTCAGGGACAAAGTTGTTGAGAAGTACAAGTCAGGGTTGGGTTATAAAAAAAAATCCAAATCTTTGATGATCCCCCGGAGCACCATCAAATCCATCATCTTCAAATGGAAAGAACATGGTACCACAACAAACCTGCCAAGAGAGGGCCGCACACCAAAACTCACAGAGTTTATGCTAATAACAGTCCAATCCTCATGAATCTTGATACACTGTCTCTAGACGCTGCACTACTCATATATGCAAAGCCATTACCATATGCCTTTAGGAGGCGCTATAAATGCCACATATTGATATCTTGAGGTGAATGACGAAATAGCATGAAACTTTATACATATGCTCTGGGGTTGAGTCTAAGTCATCAATTAAAAGAAGATTGTGATTGGACCAATGGTTGGCCTTGTGGGTGTGGCTTATCACATAAAGGCTTCTAACTCTGTCAAACTCAGTCTAATCCTTTTGAAAATTCTCAAAGCCCGTCAGATGTTGCAACTGTCCCAAACCCTGAGGGGCGTTTACACTTGTGTGCAGTTCAGCGCTTTCCACCAACACACGAGGACGTAGTAGTGCAGCAGCGGTTATTTTAGGGGGCTGGCCACCCGCACAGCCTGGTTGCTGATGGTGGAAACGCAATGACATCCGCATTTTCTTGTGGAAATGCATTTCTAGTTATTATTATTATTATAAACGTTCTCCTGCCGTCGCTCAATTCCCCGTGAGCTGCAGTATGTCAGAGACTTCAAACTTTGCAGGCTGGTTGATACCGGTAACCTCTACTCCCAAACCCAAGATGACCTCATGGTGGCGCTATAACAAGTGATCCAAATGTATAACTTTGAAAGGCCATATCTCATACACCGACTCACCAAATTTTAGTCATAGGTCCATCTCCACATGACGAACAAAAAAGCCTCTGGACCCCCAAGGTCCATCAGGATAGATTTTCCACCATTTTTTATTTTGTGAAAAACACTTCAATGAATAGAACTTTTGATCTTTTTGTCCAATTACCAAACTTGGTATGTAGCATCAATGGACCATGATATGTAGATATTGTACAAACCAGGAGTACCGGCTAAAACAGGTGATCGCTACAAGCCAATGAAATTTGATGAGGGTGTGGCTTCTATCAAAAAGGCTTATAGCTTAAGTCAAACTCAGTCCAATCCTCATGAAACTCGATACAATGCCTCTAAATGCTTCACTGAAAATATATGCGAATCCATTTTCACATCTGCCATTTGGGGGCACTATAAAGTCCACAAATTGATATCTCTTGATTTGAATGCCCAAATAGCATGAAACTTCATATATATGTTCTAGGAGAGAGTCGAAGTCAACCACTAAAAGAAGAGTTAGATGTGGCGGTGGCTTATCACATAAATGTAAACAACTTGCAAAATGTGTCTAATGCTTTTGAAACTTCTTGCACTGCATCTTCAGGCTTATCTGGTAAAATCTGCAAAGCTGTATTAACTTCCAACATACAGGAGGCACTATAAAGGCCACAAATTGATCTCTATGGATGGTAAAATACCCAAATAGTCAGCAATTGGCATAGCTAGACACTTGAAACTTTGCATGCTGGTTGCTACCAGTACCGGCTACTCCCAAACCAAAAATGACCCCAGTTGACCTCATGGTGGCGCTATAATAGGTTATCCAATTTGCAGACTATGAAAGGTCACATCTCCAATACAATTATACCTAGAGTCATCAAACTAAATTCCTATGTCCAGCTCCCTGTGATGAACAAAACAGCCTCTGGACAACAGATGTCAGCGATAATGGATATTCGGCCATTTTGAATTGTTTAAGTAGCAGCTTGAGTAAAGTTAGATTTAAGACAAATTTTTACTACCACTCTGAGTAAAATTTAAGACCAACTTCAAAACAGGGGTCAGTTGAAGACTCCCAAATAAAAAAATAGTACTGTAAGAAACATTTCACCTTATTCCATTTTGATTTAAATTAATCTATGCACATAAGCATATTAGTATGTCACATAAGCATTCAGTAACTCATCATACGTCATGTATGTTTTGACATTATTAAATGCACTATAAGGTACATGCTAGCTCCAAATACTTCTCAATTAATGGTAGGGATGGACATTTAACAGTTATCCGCATGCCAAGGATCACTGAAACGTTGGACACTTGGGGCCATTAATTAGAATAGTAAAATATGAGAAGAACAGAATAGATCCTAAATGATAACTTGATAAATAAAGACCCAACTCAATAATGCATCCACGTGACATCCACTTATTTTAGCTCATTTATGTACAGTGCATCCGGAAAGTATTCATACCCCTTCACTTTTTCCACATTTTATTATGTTACAGCCTAATTCCAAAATGGATTAAATAAAAAAAAAATCTCAACATTCTACACACAATATCGCATAATGACCAAGTGAAAAGTTTTTTTGAATTTTTTGCAAATGTATTAAAAATGTAAAAATAAAATACCACATGTACATAAGTATTCACACCCTTTGCTGTGACACTCAAAATTGAGCTCAGGTGCATCCCTTTTCCTCTGATCATCCTTGAGATGTTTCTACAACTTGATTGGAGTCCACCTGTGGTAAATTCAATTGATTGGACATGATTTGGAAAGGCACACACCTGTTTATATAAGGTCCCACAGTTGACAGTGCATGTCAGAGCACAAACCAAGTCATGAAGTCCAAGGAATTGTCTGTAGACCTCCGAGACAGGATTGTATCGAGGCACAGATCTGGGGAAGGGTGCAAAAAAATGTCTGCAGCATTGAAGGTCCCAACGAGCACAGTGGTCTCCATCATTCGCAAATGGAAGACGTTTGGAACCGCCAGGACTCTTCCTAGAGCTGGCCGCCCGGCCAAACTGAGCAATCGGGGGAGAAGGGCCTTGGTCAGGGAGGTGACCAAGAATCCGATGGTCACTCTGACAGAGCTCCAGTGTTCCTCTGTGGAGATGGGAGAACCTTCCAGAAAGACAACCATCTCTGCTGCACTCCACCAATCAGGCCTTTATGGTAGAGTGGCCAGACGGAAGCCACTCCTCAGTAAAAGGCACATGACAGCCCGCATGGAGTTTGCCAAAAGGCGCCTAAAGGACTCTCAGACCATGAGAAACAAAATTCTCTGGTCTGATGAAACCAAGATTGAACTCTTTGGCCGGAATGCCAAGCGTCATGTCTGGAGGAAACCAGGCACTGCTCATCACCTGGCCAATACCATCCCTACAGTGAAGCATGGTGGTGGCAGCATCATGTTGTGGGGGTGTTTTTCAGCGGCAGGAACTTGGAGACTAGTCAGGATCAAGGGAAAGATGAATGCAGCAATGTACAGAGAGATCCTTGATGAAAACCTGCTCCAGAGCGTTCTGGACCTCAGACTGGGGCGAAGGTTGACCTTCCAACAGGACAACGACCCTAAGCACACAGCCAAGATGACAAAGGAGTGGCTTTGGGACAAGTCTGTGAATGTCCCTGAGTGGCCCAGCCAGAGCCCAGACTTGAACCCGATTGAACATCTTTGGAGAGATCTGAAAATGGCTGTGCACCGACGCTCCCCATCCAACCTGATGGAGCTTGAGACGATCTGCAAAGAAGAATTGGAGAACTGCCCCAAAATAGGTGTGGCAAGCTTGTAGCATCATACTCAAGAAGACTTGAGGCTGTAATTGCTGCCAAAGGTGCTTGAACAAACTATTGAGTAAAGGGTGTGATACTTATGTACGTGATATTTTATTTTTTTATTTTTAATACATTTGCAAAAAATTCTAAAAAACGTTTTCCACTTTGTCATTATGCAACATTGTGTGTAGAATGTTGAGGAATTTTTTTTATTTAATCCATTTTGGAATTAGGCTGTAACATAATAAAATGTGGAAAGTGAAGGGGTGTGAATACTTTCTGGATGCACTGTATTTATGTTTGTAAGGGGAATTTTGGCATCCTCACGGATGTTCAAGCCTAAGCTGTTGTTCTAAAGTGGGGGAAGGGTCAGAGTAAAGACAAGGTCACGAAAGAGACAGTATGTGCCTTTTGGAGACACTGATGGCTAAAGTGTGGTGTCTTAGACATAACATAAATTGATGTCTACGTGTCCTATGTACGTGTCCTTATTAATGCTGATTACGTCCACTCTCCTCCACCTTGACCAATGGAATGATTGTTTATCTTAGACCAATATACTCGTTTCAACCTTGTCAACTAATCAGAACTTGCTATGTCGTTAGACTGATCTGACTGTAGTAATTTCTCTGTGTACCAGTGCCATGTGGTCAGGGGAGGCAGGGCCTCACCTGTCATAGCCTGGCCTACACCAATGAAAATATTACAAAGATAACTAAAACTAAGTAAAAAAAAAAAATTAAGACTATTATCCTAATAGTATAAATGTAATTTCTGTGTGATTCCAATAATTTTCTGTAAAAATCGCCAAATTTACAGAGCTCCGCTGAAACTATTGAGAGCCGAGAAGTGAGGCAGCAGCGAGTTAAGCCTCACCTCTGATTGCACAACCCCTCAGAAACTTGACGGAGTGCTGGGCCGCGGGCACAAAGCGTGTCTGCTACTCTCTGTTGCCTATGCCACCAATGTAATATTTGTAGATCCCTTCATTAGATGAACTCACCTTCCATAGTCCAGCGAACTAATTTCATGTATCGGAACTTCACCGTATAACGATATTTAGGCTAGGTGGTCTCCACATAAAATTGTAGCGAACGAGCACCAGGAGAGGCAGCTGTCACATCTGCCTCAATGAGGGGCGTGTGTCTTGTGCCCGCGTGATTGACGCTCGTTTTCCTTCAACGTTAGCTAGCAAAAAAAAAATCCATCACAGCGCTGTTTGTTTGCGTTGTCAAGAAATGTATTTATTAGATTTGACCCTGAGGGCTGAACTCAAACCTTCTCCACTTCTGTACTCTCGCATACTTATTCTTATTATATGATTAATCATATACTGTTATTGCAAAGTCATATTTTAAATAACGTACCCTTGGATTTGATGATGCATTACTTTTCTGCACCAAATTAAGCTCTGAGTTAGGTCTACCATTGCCCTGTCATGGTAATTAAATTCGCAACAATGAACTATAATGCGCTCCTCTCGATGGGATGTCAGATCTCAAAAGTGTGTGTGTGTGTGTGTGTGTGTGTGTGTGTGTGTGGGTGGGGGGGTCCTGTGGCCTCCCCAGTTCCGGTGCCACTGGAGCAGTAAGCACCCCCTGTTAGCAAATAGGGTCTGGACTGCACTACACTTGTGCGCACCAAGGCCAGTCTAATAACTGCAACACATCACATCGCATTTTCTCAGGGAAATGCATTTTCTAGTTATTATTATTATGCCTGTTTTTGGTGCCTTAACAATGCCCATAGTTTTGACTATCGATTCCATTCCAGTGCCCAAAGGTCTTGGATAATGCCGTCCAGTGCGCTAATATATAGCTAAGTGATTGGTTCACGTGTTATATTTTTAATTAATATTTTTAATCGGTTTTTGCCCCAATGAAATGACTGGGGAGAGAGTTTTCATGGGCATATACAATATGTTTTATTTAATATCAAACTATTGACGAACTAGTTTAAGCTTATATTCTTAAAACACTGACAATTCAATCCATCCATATTTCTACTGTTAATATCGTCATATTGTAATTTCAAAACTCGCCTCCTGCGTGGTGGTTGCCGTGGGACTTTAGAAACGCTATATTCAGGTACATGTTACGTCCACCAGTATTTGGTGTCCGTATTGCTTGTGTGCTGTCTTGTCGTCCCTTTTGTTTTTCCCTTCGCTATTCCCTGCATGCCGCCTGCTTTCAGTTGGTTCCCTCCCCCTCATCGTCAATCACCCATCAGCTGTCACCCGTCGACGGACCAATCATCGAACGGTCCGTCTTATTCAAAAACCTTCCCGCCGGTAGTCTCCGGCAGAGCGAGAGATTCAGTCATTTGTTTCTGTAGTCTGTGTTTGTTGGTTTGTTAGGTACTCGCTCCCTGTAGTTTTGTTTCTTTGTTACTTTTTCCCCATTTTGTCATTCGATTGTCCCTGTGTTAAATGTTTTCTGTTTGGTTTTCGCTTAGCCCTTTGTCGGCCCTGTATACTATACAGTGTTTATTTTGTTCATTACCTGTTTTTTCCTCCCCTTGTGATCCTGTATGCGATAGTGTTTATTTTGATCCCTACCGTTTTTCCCAGTTTTAGCCAGAACTCGGTACTGTGTTTTTGTTTTGTCCATTTTTGTCACGGAGAAGAGATAGGTAAGATACCCGTGAGTTTACATTACATCTTTAACTTTATCTTTAATAAACTACAGTTTATTTGCAGTTGTAGCGTGTTGTAGGCAGTTTAGCAATAGTTAAGTTAGGGCCTGTAGTTTTGTTTCTTTGATTTGACAATCTGCTCGTGCGGCTCTTCTCCAGGTAATTTGTACTGTTCACGGTTTGCACTTTGTTACAATAAATTAGCGGCGCACCTTGTCTTCAAGTTATATTGCCAACCTGTTGCCATAATTTGACAGTCAAACTTTGATTCATTTTGAAGTAAACCCCTGTCCGGACGTGACCTTAAGTGGAATAAGCAATCAGTTAACAATTTGTTATTTAAAATACCTGCTATATACTTTACTTGAGTTGCTACTAACAAATTAAATCCGTCGCTTGGGGCCTTTCAACTCTGACTAGTCAAATGCCTTTGGAATATTCTCAGGAAAAAATTAAATCGACCCTAGGCAGAGTAAAATGTGCTCCCTCATATTTTCCGTGCCTTCACTTCTTCAGGACAGCGGTAAAACAAATGTCATTCTCCACTATACTAGCTTGCTAGCAAGTTTGTTTTGGTTTAGAATTCAGTCGCGTTGATTGAAATCCATAAAGCGAGACATATCTTTATGTTCTATTGTTATGTTAGTCAGTTTGGCTACGATTACATTGCCTACAACACATTACATTTAAACTTAAGCTGTTGATTGGTTGTGAATATAAGTGATGCATTGGTAACGTTATCTGTGCCAAGCTAGTTACATTCTTGACTGTTGCGGGGTCATTCTAAGTAACAAGGTAATTCATTTGTTAAGCCTTGTACCTAGTGGATTTGAAAAACGTTTGATTTAAAATACTTCTGCTAATAAAGAAATTAATGTGCATGATAAGAGTTTGAGGTATCCTATCAATTGCCGTGAGAAAAGTTGGACCTTTCCTATGATCTTTTGTTTGTAATGTCTACTGAAGCCTTGGTTTCTTTAAAGATTGCATTGAGTGGTATTCCCAGTATCTGTGACCACAGATGCCACTTCAGCATGCATGAAAAATGAGTGCGTTAAGAAAACAATTAAGATGTGTTCGTTGGTCAGATGGTTTATTGTCTTGTTTAAGTTTGCAGAGAAGACCAGCTACTTCCAAAATTCGTGTGGAATTACACAGCAAAAAATTCCAGATCATCATTATGAATTAAATATAAAATAGGAGTTTGTTGGGCAGAGAGCTTTGACATTTGCAAGATCGATTGGGCAATAACTGTGGGGGGAGGCAGGGAAAACGATAATATTTCAACGAGAGAATATGCCTGTTTATTATCGCTTTATAGGCTATTTAGGTAAGCGACCATATAACTGTAAAGGCAGTGAGTTTCACAAAGTATCTGTAGCAACATATCCATTATTTGGCCCACGATAAAGAAGTAAACTAATATCAAAGTTGGCCATAGGAGGATTAAGCTTTTTGAAGACGGCGCTTGGCTACAAGTATCAACTCTGTAAAATTAAAAACCGTTTTTCGACACTAATACTGTCACTTCAAGAAAAACATAAAATTTGGGAATTTGTTTTTATTAATAAACGTTTAGTATGTAACACAAATTTGGAGCATTCAATATTTAATCACTTGATAAAAAAAAAACTGAAAACGCGTTTGTCCTGCCTACCATGAGGTACATGATATGATTTACATGTACATTACATTATTGTTTTTTTGAGGGGGGGGGGGGGGGCTTTTATATAAAATGTGATAACCTATCAGACTGAGTCATGGCAGAATACTGCTGCTTTTCAGCATACCATCATGTACAAACAATAATTTATCAACAATAAATTATATAAAAATATTGTGATAAGTATGCGTACACTAAGAAGGATTTAAAAATACATGGGACTGAACAGAAGGAAGAATGAGATCACCCCTCCGAGATAGTCATATTTCTCATTGATCAACTGGAGGAACACGGAAGGCATGAGACTGACCATGTTCACAAGCTATACCATTAATGTGCCATATTCATCAATCCTTTTTCGCACACATTACATTAAGGCCTACATTACAGTCAATTAGCAGACGCTTTTATCCAGAGCGACTTACAATGAAATTACAGGGGCAGGAGTTTAACTTATGGGTTAAGTGCCTTGCTTAAGGCCCCACTATGGTGGTGTTCCCACCGCTTCCTTATTCCAACATGAGTTTCATGTTAGACCGAGTAGACTATAGTTAGCCTATCAGTTATCACGAAATAACGTGAAACGTTATATCGATGTAATTTATCACGTTATAACATGAAACGTTTTATGTTAAAACAATAAGTTATCACAATGAAACATGAAATGATCATGTTATAACGTGAAAAAAAGTTATGACAATCAACTTTTTACGTTATAACGTAATACTGATCTTTTTTTTCTAGCGTGGCAGCAATACGCTTCCGTAATAAACCCACAGAAGAAAAAGACAGAACGAGAAGAACAAGACATTGGCTACGTTCAAATTCTTTATGGTTCCGGAGTCAAATAACCCGGAAGTATCTAAGTGGCAGCCATGATAAGTACTGTTTGAATTCTCTAAGTGATAAGGAAAGGTGCTTCAATGCTTCCTAACTTGTGTACTTTAGCATAGGATACACTGGACCATCCTTTACGAAAGGAAAGAAGAAAATGCCGCCCCACAATTCCTAGTGGCAGCAATATTTAAAGCGATACAACATTCAGCCGTCGATCGACATGACCGACAAGAGATGCAGATCTGTAGCCTAGTTGTTCAAGCATTTTCCATCTTTTGCTATGCCTTAACTTTCTAATGTGCTTATATGTTTTCAAATATCAACATGTTTGAAACTTAAGAATACGTAACTATCGTTGCAGATATGTAGGCCCCTATGCAATATAAATGCATAACTTGCATACATTTAACAATTAGGCTTCATACAATCATATTCATTGGGATTCATGCGTGGCGATAAATATAAGTTGATGGGGATGAGGACGTGAGCAACCATTCTCAATGTGACATTTCATTTTACTTTTGTGACAGGTAGCCCATATTCACTTTTTTAATTTAAATCCCAACCATGGTAATAAAGTAGTCTAACATATTTCCCTGGCTTTCCCACACTTATATATAGGCTATGAAACAACACGGTGACAACGCACGTGCAAAGTATCTAGACTAATACGCGCTTTTTATAGCCTATAGTTAATCTTCGGGAAATTGTAGTTTCTCCACAAACCCACCTTCACATGATAACGTAGCCTAGTGTAAGTGCAGCCCCACTCCTTTAGCAACGCGATTGTCTTTTCCAAAGTCCTTATGAATTCTCCTTCATATATTTCCTTAACCTCATGACGTTTTCCCTCGGGGTAAAGGAAAAGTACATAGTGAAAGTCATTAGGACGTACTTAATTGGAGAATTCGGATTCATCCGAAGAAATACAGATGACAGGGAACAGGAGAGGGACAGAGGCACAGTTGTACCTGGCAAAAAAGCTACAACACTATGCAAGTACTAAGCCTATAGGCGTAGATTTAGGGCGGGACATGCCAAGGGATCACTACATTGTCCCTACCAATAATCTAGTAGGCCTACACGGCTTGTGGTAGTCAGTGCGACATATCGTTTACATTAGGTTAATAAATCTTATAATCACATTATGAAAGTACAAAGCAGTATATTACGTTACTAGCAGCCTAATGTTCAAAACAGTTTGTATGTTGGCCGGCAATAAACTAGAACTAGCCAGCCTGCTAACATTATAGGGACCAGGGCCGGTTCTAGCCTGCCATAGTTGGGTGGAGTGCCATCTATATTAAGTGGGCAATTTGGCAGGCAGCCACCTTTGGAGATAGTCTAGCGGACTAGTAGCCATCAGATTGCTGATTTCAATCCCGGACCAGACGGCGAATTTCAATATTTTTTTCCAAAATCAACACATATGTTTTGATTAACAAGTTGGATACCCTATGTAATGTACATTTACGACCACTAGCCTCTTGCTTCAAAACAATGTGAGAATGCTGAAAGAGAAACGTGCCTATGAACAAACTTGACCTAGTAAACGTAGTCTGTCTGGTCAGATCGATATTGTCTTGACGAGAGCCAATACAAGCTTCTGCCACAGCAAGGTAACGAGCAAAACCTGGTATGGATTTTCTAAGAGTTGGCTGTTGTCACGCAATGAAAGCGGAATGGATTAATTTGGAGATCGATTATCAGCCAAAATTTTCATAGGTTTATTTAATTAATTTAAGGGCTTGATAAACCTTTATAAAGTGAAGGTGTCAAACAAAAAATAATAAATAAGGTCTAATTATTCTAAATCACAAAACTAATGATCAGTCAGGAATAGGCTACTAACACTGTAGTAATAGAAAAACGCACAAGAAGCCTAACTCACTAAATGTTTACAACTGGGTAGGTGAGCTGCTCGCCCAAGACACGTATTAAAACGTTTTAAAAACAAACGGGGTCTTAGCTTTGCGAGCTAAGGCAACAAGTCCAATCACTACACATCACATCCGCATAAATCCATTAAATGGACAGCATTTATATAGCGCTTTTCAACCGGAATGGAACAAAGCACTTTACAATATTGCCTCTCATTCACCCACACTTCGATGGTGGCAGAGTCGCCAGGCAAGGCACTTGCCTCTACACCGGGAGCACCTCCGGGTTCAGTGTCCTGCTTTGACACATGGACAGGAGGAGCTGGGGATCGAACCGCTAACCATTGGATCAGTGGACAATCCACTCTTCCTCCTGAGCCAGAGCCACCCCCATTTGCTCATGGAAATACATATAAAAATCATTGTATTGGACAAAATCTACAGATAATTATAAAAAAATGTTTTAAACGTTAGTTAACCAGGTAATTCCAACTGAGAACGAGTTATCTTTTGCACTGGCCCCGTAGGGGGAAATTGACCAACTCCAGTTCTATGCCAGTGCCTCGGTCAGGGCACTGAGGGGAGGATTAGCCCTAAAATGTTTTATGGTAGTGGGAGGGAACCGGCGCACCAGGCGGAAACCCATAAAAACAAGGGGAGTACATGCAAACTCCACACAGAAAGGACCTGGATCGGCCGGGGTTCTTGCTGTGAGGTATCAGTGCTAACCAGTGAGCCACCGAATTGGCCAAGATTCGTAGCATGCCTTTGTGGCGTGGTGATGTAATGGTGCTTCTTAGACAATAACCCTACGTATCTAACCTGCCATGTTCAAATTAATATAGAGAGAACTATAGTTCTCAACTGCTCGGCTCACCACCATAGATAAGGAGGACGCTCCTTCGACATGAAAAGGGTTATGATCGTCCCGACTCAAAGTAGGGGCTCGTGATTCAATGGGAGATTGGCTGACCCTAGCCTGCGATTTTAACGATTTTAGGGATTAAGCATTGCCAAAATATCCATCCATCCATCCATCCATCCATTTTCCGCCGCTTATCCGGGGCCGGGTCGCGGTGGCAGCAGGCTCAGCAGGGAATTCCAGCCTTCCCTATCCCCAGCAACGCTTTCCAGATCCTCCTGGAGGATCCCGAGGCGTTCCCAGGCCAGACGAGATATATAATCTCGCCAGCGTGTTCTGGGTCTACCCCGGGGTTTCCTACCAGTAGCGCGTGCCCGGAAAACCTCCAACGGGAGGCGCCCAGGAGGCATCCTAACCAGATGCCCGTACCACCTCATCTGGCTCCTTTCAACGCGAAGGAGCAGCAGCTCTACTCCGAGCTCCCTCCGGATGACCGAGCTCTTTACCCTATCCCTAAGGCTGAGCCCAGCGACCCTACGGAGGAAACACATTTCAGCCGCTTGTACTCGCGATCTCATTCTTTCGGTCACTACCCAAAGCTCATGACCATAGGTGAGGGTTGGAACGTAGACCGACTGGTAAATCGCGAGTTTCGCCTTTCGGCTCAGCTCCTTCTTCACCACGACGGTCCGGTACAACGCTCGCATGACTGCTGATGCTGCACCAATCCGCCTGTCAATCTCACGCTCCATTTTCCCTCACTCGTTAACAAGAACCCGAGATACTTGAACTCCCTCGCTTGGGGCAGCAACTCACTCCCAACCCGGAGAGAGCACTCCACCGTTTTCCGGCAGAGAACCATGGCCTCAGACTTGGAGGTGCTGACTCTCATCCCGACCGCTTCACACTCAGCTGAAAACCGCTCCAGTGCATGCTGAAGGTTACAGTCTGAAGAAGCCAACAGAACCACATCATCTGCAAAGAGCAGAGAAGCAATTCTGAGGTCCCCAAACTGGACACACTCCTCCCCCCGACTACGCCTTGAGATTCTATCCATGAAAATCACAAACAGAACCGGTGACAAGGGGCAGCCCTGGCAGAGTCCAACACCCACTGAAAACGTATTTGACTTTGTGCCGAGTATACGGACACAACTCTCACTCCGGTTATATAGGGACCGAATGGCTCGTAGCAACGGCCCCGGTACCCCATACTCCCGCAGTACGCCCCACAGGACTCCCCGGGGGACACGCTCGTAGGCCTTCTCCAAGTCCACAAAACACATATAGACTGGATGGGCAAACTCCCATGCCCCCCCCAAACAGCCCCGCAAGGGTAAAGAGTTGGTCCACTGTTCCACGACCAGGACGGAATCCGCATTGCTCCTCCTGGATCCGAGGTTCGACAATCGGTCGGAGTCTTCTTTCCAAAACCCTGGCATAAGCTTTCCCAGGTAGGCTGAGAAGTGTGATACCCCAATAATTGGAGCACACCCTCCGGTCCCTCTTTTTAAAAATGGGAACCACCACCCCGGTCAGCCACTCCAATGGTACTGTCCCAGACCTCCACGCGACATTGCCAAAATAACCATAGCAAAATTAATGTCCATGAAATCACTGTATTCTAAGTTGACAATTTACAAAATGTTTGATTGTAACTTTACGGGCTTTTCTGTGAAACGCTGTTCAGGCAATTTTGCAGGTGTTTGTTAATGTTTCAGCACTTCTGTTAAGTATGAGGATGTGGTTTGAGAATTTGGGATTTTAAGCAGTCACTTTGAATAAAAGCGAACAGATTGGACAGTCACAAAACATACTCTTTATTTTTAGATTTGTTGACTAATCTTTTATTGAGGATAGATACTTACTGGATGCCATGGTTTGAATCAGTCAATCCCTGAAGGAGTGTAGCCATGGCTACTTTCAGTATCTCTGTTGAGGTACTATCGGGACTACTATCCGCATCACTGGAACAAAAAATATCAATATCAATAAAGAATAATTAACCTAAACCAAAAACCTATATTATGCATTTGACCATTATTTTTCAAAATGTTTTTTGTGTACATTGGCAAAGAGTTTTAGAATGTCTCAATTGTTTCACTTATTGAAATTATGCAAGTCCAGTAACTGGAAAACTGATGAAGATGAAAAAAAAAAATTTGGGGGGTTGAAAACAGAAAATATTGTAAATTTCAGTAATAAAAAAAACACAATTTTCAGGGAACAAGTATTGGGTGGAAGAACATACAGCTGTTCAGGATCAATGGAAGCAAATTAAGCCTTAAAAAGTTGATGCAAACAATTCCTTCTGGTGTTCCAACTTCTGTTGATTACTTGATTACAAACCCCCTTTGTGAATAAATGCAGTGTTGGAACAAACTGTTATTAAACCCTCAAGCATTATTTGGACAATATTTCACTGCAGGAAGTACTATAATGCTATCATAATGTCGAGAAAAAGGCAATTAACAAAGGAAGACATAACGCATATGCGACAGAGTGCGAGTTCAAATTCAACATGGTCGAATTGGTGCACTCTAACTCAAGTTAACGTCAAAGTCTTACCGTGAGTATAAATTATGCACACAAGCTTTACTAAATTAACAAATCAATTCATCATAATATCCATCAACGGTTATCTCATTGGCTTCAGCTCTTTTTTGGATGAAACCGATGTTGAATACTAATGTCTTGTGTCACCGACCATTGCATTGATCGTGATACAAGCTAGCTAGTTGAAAAATAAAGAGCAAGCTAAAAGGGCATATACTAAGTGGGGCAACCACTTTCAAGAAAGGCCTTATCCTAAAGCTAAGATTTTACTGATTACGAGGGTGTGAAATACTCCTATGAAAAAAATTGTGATGCATGCTTTTTACATTTTAATTTCAAAGTCAGTTTATAATCCTCACGCGTACAGTGTCCATTTTAGGACATGTGTCAGTCTCAGTCGTACTTGATATAAATCTCAACAAGACTTGTGGTCACCGTCGCTAAAACTTGCTTGCAACGTCAGTTTAATGATAAGTTGTTGTCATTCTCATCACTACTTGTTTGCAGAGTCAGTCTAACAAAAAGTTGTATTAATTCTCGTCAAAACTTGGCGTCAATCTCATCACAACTTGTTTTCAAAGTCAGTCTAACCAAAAGTAGTTTTCAATCTCTGCAGAACTTGGTGTCATTCTCAGTTGGCTGTACGTAAAGTCAATCTCATCAAAACGTATTGTCAATCTTGTCACAATTTGACGTCAATCTCATCACAAATTGTTTTCAAAGTCAGCCTAATCAAAAGTAGTTTTCAATCTCAGCAGAACTTGGAATGTTTCTCACAAAGACGTGGTCTGCCTAGCGGAACAGCTCCGCAATTGAATTATTGGTCTGGCTAGTGGCTTTAGCCGTTAGCTCTTGACCCGGCTTCCCCCACATTGCTGGCTAATGTTAACAGAAAAAAAAACAATTTCGTAATATTTGATTAAAGTATTGCTCGAATCAAAGCATAGCTACTGTTCCAATCACGTATTAAAAAAACGATTGTCATGCACAAGCTTATATCATGCTAACAGGGATATAATATTATTGAATCGTTGTTGCTAATGTTAGCCTAGTAATAGGCCAATGTTTGCATGCAAATCATTACCGGCAGACATCGTCATTAAGCATGGCAAACATGAGCTCATTCTATTTTGATGTGTTGTTATTTGAATAGGACACCATATCATTAATATTAATTTAATATTAATCTTTAAAATATTACATGCAGCTACTGTTCTAATCACATCTCTATAAAAAAGATTGTCATTTACTAGCTGAGAATAGGGAAATCAAATTATGAAATCGTTTTCGGTAATGTTAGCCTATATTAGCCAGCAATGTAGGGATGCTTGCAATAGCAGCGCTGCTCCACAAGTCAGGCCAACTCTTTGTGAGAAACACTCCCAAGTTCTACTGAGAATGAAAACTACTTTTGGTTAGACTGACTGAAAACAAGTTGTGATGAGATTGACGTCAAATTGTGACAGGATTGACAATATGTTTTGATGAGACTGACTTTACCTACTACCAACTGAGAATGACACCAACCCCATAGGAAAGCAAAATTTAAAAATGAGATCTCATTAGCATCTCGTTTTTTTCCTCCTAGACACAAATGAGACATTTGTGATACTTAAATAAGACAAGACTTAAATGTCTCTTACCTCTAAAAATCTCAGGAGAAATAGTGACTTGGCAAACACATTTGGGTCTCTGCCCCACAAGCTTTTGTTTTTTTTAAGGTACCAAATGCAATTTTATACCTGGTTAAGGCATTCTTTTAGGACATTCAATTGTGTTTTGATACACCGACATTTACCACCGAATGGCAACGTCTGGAGATTGGCATCATGGCCGGATGTACAATCTCACCCTTGGCATTTACTATGGTCATGTAAAGCATCAAAATGGGTTATTGGTGGGCAAAAGTTAAGGGCAGGATTACGCCTCCCTCCCATTCGAGCATATATAGATGATATGACAATATTGACGACAACTGCTCCGTGTATTAAAAGACTGCTAAGCAAACTTAATGATAACCTTAAATGGGCTAGAATGAAAATAAAACCAAGAAAATCCAGAAGCATATCAGTTGTTATGGGAAAATTGTGCAACAAAATTTCCTTCATAGATGAGCATTCAATTCCAACCGTGTTCGAAAAGCCTGTCAAAAGTCTCGGAAAATGTTACAATGCTACCCTCAAAGACTCGGAGCAGGTGGAGGAATTAAGGATAGAATTAAACAGAGGCCTAGAAAGCATTAAGAAGTCAGGGTTGCCAGGTAAGCTGAAACTATGGTGCCTACAGTTTGGACTTCTACAAAGGCTCATGTGGCCATTGACAGTGTATGACATACCCATCACTAAAGTTGAAATGCTAGAAAGAAGAGTCAACTTTCATGCTAGGAAATGGTTAGGGGTGCCACGGTGTCTTAGTAGCCTGGATTTCTATGGGAAAGGTGCTCTGGAGCTGCTGCTTACCGGGCTTACAGAGAAATTTAAGTGCACTAATGCTAGATTAGAAATGACACCTAAGGAATCCCGAGATAGTATAGTAAGAAAAGCGGCACCCACATTAGCAACAGGACGGAAATGGAATCCAAAAGAGGCAGTACTGCAAGCAAAAGCAGCCCTTAAACATACGGAAATAGTAGGACAAGTACAACATGGACGAGGAGGATTTGGACTTGGTACAAGTAAACAGAGATGGTCAAAAGCAACCCCTTAGGAACAACGTAAATTAGTCATAGAACAGATGCATAAGCAAGAGGAAGCAGTAAGGAGCGCTTAAACTGTCTCACAAGCCAAACAAGGGCGATGGATGAACTGGGAAAGTGTAGAGCAGAGGAAAATTAACTGGAAGGACTTGTGGGGAATGAAATCCACAAGAATTGGCTTCATTGTTAGGGCAACCTACGATGTACTGCCAACACCGACAAATCATAGCCAATGGGTAGGTGAGGATCCAACATGCCCCCTCTGTGGCGGGACGGCTAATCTCAAACACATAATGGCTGGGTGCAGGACGAGCCTTACTCAAGGAAGATACACCTGGCGCCACAATCAAGTACTAAAATGCTTGGCGGAAGCAATAGAGCATAGGCGCTTAACAGTTAATGCCCTGCCAATTGGAGCAGAGGGCGACATGCACCACATTCACTTTGTCAGGGAGGGAGTACCGGGAAAGAAGAGTTATAGGGCAAAACAAAGCTCAGGGCAGCTGAGTATGGCATGTGATTGTAAAATGCTTGCTGATGTCGGCCAGCAACTGAGAGTCCCATCAGAGAACTAACTTAAGGCCAGATTTATTACTCTGGTCCAACACACAGCAAATTGTTTATTTTATAGAGCTAACAGTCCCGTGGGAAGAAGCAATAGACGAGACATACGAAAGAAAGAAACTACGCTGTAGTGAATTAGCAGCATTAGGGGTGGCTCTGAGACGTCATTGCTCACTGTTAAGCCTTCTGCAGGTGTCGTGGGCTCAAATTAACAAAACATCCAGTATGGAGGGTGCCCACTTGAAAACCCCAATGACATATCTGCTCTCAACCCAAGTCCATTCTAAAATATTGTCTTTTGAAGTGCTCATCTTGGAGTATGGCATAATGGATATTATAACATCCTATCCTGTGTATATTGAAATGCTCAAGTTATATATGTGCAACCTTGATACAATGCACTTTTCTGCATTTTTACTCACATTTTAGTCACTTTGTTAAACTTTTCTTTACAAACAATTAAGAGGTGACCAAAAGATCATGAAGAACAAAGGTTCTGGAATTACTGATGTAGTCAAAGATGGCTATACTGGGTGAACACATAAAAAATAAACATATTACCAAAATAAAAAAATCTATAAAAAAATTAATAACAATACATTTCATTAGAGAGGTGTCCCAACAGTATTTGTTGGAACAGTGTCTGTATTACGTTTATCAATTTAGTTTAGAGTCCAACAACAAGAGCTATAACCAAACTCAACAAAATTAAAAGTCAGCATAAAGAAGGCAAAAGTGTTATGAATGATTTAAGTGTACAGCAAGCACACTGGCAAACAAGAATGTAAGTCTACCGTAGGATGTTTTGTGTACACTTGAGCAAGCATAATAATAAAGAGAAAGATCAAAGTAATTGCATACCTGTAGTTGTCATGAATCCACATGAGGATTCCATACATCTTCTCACGGCAGGCTGAAGAAGGATGAGAGATAAAGGCTGTAACTGCTTCCAAGAGCTCACGAAGCTGGACTGGTGTCAGCCGTGGTAGTATTTTGTGAATGATATCGAGACATACTCTCTGTCTTGCTTCATCCCTAGAATAAAACAAACTTTTTTACAGTACACCATTGCATTACATTAATATTTAAAAGTTGCCCATAGCTGCTTTAACAGCTTTTTTAACAAACACTAATTACGTAAATTAACACTGGTCTCTAGCTGGAATATAAAAGAATGGAATTTGGTAACCTAGCCTGAAAATGAAAACTTTTGTACGGTCAATATAGGTCGAGACACACTTACCATAATAGTTTTGGGAACATTCATACAACATATTTTGTGGGTAACGGGTTAATTGGGGGCGGACAATAGGCACTGCCACTGTTACCTATCTTGAAAATTCTACTTTTTAATATGGCAGGTGGTTAAACAAACTGCTAGACAGATTGTGTGCACCACAAATTGCACACATATATCGGGAGTCCACAAACCCCCCCCCAATTAATAGCACATAACACATTTAAAATGTGTTATGTGCTGTTCTATTAATTGAGGGGGTGTGGGGTTGCGGGCTCTCAATATTGGGATCCCGATAATCCCGCTCTTGATATAAACCCTATATATGGCCCTTGGTACTTTACTTTTCAACATCTTTGGGTGATGGGTCACCTGCTGTTTTTTTTTTGTCACTTACATTTTTGTAGGTTTTTGCTGTAGACAGAACATTATACAGTAACCACAATGATAGAAAACAAATGTATCTAAAACTGAACAAAGTATATATATATAAAAAAAAAAAAATATATATATAATATCCCTCCATCCATCAGCTATACCGCTTATCCATTGCAGGGTCGCGGGGGGGCTGGAGCCTATCCCAGCCGACACAGGGCGAAAGGCGGCGAACACCCTGGTCTATCACAGGGCCAGACAACAACTCACACTCTCGGGCAATTTAGAGTTACCAATTAACCTGCATGTTTTTGGACTGTGGGAGGAAACCGGAGTACCCGGAGGAAACCCACGCAAACACGGGGAAAACATGCCAACTCCACACAGAAAGGCCCTTGGGCCAGGTGGGGATTGAACCCAGGACCTTCTTGCTGTAAGGCAACAGCAACAAAAAAGTCAATTCTGGAGTAAACCGAGTGTGGTACCGAATAGTGTGTATAATCCCTTCCTAATGGGTGGAGTGCTCTCCAAAAATCAATTAACCCCATTTCTTGAATTGATGTTTTGACAAACTTAGTCAAATGGTTCCTGCTTTTACTTTTACTTGTTGTATCTAAATTATGATTCATAACCACATTAAAATCCCCTCCACATATTATTAGACCTTTGGACTCCAAAGCAAGTGTTTTAAAAAAGAATTTAGTACTTCCAGGTGGGGTATATATATTAACCAGCGTCACTACTTCGTTTTCTAGTTTTCCTCTAACTAATACAAACCTTCCCTCTTTATCCCTTATTTCTTTATAGCATTCACATTGGACTGTATTTGTGATAAGAATAGCCACCCCCCTCTTTTTTTAGGTTTAGGGGGCAATTACTTTTTCACATAGGGCCAGGTTGGTTTGGATAGCTTTTTTCCCTTAATAAATTAAATCATCATTTAAAAACAGCTTTTTGTATTTACTCAGGTTATCTTTTGTATGATCTAAAAATTTGTTTGATAATCTGAAACATTTAAGTGTGACAAATGTGCAAAAACAATATCTGTAAGGGGGCAAATACTTTTGCACAGCACTGTAGATGCAAATGTTATTTCTCCTAGATCGTCCTTCTAAATCAGTCAGTTTTGTGTCCTCGTCCGGGCCTCGAGCATTGTCTATCTCCGGTGTAGTCTTTCCCTCTTGTTTATCACCTTTCTTTTGACTTTTATTTGTTTTCTTACCCTCTTCCATGCCCATAAAATGTTTTGTGTAGTAGTAAACTAAATTAAGGGGCTGTAGTCTCACTTGCTAGTGGGAGCTGAAAAGTTAAGCAGCCATCTCGCTCAACTCGCTACCGGAAGTCGCCAGGTCACCTGCTGTTTTTAAATGTTGCTCTACTGAGTTCCCCTTAACTAATTTAACTTAACATAATTCGCACCATGGACCTATGGGCTTTAATGGCTGTTTTTGATAACTTTACATTTTAACCAATATTGCAGTAATTTCTGGTAGTACAGTGAAGTAACATAACATATCCCAAGATTCAGTATGGTTGAGGCTAATGAAGTGTGACACTCAAACCACATTTCTGGACTGTAGAATGACAATTACCATTATAAACAAAAAACAACTATTGGATTTCTTCAGTTTTATTAACAAAAGAAAGCATGAAAGTAAAGTTACTTTCAGATAGACATGCTGTAAACACAGGTGTCTGGCATCAAATGGTAAGTGTTTGGGACCATATAAATCACTTTCCCACAAAACGTTTTACAATGTTGACGATGTCCATACTCGCTTTTACAGAAAAATGCTATATCACCCTGAAAAAGGAAGTGCCTTTCTTACACAGTTTGCACTTTCTGCGGCCTACTGCTGCCCTATCTGAATCTACATTGGCGGGAACAATGGCCACTGGAGTGTGTCCATACTTCCTCTCCAGCTCAACAAGGACCTGATGTGGCATGGGTTTATTATTGTTTGTTGCACAGTTATTTGTAGATGATGAATGAATTGGTGACTGCAATGTCCAAAAGTGGAAAAACAGTTCTGTACCATCTCATTGAATGATGGTGAGAATAGTAGTAGCCAATGAGTTGGTATGAGAGATCCACTCCTCCCATGTACTTCACCAACCGGAGTTAGTATGCGAACTGCCTGAAATCCTGCTGCACGCTGTTAATTTTAATAATCGTTTATTAATAAAACAAAATAAAAATGTTACAACAATGACGACAGTAATAATTCAGTTACAACATCCATCCATCCATTAGCTATACCGCTTATCCTTTGCAGGGTCGCGGGGGGGAGGGGGGGGGCTATCCCAGCCGACACAGGGCGAGAGGCGGGGTACACCCTGGACAGGTCGCCAGTCTATCAAAGGGCTGACACATGGCTGTTGTCAGTTACAACATGTCATGAAATCAAACTTCATGCAGAGTGCCTGAACACAGACCCACACAGTATTGTCAGGCAAGATTTGCATTTCACACTTCACCCCCATTCAGCATAACGATCACACCCTACCCTCCCCACAGACACATTGACACTTATGCACTCACCTAGGCACCCACTCCCTCCCCCAAAAGCTTCACTGGAAACCTGTTCACTGTTACAATGTAATTTATTACAAAACATCAATTGTAAGTTATATGATGTAGGCGAATAAAGTCAATTTAACGTCTAACCCCCTGCCATTTGCTTCTTTAGGAGGGGGTCAATTCTCTCCAGACCAAGTTGAAACCGAGAAGGTTAGATCGATCATATAGTAGAACCGGGCTCTTGGTACTGCAGAAGCGCCCATGGCATACCAGAGTGGTAGAGGGGTTGCGAACACCTCCCACAACAAAAGAGATACTTCCACAGGGGAATTAATGTCTCTCTTTGTTCATAACAACCAGAGTTTAGAGTTCTCTAAGGATTAGGAGATGGTTGCTTAAAGTAATAACTGAACGTAATCATCAAACAAGAACATTGACTAGGAGGAGAATTGAGGTATAATATTATGTTTGTAATCACATACATTTCCTGAGAGTATAATCCTGTTCGGTAACACTTTGTTTGAAGGGGTGTGCATAAGACTGACATTGGACTGTCATAACCATGATATGACGGCTGTATAAACCGTTATGAATGTCGTTATTCGGTCAATGATTTTAAAATGCAAAGTTGACGTTGTTTGGGATTCATTGTTATGACAACTTGACATTAACTTGACGTGTCAATGTCTTTGTTAGGACAACTTCACCTCTCAACTTTACCTTTCACGAAAGCCTCGCCGGAGAAGACGTACTAGGAGACGGGATAAACGGGATGGCACCTTAGTAAAGCTAAGATCCGTTGCTAACTCTCCTTCCCACTGCTTGGGGTCATCCGGCTTTCACCAGCTCACCAATCAATCCCGCTCCTCTTCCCGTTGTTCCCCGGAAGCAAGATGTACGTCTTTACGACCCATTCTCCCCGGCACGGACTACAGTGGAATGCTCTCTTGTAGCGTCACACTGAGGTCGAGACTCCGCACCACAGTCCGCAACATTAACCTTCAGAATATTCTGTCTTTTCCAAGGGCACTGGCGGCATCAGAATCTGGAAATACTGCCCCTGTTAAGATGGCGCTGCTAAATGCTAGATCACTTCCTAATAAAACGTTCGTTCTCAATAACATTTTCTCCTCCCGTGGATTAGGCTTCTTACTGTTGACAGAAACTTGGCTAAACGCTGGGGAGATCACTCCGCTTGTTGAACTATGTCCTCCAGACTGTGACTATATCAGTACGCCCAGGTTCACTGGTCGTGGCGGCGGTCTAGCAGTTGTTTTCAAATGCCATTTCAGCTGCCACCGTTTAACCCAGATGTCTTTCTCCAGCTTTGAAGTGCAGTTAACAAAAGTAGGATCGTCAAACCCCTTTTTAATTGCCCTTGTGTATCGTCCCCCCAAAACACAGAGCGGTTTTATCTTGCAGTTTGCTGACTTCCTATTACAGATCATTCATAACTACCAGAGTGTCTTGATTATTGGTGATTTTAATATTAATGTCTGTTGCCCGTCCAAGCCACTTGTTAGTGACTTCATGCATTTAATTTAATCTTTTAATCTCACCCAACACATTACTGATCGAATTCAATCTTGGCCACACTCTTGATTTAGTTTTGTCTTCTGATTTTCCTATTAACAATTAAAAAAATAATTAACCCCTCTTTCTGACCACTGTATGATTCTGTTTGATACTTCTCTGCCGGTTTTACCCTCAAAATCCCTCCTCCCTGGTCGCTGGTCCCGCCATATAAAGACCTCTGTTGTCAAAATTTTCTCTGCTGCCTTTTCAGCTGCCCCTAATATCCACATTATTGAGGCCTCCCTCCTCAACTTAACATAGAGGAACTCTCCTCTTTGTTTGTTCTACCTGCTCCTCCATTCTTGGCTCTGTTGCTCCCCTCAGAATAAAAAAGCCAAAGCCGAAATCTCAACCGTGGCTAAATGACATCACCAGAGCTTTAAGTAGGCAATGCAGAAAAGCTGAGCGCAGGTGGAAACTAAACAAACTTCACATTTCCTTTGAAATTTTGAGAGACCAGCTAGTCCAATATCAAGAGGCTGTTAAGAGGGCGACAACTGAATATTATCATTTAAAAAAAACTGTCATAACCCTAAGGTCCTTTTCACCACTATTAAATCACTAACATGTCCCCTTCCAAGTTCGAGCCTTGTAGGGTCCATTGTAAAATGTGTAGATTTCTCTACTTTTTTTATCAGTAAGATCCAGCTCATCAGATCCAAAATTTCAGCTCCAATCTGTGACCAAAATATTACCCGAGCCTGTTCTTCCAACTGAACTGTCTGCAACCATCCCTCTTACCTCTCTCAAAGATACTGTTACCAGCATGAAGCCAACCATGACCCCCCTAGATTTTGTTTCTACTCGCCTGATAAAGGAGACTTTTGACACAATTGGTCCCAGCATTCTTGCCATTGTAAATAGCTCTCTGGCTTCTGGCTCTGTCCCATCCTGTTTCAAACACGCCGTGGTCCAGCCCCTATTAAAAAACCAAAACCTGGATTGCACAGCGCTTAGCAACTACAGCCATTTCAAAACTGCCTTTCTTATCGAAGATACTAGAAAAGGTAATTCTGCCCCAGTTGGTACTTTATCTAGAACACCATATTCTAGATAAATTCCAGTCAGGTTTTAGGGGGACGCAATGCACAGAGTCTGCATTATTGAAAGTGTATAATGACCTGCTCCTCACTGTCGACTCAGGAGATGGTGCCATTTTAGTTTTTCTTGATCTCAGTGCTGCTTTTGACACAGTTGATCATACGAATGCCAAGAAAATATCCCCCACACCATTACACCACCACCACCAGCCTGAACCGTTGATACAAGGCAGGATGGATCCATGCTTTCATGTTGTTTACGCCAAATTCTGACCCTACCGTCCGAATGTCGCAGCAGAAATCGAGACTCATCAGAACAGGCAACATTTTTCCAATCTTCTATTGTCCAATTTTGGTGAGCCCGTGCAAATTGTAGCCTCAGTTTCCTGTTCTTAGCTGACAGGAGTGGCACCCGGTGTGGTCTTCCTGCTGCTGTAGCCCATCTGCTTCAAGATTCGACGTGTTGTGCATTCAGAGATGGTCTTCTGCATACCTTGGTTGTAACAAGTGGTTATTTGAGTTACTGTTGCCTTTCTATCATCTTGAACCAGTCTGGCCATTCTCCTCTGACCTCTGGCATCAACAAGGCATTTTTGCCCAGAGAACTGCCGCTCACTGGATATTTTCTCTTTTTCGGACCATTCTCTGTAAACCCTAGAGATGGTTGTGCGTGAAAATCCCAGTAGAGCAGCAGTTTCTGATCAGCCCGTCTGGCACCAACAACCATGCCACGTTCAAAGTCACTTAAATCACCTTTCTTCCCCATTCTGATGCTGTTTGAGCTTCACCAGGTTGTCTTGACCATGTCTACATACCTAAATGCATTGTATTGCTGCCATGTGATTGGCTGATTAGATATTTGCGTTAACGAGCAGTTGAACAGGTGTACCTAATAAAGCAGCCAGTGAGTGTATATGGTGCCTCTAAGTAAGATAGCCCAAAAACACATCTCCTATCACTTTCCCACTGATGACACTCAGATCTACCTTCCTCTAAAATCCGACAAATTAAATTCTCTAATAGAATGTATTGAGGACATTAAATGCTGGATGGCTAAAAATTTCCTCCAGTTAAATGAAAACAAATCGGAAGTTGTTCTCTTTGGCCCCACTAACTCCATTAACTTAATTACTAGGAATTTAGGTAATCTTTCCTCCTATTTAAAACCCCACTCCAAGAACCTTGAAGTGATTTTTGACTCTGCTTTTAAATTTGATAAGCAGATAAATGCAGTGGTAAAATCCAGTTTCTTTAAATTACGGACCCTGAAAAAAATAAAACCTTTCCTTTCACTGAAGGATTTGGAAAAGGTCACCCATGCTCTAATTCTTTCCCGTTTGGACTACTGCAACTCCCTGTACTCTGGAATCAGCCAGTCATCTGTGTATCGCTTGCAGCTGGTCCAAAACGCTGCGGCCAGGCTTTTGACAGGATCCAAAAAGAGGGACCATATTTCCCCTATCTTGGCCTCTCTTCACTGGCTTCCAGTTCGCTTTAGAATTGATTTCAAGATTATGCTATTTGTCTACAATGCATTTAAACAACTTGCCCCCTGAGACCATACACTACCCCCAGGCCCCATAGGTCTTCTGATTTGGGACTCCTGGCCATCCCACACTCCAAACTAAAGCTTAGAGGTGACCACACATTTGCTGTAACAGCACCTAATCAGCATCTTAGTGGTTTTCTATGCACTTAGCTTGTATATAGTATGTATATGTGTCACAACTGTATTTTGTTGTTATGTTTGATATACTGTATCTGAATGTATTGTACAGCACTTTGGTCAGCTCTGTCTGTTTTAAACGTGCTCTATAAATAAACAGGATTTGATTTGAATGTCTTTGTTATGCAACTTGACATAAACCAAGACAACATAACCGTTCATAGACAGGCATAACAGGCCTTAGAGAAACTATTTATCTTTGTGTTAACATTACATTTAACTGTGATATGTGGTGTGTTTTGATATTGGTTGTCATGACACCATTATAAATGTGTCATGAATATATTCCTTCACCTCAACTACAGTGGTACAATTTGGACTAGTCATTAAAGTGTTTTTACACTGTCAAATGCTTTTAAATACCTAAAGAAAAGTTATAGATAAGTCGAGTTTTTATCTAATTTAATTGTATTTTTCATTTTATTTTATTAGTGGTTATTTCGTCTTGGTTTATGTCAAGTTGTCATAACAAAGAGGTTGTGTTGTCTTGGTTTATGTCAAGTTGTTACAACAAATACATTGAGAAGTCAAGTTGTCATAACAAAGTCATCCCAAACAATGTAAATTTTGCATTAAAAATGACACAACTGACCCTGAATAACATTCATAACGGTTTATACAGGCATCATGTCATGTCAGTCTTATGCACACCCCTTCAAAAAGTGTTACCAACACGTATACTACAGCACCTTGTAATCAACAAGGCTCGTGCGACTTTAAGGGTAACGCCCACCCACGTCAGCTACTCTATAAATACAGTAGCAGACCCATCTCACTCCAGATTTTCATCAATCAGCCAGGTGTGAACATTATTGGTGTCCTCCTGTCTAGTGAACCTTATCGTAGGTGAAGACGCTGTTCGGTCTGGGGGCATTTTGCTGGCATGGCTTGGGTCCACTTGTCCCCATGGGAAAAGGTTACTGCAAATCAATACAAAGTTGTTCTGAGTGATCACCTTTATCCTGTGAAGAAACAATTCTATCCTGATGGGAGTAGTTTCTTCCCAGATGACAATGCCCCAATCCATAGGGAACGAGGGGTCACTGAATGGTTTAAGGAGTATGAAAAAGATGTGAATCATATGCTATGGCCTCTGCAGTCTGCAGATCTTAACCCAATTTAACACCTATGGGAGATTTTGGGCCAACACATTAGACAGCGTTCTGCACCACTGTATGAGAATCAACTTCACATGTCTAACCCCCCCATTGCATTTATTTCTGGAGGGGGGTTTAAAATGCTCTCCAAACCAGAGAGACAGAAACAGTTATCTTGATCAGATAATAAGGCCTGGCTTTTGTGTTTTCTGCATGAGAACAAGGTTATAAATCTTTAGATAACACCTTTTAGGTGTGGACAGAGGACCCCCTGGAATGCCAGGAAAGGAGGGGGGAAGCCTCTTCCCTCTTTCAAGGGAGATAATTCTACCAGAGAGCCAAATATCTCTGTCCTAACAACCAAATCTGAATTTTCCAAGGAATAGGAGATTGGTTGCTTAATGGAATAACTGAACAAATGAATCGAACAAGGACATTGACAATGATGAGAATTGAAGTATATTATGTTTGTAATTACATGAGTTTATTGAATGTATAATTATGTTGTTGTTTTAGAAGATAATTCTTCTTTTCCGCTAGTATACATACTGTTTGGTACTAAAACATTCGTAACAAGGAGACATAGACTTTGCATAACTTTATAGAACATTTACAAGTTTGATAATAGAAACACATGGATTTAGACAAAGCTCTATACATTCCATGTGGTCACCTATCTGCCTGCCCTGACACACCCCCTTTGACCGTTTGATAAAAGCAGCCTCAACAGAACAGACCTTGGCAATTAACCTATCTTGAAGTGGGAAAGATCATCCCTGTCAAGATCAAAAACGATTGCACAACATAATCAACCACGCGATCTGCTTCACAAAGTGTTCCATTGAGCACTTTGGAATACATGCTACTAAGGACGCCTTTCCAAGCACAGCCTTTGCTCATTAAACCCTCAACAACGAACCTTTGAAATTACCCGCGATTAACCTATCTTGGAGAGGGAAAGATCAACCCTGTCGAGATAAGATATTATTGCGCAACCCATTCAACCACGGTCTGTGCCACAAGGCCGCGTCCCACCAAGAACATTGGAATATCTGCTAATAAGGACCGCACAATCTTTGCTCATTAAACCATTAACAGACTTTGAATTCTCCGCTGCAAGGCAGCAAACCCCTCGTCACAAAATAACTTCAGCTATCTTGATACATTGCATTTCATGCTTAGCTTATAGCAATTAGCTTCCTCATACTGCTTTGTTTGGAGATCCATACCCACGTTTCATACCTGAAACCTGCAAATATTCCTAGATCACTATCATTTATTCATTGTATATCTATACATAGCTTGTCTAGAATTAGAAATAAATGTCATTGTTTAAACTCCTGTTTCATTCTGCATATGATTCATTCATTCACACAACTTGAGAATTTACTACTTCAGAATTTAGACTGAAATGTTTATCTTTCATATTCGCGTTAATATTGAACTAACATTATTGAATTAAGTTAATACAAAGATTAGACCTGGTTTCCCATCGAGTCATGCAATAAGCTAAAGTCGTTGGGTGGTGCCCCCTTTATTATTTAATATGACTCAATCAAGTTGATCGATTATAATATAAATTTATGAATGAATTAATAATCTATAAATATTGATAGAGGGTTAATTAAATACCGTTACACATATCAAAAATTAGTAAGACCCAATTCCACTTCACCACCATCATCAAAACACTAAATGAGGGAATATATCTTTGGAAGAATGTCTCCAGTAGAGCTCCAGAGACTTGTAGAATCAATGTCAAGGCACATTGAACATGTTCTGGCGGCACATGGTGGCTCAACACCCAACTAAGACACTATGTTGGTTTTTCCTTTAATTCCTTTAATATCCTATACACACATAAAGGACAAGTCAAGGTACTGTGGGCAATGTGACTTTGGATTTTTTTTATTAAACATTAAATAGGCTTTGTGGGCCTTCCCTTTTGTTAAATGACGTTCACACACATGCCTACGTACACATTTCACATCTTGAAAAACCTTATGTCGCTCATGCTTGGATGCGTGTGACCAATAATTACAGGTGTACATGATTTATGTTATAATGAAGAGACTAAACTATTCCAGATTTTTTGGGGGACTAATTACACTATGTCATAAAATCTTAGACCAGCGAAGAGCCGGAGCCAGCTTGGAACCCATTTCCCTCCGTTTCTGGCCAAGAGCCGGCTCCTTGGCAACGGTAAAGCAAAGAACGGGTTCAAGATTTGGCTCTGGCTCCGAACCAGCCCTGGAACTTGCTTGGTGGAGAAGAGGTACTAGAGACTTCTGCACAGGCTAAGCAGAGTAGTCCAGACGTCCTTCTCCCCAGCAACGTTTTCCAGCTCCTCCTGGGGGATCCCGAGGCCGAATAGCTTATAGCAACAGCCCCAGTATCCCATACTCCCGCAGTACCCCCACAGGACTCCCCGGGGGACACGGTTGTAGGCCTACTCCAAGTCCACAAAACACATGTAGACTTGATGGGAAAACTCGCGCTCCTTCCATGCCCGACACACCACCACCCCCCCCCCCCCCCCCCCCCTCACGGACAGGGGCCTCAGCCAGGCGTTCCCAATTCCCCCTTACTACATGTTTTGGTTTACCGCACTTGTCTGGCAGACTCCCCCGCCATCTGATCCAACAAACCACCAGGTGGTGATCAGTTGACAGCTCAGCTCCTCTTCTTACCCGAGTACCACTACATGCAATAGCCTCATAGGCATATCAACATAATGCTACTGTTTCAAAATCAACGAATACATTTATTAACTCGCAGAAGAACTTAGTAATAGCAGAGAGCTAAATGTTTATAATTTATGAACGATTCTCAAACAACTTTCTAAAAAATGGGCAAAAACGTATTGTATGTGTATTTCGAGGTGACGGACCACATGCTAGAGGTCCTGGAGCGCAGGAGGCTCAAACTCAGAGGTCCCAGAGCTGAAATCCGGAATGCTCCAGCACAAATTAAGCACTGGTTACACTTGATTATTATTATAGAGGAAAACCAGATTTCCAGATAGTGTGATGCTCTGGGCAATGTTCTGCTGGGAAACCTTGAGTTCTGGCATTCATGTGGATGTACTTTGACACGTACCACCTACCTAAACATTGTTGCAGACCAAGTACACCCCTTCACGGCAACATAATTCCCTGATGGCAGTGGCCTCTTTCAGTAGGATATTGCGCCCAGCCACACCACAAGAATTGTTCAGGAATGGTTTGAGGAACATAACAGAGTTCAAGGTGTTGCTTTGGCGTCCAAATTCCCCAGATCTCAATCTGATCGAGTATCTGTGGATGTGCTAGAGAAACAAGTCCGATCCTTAGAAGCCCCACCTCAACCTACAGGACTTAAAGGATCTGCTGCTAACGTCTTGGTGCCAGATACCACAGGACACCTTCAGAGTCCATGCCTTGACAGGTCAGACAGCTGTTTTTGCGGCACAAGGGGGACCTACACAATATTAGGCACGTGGTATTAATGTTGTGGCTGATCGGTGTATACTTCTAAATAATAGTAATATTCTAATTCTTTAGTTTCCCCCGCTTGCCCACTAACCAGTAAAATGCCAGTAGAAACCAGTAAAAAACAGTAAACTTTAAACAAAACATGCCATTTAATTTAATCTATTTGAAGTATTTATTTCATCACATAATTGTGAACATGTTGTGCTGGCATCCGTCTGGTAGAGTGCGCTACAGGACCATGGTGGTGATGAGGCATTCCTCTGACTGATCACCAAGGTGCAACCGGTGAGTTCAATCTGGTGATTAGTTGCAGGAATGCTATTTATGGGTGTCAGTTTTCTTTCAGAAGGAGGACTGCATGGGTTTCATCAGAGCACTCTGAGCTACAGCAACACAGCTCTGGACTTTGTGTGTGTGTGCGTGTGTGTGTGTGTGTGTGTGTGTGTGTGTGTGTGTGCTCAGGACTGTGACTAAAAGGGTTACTCTTAACACAAAACCACAGTGCTCTGCCCAACCTCACAGTAATTTTCTCAGGTTTTGTAAGGTTTTTGATAAACAATGATTAACATAAAAGATATTTGATCTGATATTTAGATAGTCTGAAAGTACAACTACTTTAAGACTTACGACTTCTACGGTTTAGTAGTGTGATGTCATGTAAACACACAAACGTTTTTGTATCTCAATTTAATATTAATGTACGAATATAATTTTTGACTTTGGGGCTCAGACTCGAAAAGGTTAAGAACCAATATTAAAATGTTCCTACAGTGCTGTGCAAAAGTATTTGCCCCCTTACAGATTTCTTCTGTTTTTGCTTCTTTGTGACACTTACATTTTTCAGATCATCAAACAAACATTTATATCAGACAAAGACAACCTGAGGGAATACAAAATGCAGTTTTTAAATGATGATTTCATTTATTAAGGGAAAAAAAGCTATCCAAACATACCTGGCCCTATGTGAAAAAGTAATTGCCCCCTAAACCTAATAACTGGTTGTGTCACCCTTGGCGGCAACAACTGCAATCAAGCGTTTGCGATAACTGGCAATGAGTCTTTCACATCGCTGTGGAGGAATTTTGGCCCACTCTTCTTTGCAGAATTGTTTTAATTCAGCCACACTGGAGGGTTTTCGAGGATGAACAGCCTGTTTAAGGTCATGCCACAGGATCTTAATCGGATTTAAGTCCGGACTTTGACTAGGCTACTCCAAAACCTTCATTTTGGGTTGTTTTGAGCCATTCAGAGGTGGACTTGCTGGTGTGCTTCGGATTATTGTCCTGCTGCATAACCCAAGTGCGCTTGAGCTTAAGGTCACGAACTGATGGCCTGACATTCTCCTTCAGGATTTTCTGGTAGAGGGCAGAATTCATGGTTCCATCAATTACGGCAAGTCGCCCAGGTTCTGAAGCAGCAAAGCAGCCCCAGACCATCACACTACCACCACCATGTTTGACTGTCGGTATGATGTTCTTTTCCTGAAATGCTGTGTTAGTTTTACGCCAGATGTAACGGGACGCACACCTTTCAAAAAGTTCCACTTTTGTCTCGTCAGTCCACAGAATATTTTCCCAAGTCTTGGGGATCATCAAGATGTTTTTTGGCAAATGTGAGACGGGCCTTTGAGTTCTTTTTGGTCAGCAGTGGTTTTTGCCTTGTAACTCTCAAATGGATACCATGTTTGCCCAGTCTCCTTCTTATTGTTGAATCATGAACACTGACCTTAACTGAGGCAAATGAGGCCTGCAGTGCTTTAGATGTTGTTCTGGGTTCTTTTGTGACCTCCTGGATGAGTCGATGCGCTCTTGGAGTAATTTTGGTAGGCCGGCCACTCCTGGGAAGGTTCACCACTGTTCCATGTTTTCTCCATTTGTGGATAATGGCTCTCACTGTGGTTCGCTGGAGTCCCAAAGCCTTATAAATGGCTTTGTAACCCTTTCCAGACTGATAGATATCAATGACTTTGTTTCTCATCTGTTCTTGAATTTCTTCAGATCGGGGCATGATGTGTTGGTTTTTGAGATCTTTTAGCCTACTGCATGTTGTCAGACAGGTTCTATTTAAGTGATTTCTTGATTCTACAGTTCTGACAGTAATCAGGCCTGGGTGTGGCTAGTGAAATGGAACTCAGCTTTCCAAAAAATATGGTTAATTACAGTTAATTCATGATTTAACAAGGGGGGGCAATTACTTTTTCACATAGGGCCAGGTTGGTTTGGATAGCTTTTTTCCCTTAATAAATGAAATCATCATTTAAAAACAGCTTTTTGTATTGACTCCGGTTATCTTTGTCTGATACAAAAATTTGTTTGATCTGAAACATTTAAGTGTGACAAAAAAACAAAAACAGAAGAAATATGTAAGGGGGCAAATACTTTTGCACAGCACTGTATATAATATGGGTTCAGAGCAGATTTTTGTTGAATGAAGCCCACAACATATCCTGAAGTTTGTGAGGGCTTTAATCATCTTTTTGTACTCTATTTTTACTTGCTTGTACCAGTGCACTCTGCAGTAAACTGACCTTTGGTCTAGATGTATTATATTCTTTAATTGCGATCCCAGCTGCTGGGATCATATCTTTTAGGGCAGAGCCATCGGCAACTTTTTGCAACTTAGTTGGACACGGCTTTTACGATCTGGTGCAGATCTCGACGTCCTTAAGTAGGTTGATAGAAAATAACGCCGCTAATCTACGGTAACAGACCTCTACAATACCATGGTCAAAAGCAGTGCCAATTTGAGAGTCATCCTCCACCCACTCTAACAGGCTCAATTGGTCAGCTGACACACAATCAACAATCATCAGAAACCGATCGGTGTATGGTGTTATACTATTCATAATGCACAAAATATACAGTAATAAATAATTATCTTTTGACTTCTGATGCGTCAGTTGTTATCCGATTTGTAATCCATAACTCATGTTCTTCAAAAATCAATCAATTCTTAGGGCTTAATTAAGTACTTTTCTGAAGTCTAGGAAACCAAATTTCAAAAGTTAATGCATTATTAATATAGAATAAGGCTAACCTGTGGGCAATCATCTGAGTGAAGTCCTTGGTCGTGAGCTGCAAGTAGATTTCTGGTATGACGTCAGCGCGACTCAGTACACACTCCAAGCAATAGGTTTTCAGGACACCATGAAACTTCGGCAGCAGGAAGAACACCACATTTATAAACCTAACAAGACACATAAAATAATATTTCACTATCCTAAATGATGGTTCCATTTGAATAAAGATGTAAGTAAAGAGAGCATGGTTAATACAGATGTTAATGCATCCCCAAGCAATGGAAGAGTTCGATGAGCGCTTTCAAAAATGTTTTATTTTATCCTGACTTCGTTTATTACAATAATAATATAAATAAACAACTTATTTCATCTGTATTTCCAGTTGGTGTTTATTGTTCACAGCTGGAGACTAAATGTTCATTCCACCATCAATTTTCAGTTTTGTTGGGAGGACAGCGGCCTAGCCTCTGTGTGATCAACTTTGTTGATAAGATAGGTGACATAACATTAATTATATTCAGCATGAATCCGAGTTATTTTATGGCTATTCAGAATTTATCAAGAGTATAATTTTTTTGTTTTTCCTTATATGCTGGTTGTTAGTCTTAATCTGTTTTGAATTCTGCCCTTAAGTTTGTTGATTTTCCTTTGCTATTTCTAACGCTAATAGAGACAGAGCGCAAGGCGTCATCGGAGGGAAGACCATGCCCTTTGTGGGGGAAAACTGTCTGCAAAGTTCAATAGGAGTGAATGGGAAGTTGCGGGACAACGTGTCTTGAAACAGTTTTAACATAACATATTAACACCAGCCTATGCTCTCACTGGCTACTTTATTAGGTACACCTTGCTAGGACCGGGTTGGACCCCCTTTTGCCTTCAGAACTGCCGTAATATTTCATGGCATAGACTCAAGGTGCTGGAAACATTCCTCAGAGATTTTGGTCCATATTGACATGATAGCATCACTCAGTTGCTACAGATTTGTCGGCTGCACATTCATGATGCGAATCTCTCGTTCCACCACATCCCAAAGGTGCTGAATTGGATTGAGATCTAGTGACTGTGGAGGCCATTTGAGTACAGTGAACTCATTGTCATGTTCAAGAAACCAGTTTGAGATGATTTGAGCTTTGTGACATGGCGCGTCATCCTGCTGAAAGTAGCCATCAGAAGATGGGTACACTGTGGTCATAAAGGGATGGACATGGTCAGCAACAATACTCGGGTAGGCTGTGACGTTTAAAGGATGCTCAATTGGTACTAAGGGGTCCAAAGTATGCCAAGAAAATATCCCCCACGCTATTACACCACCACCACCACAACCACCAGCCTGAACCGTTGATACAAGGCGGGATGGATCCATGCTTTCATGTTGTTTACGCCAAATTCTGACCTTACCGTCCGAATGTTGCAGCAGAAATCGAGACTAATCAGACCAGGCAACATTTTTCCAATCTTCTATTGTCCAATTTTGGTGAGCCCATGCGAATTGTAGCCTCAGTTTCCTGTTCTTAGCTGACAGGAGTGGCACCCGGTGTGGTCTTCTGCTGATTTAGCCCATCTGCTTCAAGGTTCGACGTGTTGTGCATTCAGAGATGGTCTTCTGCATACCTTGGTTGTAACGAGTGGTTATTTGAGTTACTGATGACTTTCTATCATCTTGAACCAGTCTGGCCATTCTCCTCTGACGTCTGGCATCAACAAGGCATTTTCGCGAGAGAGAACTGCCGCTCACTGGATATTTTCTCTTTTTCGGACCATTCTCTGTAAACCCTAGAGATGGTTGTGCGTGAAAATCCCAGCATATCAGCAGTTTCTGAAACACTCAGACCAGCCTGTCTGGCACCAACAACCATGCCACGTTCAAAGTCACTTAAATCACCTTTCTTCCCCATTCTGATGCTCTGATAGAACTTCACCAGGTCGTCTTGACCATGTCTACATGCCTACATGCACTGAGTTGCTGCCATGTGATTGGCTGATTAGATATTTGCGTTAACAAGCAGTTGAACAGGTGTACCTAATATGGCCAGTGAGTGTATATCAGTACCCTTCCACCCAAAGAAAAGAATGTGATGAAATTAACGATGTCTTTACATAGGGCTAAATACACCCTGCAGTTACGGGAAAACTGGGTGCACCGTAGGCCTGCTATATGTCGGCTTAGATTTAGATCTCCAAAACCAAACCAAGATGAAATGTATGTCAATCTCATGATCACCTGATTCCACTAAAAACATTTATTTATTGTAAGAGCAAGGCACATCAAGACGGCACTAAGAAAGTCTGAGGGTTTGTTTTGATTTCGTCTTGTGAAATCTGTAAACCACCAGAGTATACGCAGAGTTGCGTATAAACTGGCTGGCGTGAGATTGTGCGTGTGCGGCTTAAATCCGTTGATTCTGTGCAAGCATTCGACAGTGAACGTAAGGTAACTAGCGGGTTACATAGTGTTTAAATGTACTAACTTGCTGATAATCTATTTAAAACAAATAGGATATTAAAGTTGGTTAAAAAGCAACCAGGGTTTGTAGCCAACCCTCCCGATATTCCCGGGAGGGTTTGTAGCCAACCCTCCCGATTTTCCCGGGAGACTCGATTTTCATTACCACAATTATCTATCAATACATTATTTCGTATAGAGGACTGCTGGACCCCATCTATTGTTCGGAAATCCTCACGATTTTTGCAGTTTCAACATTGGCAAGTATGTGTCAGCTGTGAAGCTTGAGCAACTGTTCATACCAATCAGAGAGTAATTTAAGATGCATAAGTTAAAATGCATGTATGACTGAGGAATGAAGATGTTTGTAGAAGCGAATCTGAGCAGCCAGCCTACCGCAGCGGTCCAATCTAAACACAGAGATCCACCAATCAGAGCATGGATGCAGCTCCATGGAAACACCCAAATAAAACACCTGGTTTTCGAATACTCAGCTATCTTACAGAGTCAACGTCATTCATTTTATTTAACCAGAAAGATTTTAACCTTAGTAATATATTTGCTTGTTTTCATCTCTGTTGCTGTCACAGTGAATGTACTTCATAATATTTATAATAAATTATAACTTCGGCAATATCAAACTTTTGGAAAAATACTGGCTGAGCAGCCGACCTAAACGTTCTGCAGTGCCGTCTCTATTTTTCAATTAGCTAGCAAGTTGGTATGTACTTTGGCTGGTGAAACAACTAGCCTAGTATTTAATTATTCTTTGTTTGAACCACCCAAAAAAGATCTCTAGCCAACGAGATACCCAATATGTAAAAATTGAAATTGGGGCTAGTTAACTTATTTGCTGTGCAACCGATCACGCAAAAGCCTTTTGGCATGGTTGCAATTTTATTTGTATGACAATAAAGAGAACTGTGCAATGCAAGTCAATGGAAAGTGCAGCTTTGTTTTCCCCCACGGTGTGGAAAGGACCTAAATGCGCTCTGTGTTTCTATGGAAACTAAAAGCTACTCACCCGCACGTTAGCTAATTTCATGAAACACCGGTTAGCCGTTGTTGGCAAGGACTTGTTGGCAAGGACTTGATGGCAGGCTAACAGGCTAGAGCTACTGCCTCTTAACTAGTTTCTGCTAACTAGCCGGTAATTGTAGCTAGCAACTTCTCCACCTGGTACTCATCTCACAACTTCAGTCTCAACAATTACAGCACTCTGACCTGCACCACAGTTTTTAAAATACTCAGATTGCTTAGCCGACACATCTACACCCACAAAGGTTCAGGACGAATGTTTTTAGCATATTTGTACATAAGTGTAGGATAGTAAGTTATTCATAAAAAAATGTGTTGAATAAATTATGTATTTATTAATAATAGTTTCTCACTATGATGCTTTGCCTCACTTGCCTGTTCGGACGAGCCGCCACTGAATTGAAATGATGTGCCATCATTAAAAGATTATTGTTTGTAATTCAAAACAATATTGTTTGTTTTAAATTATAGAATTGTCACTGTTTTTTTTGTAATGTTAATTGTTTCTTTTAATTTTTTGGCTTGAAGACAACGTGCCACTCTTTTTTGTGAAGTTTTTAAAAAAAGTTGTTTGTTGAAGCATATGGGTGATTCTACAGAAATGGTTCAAATTGCAGTCCCCACCTAAAATAAGTAACTGTCTTATCTTGAAAATGATATGATCTATTTAGGAACAATACTTTCATCGTGCTACTATGCAATTAGACATTTACAAACTCAGGGTTTACATGCTACTGACTATTGGCAGTTGGCTATCCCCAACTAAAACCCCTAAATTTTAATTGCTGAAAATTACAGTAAAAACATTTGTCGATTTATTTACTTTATTTTAATAATACAATTAGGGCTGTCAAGCGATTAAAAATTTGAATTGTGATTAATCGCATGGGTGTCCATACGTAATCGTGATTAAATGCAAATTAATCACTTTTTGTCTGATCACAATTGACCATAAATGGAAAAGTTTATGTTTTTGAAACTCTTAACATGGGAATGGACAAAATATGCTTGCTTTATGCAAATGTATTAATTATGGAAAACAATTAACTATAAATACATTTTTCCTAGAAACCCTCACATGTATTTCATTTAGCATAAAAACGCAAATCAGACAATCCAGGGACACACACAGATCAAGCGTTTACCAATACGCTCAATTCACTTCTCTTCACAATTTTACGCCAATGTATCTAAAAAAACATTCATTCATTGACAACGCAAGCTTAACTCTAGCACCAAACAGGCTTAAACATGCTTTTCGATTAACTTCCAATGGGCTGGCGCTAGCGTTAAACTGCATACCGAACCAACTAAAACACTCATTCATTGTATAACAGGCATATCGGTCAGCTAAATGCTCCATTACTTCAGTATCAAAGCTCACTCACACTTCTTAAGAAAACCAAAATGTAATTGTGACTAACCTCACATGGAGAAATGTAAAGGCTCCCAAACGATACGTTTCGGGGCTAACACAGTAACGGGACTGTCTGCATTAGCTGTGTGCTTGACTAGCAAATGGTATTGAAGCTGAGATGTTCTCCGGTAGTTCCACAACTTTATCAACACTACTTGCAAACAACTTTCGTCTTGTCGACAGACCCATTTGGCGGGGTTTGTAGCTGAACTTGCCATTCAAAAATACCATTTTCTTTATCCATTGCCAGTTTGTCCGATTTTCGACTGCATTAACAGCGTTTAAGAAATAAGTGGCGTTAAAACAAATTTGCGTTAATGCGTTAACTTTGACAGCCCTAAATAAAATGTATTAATGTCTTCTAAATGGCTGTTGAAAGATTCAGATAAATTTTATTAGAAAAATATCAATTAAAACATTGTGAAAATTTGTGACTTTCCTGTCACTACCGAAATACAATTCTCATCTCAATTATTGCATTATCTCCAACGCAGTATTAGCCGAGTTGATTACATTACCAACTTTAATAATTTGTGGGCATGAAAGTTTATTTTAGCTCAAGTCATCGATATTGTTAACTGAATATGTTAACAATTTGTAAATTCTTTGTCAGTTTTGGGAGCGACAGCTGCAGTACGATATGTTGTTAGCTAAAGATTTCGTTTTTAGTTTATTTACTCTACATTAGACCTATCTAATGTATACATAGACCTATCCAACCCCCTCTGCCCTTAGCTATCTCTCTAACCCTCAGTCCTTTTTTATATGTATTTATATTTTCCATTTTCTGCCATCTGTCTCTAGCTCCCATACATGAGATGGCTTCTTCGGGTAAGATATTCCTCAGACCCCGTTTACACCGCATAAAAACTTACTCCACATTGATTCTGGAGCATCATTTGAGTACACGCTGGATATGTGTGAACACACCAAGACAAATTTGCAATAGGCCTATTCATGTATATACATCTCTCTCTCTCTCTCTCTCTCTCTCGCAATGATCAAACATTGACAACCTGCCATTATCTACAAATCCCCATTTTCTTTCCAATTTTCAATTTCTTTCTTTCGTGAACAAGAGGAATTGAGTTAAAAAAATTAAACATTTCTTGAAGAAGAGAGGTGGGGGCCAGGAGCCAATTCCCATTGTATTGGTTAAAGTTTTAATAAATACTTCATGGGTAATGAAAAAGTTGTCTTTCTTTCTTTTTTCCTTTTTATGTCAGAAAGGGATGAATTGTTTGTCGTTGTAAAATGCTATGTAGAATTTTGTTCTGTTTGACAAACAATAGTGAGTAGTACAGCAGATATTTAATCAATGGTGCATATCATTACACTGTATGTCTTGAGGGGTTATATATTCAAATTGAACGTTTATATATAAATTCTGAACAACTGAAACTACATGGATCACTCAATTGCACTTGGCTCCTGTGTATCAAAAAAACATTAGTGGATATAACTATATGCTAAAACACTAAGGCCGCCTTTTTAATCAATAGCATAGTGCTTTTCATTACAGCATATCTCATATCTTAATAAGCATACTTCATATCGCATTTTTGAATTGAACGTTTATATATAAATAAATAAAAACATTTCAATGTGAATCTAAATGTCATTAGTCGTTATGTCTATAGACTGTTATTAAAGTTAGATCAATGTCAGTCTACAGAGGGTTATTAATATATACGTATCGACCGCTGCAGCATACTTCATCTCATATCTTAATATGTTTATATTTTTATTCACTAAACAATCGCAAAGTAAAGCTAAATAAATGTTTAATCTTTTTCTTTTTTTTAAGTGTAAAATCAATTTGTCTAATTGTACATACAGTTATTAATGTATACGTTTACGTTTGGACCGCATATGGTTATCTGTCAGTGTCCTAGATGGCATGGGGACTGTGGCTGCCTGAGGGGACTGACTGTGGCTGTCTGGGCTCCAGGTCTGCAGCCTCCCGCTATAGGAGGATTGGGGTGAGGAAAAAATGGAATAGGTGCATAAGAGTAGAAACTTGAGCTCCGCTCCTTTTTATGTAATAATGTTATAATCCCCATACAAGTATGACCAACTATGTAAAGTGCCACATGAATGTACATGGTTAACATTGCAGGCCGATCATACAATTGTCAACATATTTCGCTTGTCTTGTTTTGGTGAATGTATGGAAGCTAATTAACCACGATCTAGAATGTTCGCTAACCAGCAAAATGAGGTTCGGTCTAAAAAGGTTGTGACTCTTATTGTTACGTGTAGGAGCTGGAGTGTTGAATACCATTACTTATCCTTGACCATCTGTATGTTTAAATCTTTGCCAGGTATGTGTAATATGTTTCATGTATATTTACTGCGTACTTTTTATAATGTGTTTTTGATATGCTAGCTAATCAGTTGTACTTTTGCATTGAGGAAATGGGTTTTGATCTGGGTTTAGGTGACGTTAGGTCTGTAAAGCTATACGATCACATTGTTTAATTTGACACTACCCTTTTATTGATAAATGTGGCAAAGACGGTGCTGAAGTGTCGAATACCACGTCTTATCCTTGACCATCAGTATGTTTAAATCTTTGCCCGACGATTATGCAATAAACCGCATGCACCCGACGTTTTGTGTGAGAATCGTCAATGGAAGCTGACAGACTTCTTGAAGAGGATCAAGACCTACCTGTCGAAGAGCATGACACAGGATGGCCTGAATGCTCTGGCTATGCTCTCTTGGGAGAAAAAATGAAGCAAAAACATCCCTGACTTTAATAATTAAGTAATTTAGAGGTCTGCCACTCAGAATGACAGAATGGCCAAAATCCTTTAAAAATAAGATGCTAGACACACACAGTTTCCCTGACCCCATTTGTTTTTGTAGTTGACTTTAGTAAGATTTTATTGTGTAAGAATTTTTTAGAATATGTTTAATATTGGCATTTAATAAATACTTACTATTTCAAAGAACACTGGTGTCCTGCAGTTAATGTTTAATTGCATTAGTGAAGCTGACTGATTATGGTAAAGCCCCACCTAGAATTTTTTTTCACCAGCCGCCACTGGATATATGATACATATATAATGTATCATAATTTTAAATACACCAGTTGAACTTCTACTTAAAAAATACATGCAAGAACAAAAGTTGTGATGTGTAGTCTACGGAGTTATAAAAATCATATTTATATCAATAGCTGACAATTTATTTTTCGATTTTATGAAAGTGTGGATGGATAATATTAGAAAATCTGAAAATTGACAGTTGTATTAAAAAATACCATTTTTGCCTGTGGTGGCTGGCCTTAAAGTATTTAACCTTTTCCTGTCGGCACGCTTTAATTTTGGAACAAACGTGCCGATGTCCATATGATTAATAGCGCAGCCGGTGAATCATGTACCTCTATGCTGAAAAAAGCCGGATATAGCTGACAAATCGCGCTACCCATCTTGTAATTTGCTATGGGGTAAGTGGCGCAAATATTTTGTGGGATTGAATGCCACTTAAAAAACATCACCACAGCCGAAGCGGAGCCAAAGGAGATAACCCAGGAAACAGGGCCAAAGTATCGTATTTAACGCTGCAAAGTGAAATTTGAGCAATATTTCGATGTAAGACCAATTATATTTTATGTTTGATCAATTACATAACTTGAAAAACTAAAGTATGGTGGTATTTAGTCTTAATTTATCACAGTAAATATTTTGTAAAATGAACAGTAAAAAAACTGTAAAACTGTCTTAACGTCATCAGCTTCAGTTGTCGAGCTCGACATCCCTTTTAATTTTATGACTGGATTTTGAGGTAAAAATGTCTGTGAAACTTGCCATATGTACTTCAGTTATTGAGCTAAAATATTAACGTTAAGCAAAATGGATTTATTCTATCTATTTTTCACCTGAATTGTTTTATAAGGTAGCCCTGAGAGGTAGCTAGCTAACGTTTCTAAAATTGTAGTGAGTGAGAGCAGAACGACAGGCTTGGTGACTCTAGGCTAGCTCAATCTGGTCGACTGCTTCTTTTATTTTACCAGATCATCACTTCATTAATGCTTATTCACATGGTTGGAAAATCTTGTCATAATATTGTTTATCAGGAACATTTTGCTAGGTTGTTGCTTATTCACAAAAAAGGAGCTAAAAGACTCTATGGAAGAGAATATGATTGGACTACATCTAAGCCTATGACAATTTTTTTCAGTGTGTATACTTGTGAATTGTGATATTTTAGATGGACAGAGATTATGACAGCCTAATCCAGACCCTCAAGAGGCGAAGGCCTCTGACTGCCAACGAGCTGAGCCTCATAGCAGAGGAGGAGATGTAGCATGGTGGCACGACTGCTCAGGAGGAAGACCAACTAGAGGAGGAGGAGCTGGGACCTGATCCCCAGGTGAGATCATCAACTAGGAATGTATGATTGTGTGTGTGTATAATATGTTCAATTCTGATTCTCACATTACTAATACTCACAATAGACTAACTTTGTTACCCCATGTCATTTTGGATATGGCTAGCCATTCTCGCACAGGTTACTAAGTAAGCTAGAAAGCTTTTGTGCCTATGTCATCATTCCGCACAGCCCATGCCCCTGAACTGCAGGAGTTACCCAAAAACTGCTGCTTTTGTAATAGGAAAAGTAAAAAACAAAAAAGCACTAAAGTAACTTCTGGTGCTCCAGAATGTAAAGGTAAAAGGCTCTGCCTTACTCGCAATAGAAACTGTTTCAAATATTGGCACTAGGCTGAGTGTGACCAGTTTTGCAAAGATTAATACATTTTAAATTAGAGGTTTTGCTGTGTTTTCTGGTGTTTCTGCCCCCTCCCATCCCTGCCCCTCTTTTCTCATCTTTCTGTCCACAGGATTCTCTTTCTCGCCACAGGTCTTGTAATTGGTTAGGAATGCGATGGAATAAAATATACATTACTATTTATAAATAAATTTTAAAGTTATGTATTCAATAATTAAGGCGAGACACCACAGGTGAATAGGGTAATTGTTTTTACTAATAGAGATCACCATGAAACTTGCCCAGTTCACTACTTACATGAAGACAATTATCTTTTGCATTACAAGTTTTCAGAAATTGTATGTATAAATATGCAAATGATGCAGTGTCTCATTAAATATGCACTAATTTGCCTACATTTTATAGGTTCGTACATAGGATCTTTGGGATATCTTTTTGTCACTTTAAAATTCCGAAAATGCTGTAAACAGTCTTAAAAAAATAGTGCCATATTTTTTGGACGAAAATGTTAGATAAATTAGGTCATGAATGATATATTAGCAAAACCATCTGTATGAACCTTCAAATATAGATTGGAATAAAACTGGAAAGTTTGGTGCAAGTGCTACTAAAGTGGAGATTTCAGACTCAAAGCCTGAGAAAAAAACGATTGAGAAAACCAGAAATGTCAACACTAGCCAATGAGAAATCAACACTAGCTAACGAGAAATAGTTTTTAGGTTTAAACCAACCAAATTGGCAACAGGTGTGTTGAATCTAATGATTAGTGGGTTGAGGGTTATTTATGGATGTCTGTTTGTTTTAGTAGAGACATGGACAAGTAGGAGCAGGAGGCTCCACGACACACAGAAGATCAAAGCAGAAAGCCTCTGTGTATATGCCTGTGGTCTCGAAAAAAGGGGGTTTTGCCATAGAAAACTGTACTGCAAGAGAACCTTCACAGAGTGTTAAAGAAGACATGCTTTAGAAGCAAAATAACTCCAAATCTGAAAATTTACGAGTGGGTCTCAAAATGTCATTGTTACCTACCGTGTCTCGCCGTAACTATCCCTAACCTTGTTATCTTAAAAATTCAGTGTGTCTATCTACATAATAATAATAATTAATCATTTATTCATATACAATTAAGAATAATTTTCAAGTTTTTAAAAAAGAAATTCCAGATAGTTTTTTTTACCTTCTGTCAAAAGTTGTTTACTTAAATAAGGTGTGTTTAGTTGAACACATACAATTTATATTTCAGTGGTTCTGTCTTGTTTATTTTCAGAAACATTCTTAATTTACTAATACTGTGTGCCATAAAGAGTAAGGAGGACTGGTGGTCTGAAATGTATCTTTAGAATAACATTCTAAATTGTTGTTTCCTTTTTCACTAGAATGGTCATGACTTTTTTACAATAAATTATGTTTACTTTAATTAATATTCCAAATTACCAAGGAAATTGTGAACATTTCATACGCTAAAATGTTTTCGATTTTGTATTTAAAATGATGATAATTTGAAGTTTATGATGATTTATGGCGAACAAAGAATATATTCTTTAAATTGGTGTGCAAACGCTTTTGGAGACAGGATGATTACCCTAAAATAATCATATATATATTTATAAAAATGTAAAGCACTAGTTCTTCTCTTCATTCTGATGTATATTTCAATATACACAGGATAGGATGTTATAATATCCATTTTGCCATACTCAAGATGAGCACTTCAAAAAACAATATTTTAGAATGGACTTGGGTTGAGAGCAGATATGTCATTGGGGTTTTCAAGTGGGCCCCCTCCATCCCAGATGTTTCGTTAACTTGAGCCCACGACACCTCCAGAAGGCTTAACGGTGAGCAATGACGTCTCAGAGCCACCCCCCTCTATATCCGCTCTCGGCATGGCTAGATATTAAGAAAGGAAAAAAAAAGGTGTTTATTTCCGAGAGATATCCCGGAGAGTTCTGCCAACTCTGCAGGGATACTTACCACCTGAAAAGAAGATAGTCTTTCCCTACTCTCCTGCAGGCTTGATAAATGATGCTCTGCAGGAAAGACTTACCTTTTATACTTTTGTCCTGAGATTTACCCACTTTTTATGGTTTACAACATGATGTTCTTACTTTTGTACCCATATAGAATCCTTCTTTTTCAGCCACAACCACAGGCTACTTCTTTCTGATATATTTGATATAGCTTTTATGGTTTGGCGCAATTCTTTGCCGCAGATCCCTAACTCCTTAAGAAGTTTGGTTGTTGATATTGCCACAAATCCACGGCATCCAACTTCCACAGGACACACCTTTGTTCTTCAACCTCGCTGTTCTGCCTCAGCTGCTAATTCACTACAGCGTAGTTTCTTTCTTTCGTATGTCTCGTCTATAAACTTTAAATGTGTGATGTAATATAAAAACACAACAAAGATTTATGCATCGTAAAACCATTTTTTTTACAGATTATAATTTCTGAACTTTTGGGCTCGGGCTGGAAAGTAAAAAAATCCATACAAAAAAACTTTGTGTTCAAACAAACCAATAAAAATGTTTATCGGTGAAATGCACTTCTAATTATTACACATTTTCAACCATGTTTTGGTAGTGACACGCATTGACACAAGAAAGGGAATTACAGAAAATAAACAATATAAAATTTGCCTCTAATTTTAGTAGACATACAGTGCAACCGGAAAGTATTCATACCCCTTTCACTTTTTCCACATTTTATTATGTTACAGCCTAATTCCAAAATGGATTCAATAAAAAAAAAAGCTCAACATTCTACATACAATACCGCATAATGACAAAGTGAAAAATGTTTTTTAGATTTTTTTGCAAATGTATTAAAAATATAAAAATAAAATATCACATGTACATACGTATTCACACCCTTTGCCGTGACACTCAAAATTTAGCTCAGGTGAATCCCGTTTCCACTGATCATCCTTGAGATGTTTCTACAACTTGATTGGAGTCCACCTGTGCTAAATTCAATTGATTGGACATGATTTGGAAAGGCACACACCTGTTTATATAAGGTCCCACAGTCAGAGCACAAACCAAGTAATGAAGTCCAAGGAATTGTCTGTAGACCTCCGAGACAGGATTGTACCGAGGCACAGATCTGGGGAAGGGTACAAAAAATTTCTGCAGCATTGAAGGTCCCAACGAGCACAGTGGTCTCCATCATTTGCAAATGGAAGACGTTTGGAACCACCAGGACTCTTCCTAGAGCTGGCCGCCCGGCCAAACTGAGCAATCGGGGGAGAAGGGCCTTGGTCAGGGAGGTGACCAAGAACCCGATGGTCACTCTGACAGAGCTCCAGTGTTCCTCTGTGGAGATGGGAGAACCTTCCAGAAGGACAACCATCTCTGCACCCCTTCACCAATCAATCCTTTATGGTAGAGTGGCCAGACGGAAGCCACTCCTCAGTAAAAGGCACATGACAGCCCGCATGGAGTTTGCCAAAAGGCACCTAAAGGACTCTCAGACCATGAGAAACAAAATTCTCTGGTCTGATGAAACCAAGATTGAACTCTTTGGCCTGAATGCCAAGCATCATGTCTGGAGGAAACCAGGCACTGCTCATCACCTGGCCAATACCATCCCTACAGTGAAGCATGGTGGTGGCAGCATCATGCTGTGGGGTGTTTTTATGCGGCAGGAACTGGGAGACTAGTCAGGATCAAGGGAAAGATCAATGCAGCAATGTACGGAGAGATCCTTGATAAAAACCTGCTCCAGAGCCTTCTGGACCTCAGACTGGGGCGAAGGTTGACCTTCCAACAGGACAACGACCCTAAGCACACAGCCAAGATAACAAAGGAGTGGCTTTGGGACAAGTCTGTGAATGTCCCTGAGTGGCCCAGCCAGAGCCCAGACTTGAACCTGATTGAACATCTTTGGAGAGATCTGAAAATGGCTGTGCACCGACGCTCCCTATCCAACCTGATGGAGCTTGAGACGATCTGCAAAGACGAATTGGAGAAACTGCACCAAAATAGGTGTGGCAAGCTTGTAGCATCATACTCAAGAAGACTTGAGGCTGTAATTGCTGCCAAAGGTGCTTCAACTAAGTATTGAGTAAAGGGTGTGAATACTTATGTACATAAGTATATTAGAAGATATATATATAAGATTTAATTTTTTTATTTTTAATACATTTGCAAAAAATTCAAAAAAAACTTTTCACTTTGTCAGGGGTATGAATACTTTCCGGATGCACTGTCTGTGCCATAGAAATGGTGTATAACATGTATTGTGAAATTTATTTAAACTTTTTTGAGCTTTTCTTCAACCTTGAATTTGAACCATTTCTGCAGAATCGTCCACATGGGATTTCATGTATTGTTTTTTATTTTGCCACGGTATCAAAATTTGTGGAATTTCACTGGTATTGGCATCGACTATTAAATTTCTGGTGCTTGACATCCCTAGCATTGAACATGTGGACAAGAGGGAATCGATGCGACTTATGTCGAGGGCTTTTTTAAGTGTATTGATACAGTGGGAGACTTTATGACTCTAAAGCCTTTAATGACGAATGCAAACATTCCAGAAATAAGTAATGAAATTATACTGTTATTTAGAAAAATCCCAGAAGAACAATTTTCATTCTATCTACAAAAGATGCATTGGCGAATACATCTGAATCACACTTAAACTAGTGAACCATGCACTGGAAAATGCAATTATTACAAAAAATGGTGAAATGCTTGTGCAAGAAATTATGTGAGATGTAATTAAAGTGCAGAATGTTTAAGTTCTCCCAGCTTTGTGATGGCTACTCCAATATTTTGCTTCACGGTTGAGATGGTGTTCTTTGCCTTGCAAGCCTCCCCATTTTCCCTCCAAACACAATGATTGTCATTGGTCAATTATTTTCGTTTTGTTAGATCAGACCAGAGACCACTCCAAAATTTTGTCTCCAAAAATTTGTCTCCACGATCAGTTGCAAACTGTAATCTGGCTTTTTTTATTGCGACCGAAGCATGTGAAGGCTATAAGCCAATGAAATTTGAAGAAGGCGTGGCCTGCCACAAAATTCTTTATAACTTTAGGTTGTGTCGATATAGGACTTGTTTTAATGTGGCAATAGATAATTTTGTAAATGTTTCCTGCAGCATCTTGACAAGGTCCTTTGATGATGTTCTGGGATTGACATGCACTTTTTTCCCCAAAGTACATTCAGCTCTAGGAGACAGAACTTTTCTTCTTGAGCGGTATGACGGCTGCGTGGTCGACCCCGTGGTGTTTTTACTGTTGGTTGTACAGATGATCTTGGTACCTTCAAGCGTTTGGGAATTGCTCCAAATAATGAACCCGACTTGTGGAGGTCCACAATGATTCTTTTGAAGTCCTGACTGATTAAATTTTCCCATGATGTCAAGAAAAGAGGCACTGAATTTGAAGGTAGGCTTCAGCTCTAAAGACTGAGTAGCACTTAACACTAAATTGAGATGATGATTCTTACCTCTCATAACCCTAATCTTTGTAACATGTATGCTTGACAAGGTCACAATACAAAAAACATTGCTGTAGGCATGTTCGTATAGCTATTGTTGCAGGCCAAATGTAGCCATTAACAGTCACGTGAAGAGACTATAGAACGCCATTAAAGCAACTACAGGCAACTTTTTTATTTTGACGTATTATGAATACATTTCTTCTGATAGCACATTTTAATATCTGTGGGAGAATGAAAAAATTGCGGTTCAGATCAGTCCTCTTCAAGATTCAAGATTCAGGAGACTTTATTTATCCCGAGGGATATTAAGGTGCAACAGTTGAATACAAAGAAGGAAGAAGAAATAAACACTAAATATAAACAAATATAAACTAAGTATAAACTAAATAAAACGAAACATAAACTAAATAAAAACTAAATAACTAAATGCATGAACAATATGAACAAATAGCGTAGGTATATACTATAAACATCAATACGTGTAGAGCAAATTAGCAGTACCAGTATAAAGTAACTAAATAAAATAACTAAGCTGAATACTGAATAAAGTGACATGTGAAAAGTGAAATGTGCGTTGACCTCAGGTCACTGTATCTCCACTGTCCCTCTTACTACCTGAGGTAGAAGAACTAAAAAGTCTGATGGCCACAGGAAGAAAGAACTTCCTGTGGCGTTTTGTTGTACACCAGGGTGGAATGAGTCTGTTGCGGAAGGTGCTTCTGTATGAGGTCAGCACCTGGTGGAGAGGGTGAGAGTTGTTGTCCAGGATACTACGCAGCTTGCGCAGCATCCTCCTCTCAGACACCACCAACAAAGAGTCCGGTTGAACCCCCAGGATAGAACCAGCCTTCCTGACGATCCTGCTGATCTTGTAGGCGTCTGCTGACCTCAACCTGCTTCCCCAGCACACGACACCAAAGAAGATGGCACTGGCTACCACCGACTGGTAGAACATCTTCAGCATGTTGAAGTTTCAATATTTAACGCTCCTTTTGTCTGCCAATGGGTACGATCTCCCGCGAAACTGAAAAATTGCTTTATGGCACAAGGAAGTGAGTCACTAAATCAGGAGGAGATGGCCATACTTGGAGTATAGTTGTTGATTGCGCTAGCGATATGCAGTGACCACGAGCATCCTGCATGTCTTCTTTGTGACGGTTAGGGAAAATAATTACACCAACCAAACAGTAGGGAGTTGTCAAAATCCCCTACTATAGGAAACTGCCTCTAGGGGCTTTAACAAGCATGTAAACATTTGCTATCTCATCTTGCAAGGACATTTGAAATACTTTTTTGATATAATTGGATTATTTAGAATTGTGAATGCTTACACTCTAGTGAAGTTTTACCAGCGAAATGCATTAAACATCAAAATTAAAACATTTAAAATGCAATCAATAAAGAATTCCCATACACTTTAGCAGTTCTAAGACAATAGTTAGCGAAGCAAAAATGTCTTACCGGTCTATAAATGGAGGGTAGTGGCTTGCCAGATTACTCAAGCAAATAATGAATTTGTCGTCCAAATTTCTTTTCTTCAGATCTGTTAACTTGGAAGCCGCAATATTGAGAAGGGATGTGTCAGGAAGCTGAAAGAATGCAATGTTACAGTTAATGTTTTACATATATTCAGTACTGTGCATAAGTTTTAGGCACAGGATGCTGTTTTGAAGGCCAAGGGTGGTCACACCAAATGTTGATTTGATACATATTTGCTTTGTCCTCACTTGTTATTTTATGAATTGATAAAAAAATCAACCATTAGCATTTATATTTTTATATATATCTATATTTTCCTAACTTTAAAGACTTCACACCTGCCTAAAACATTTGCACAGTACTGTATATTTAAATATGTAACACTTTATATTAACTTTCATCAATAAGAAGTTATTAGATCATTAATAAACTTTCTTGCCATTAATATAGCAAACGCCAGTGGTGGACAATAATGAAGTACATGTACTTCGTTACTGTACTTAATTACCTTTTCCATGTCTCTGTACTCTCCTCAAGTGTTTCCATTTTGGGAGACTTTTTACTTTCACTCCACTGCATTTCAAACTAAAATGTCCTACTTGACTCCACTACCTTTGTGCAATATCTGTCGTTACATATTACTTTATTGTGGAGAAAATGTATTATATCCAAGATATTTTCGAATGTCCCAAATAATTAGCGTTATAACCAAAACCTCCCGCAGAAGCGTAAATACGTTGTTTGTTTTCAGGCATACCAGCGTTTTCGTTGATTAGCTAGCAAAACTTTGGTAAAAGTGAGCAACAGTAATAACTGTTGTTGAAAGGAACAAGGACGAATTGCACTCTTCTTAGCTGCACATACCCAACCTAAACTTTGTGTGGATAAAAGAATAATATTTTCTTTATTATAAAGTTTGCTGGTTGAAGGCAATAAACAAATGTGGCAACTGTCCACAAAAGCAACAACAGAAAACCCGAGCTCAACGTAGTGGCTTGGCTATCATAGTATGAGTGTGAGTATGATAAACAAAAGATTTTACGTTGTGAACTGCAGAATCAACATGTCTTTGAAACAAGTCATGCAAATCACTGGCCTAAAATAGACACAATTGTGAAGATCTGTGCTGGTCTTTGAATTTGAGAGGGCAGCATTATGTCAAGCAAATAGTCCTGTTTTGTAAATAGGGCACCAGTGGTAGGGGCCTACTCAAGAAATTACAGCGGTCTCAGATCTACATTTCAACAGCCACATCAACTCATTATGCATAATACAATTTCTGTGTGTCCTATAATTTATTTTAAAGTACTGCTGCTCACGTAAAAGTCACAAAATAATTTCATAATCATTCTGCAAGGTTAACAAGCTGCATGAAACAAGCGCTATAAAAGATAAGTCATCTGCATCATTTGCCCCTTTCTTCACCTGACCGGCAATCTTCAGACAGAACTTGATAGACATACTGATATAGCTTTCAATGGCTAATGAGACACAATTATGGGTCTCACACACACACACACACACACACACACACACACACACACACACACACACACACACACACACACACACACACACACACACACACACACACACACACACACACACACACACACACACACACACACACACACACACACACACACACACACACACACACACACACACACACACACAGGCCTACTCATAGGCAACTTCAATTGATATTGAAAGAGCAGCCTGTTTAGCATGACTTTTTTCAATATATAAGAAAGTTTTCCAACTGTATTCTGTTCGTCTTCAACCCCTGACAAACATAACCATAGACCTACTAAATATTATTATTATTATTATTATTATTATTAATAAGGCAGCACCTCCAAATCTGAGGCCATGGTTCTCAGCAGGAAACCGATGGATTGTCTACTCCAGGTAGGGAATGAGTCTTTACCCCAAGTGAAGGAGTTCAAGTATCTTGGGGTCTTGTTCTCGAGTGAGGGTAAAATGGAACGAGAGATGGGCCGGAGAATTGGAGCAGCAGGTGCGGTGTTGCAGTCGCTCTATCGCACCGTTGTGACGAAGAGAGAGCTGAGCCAGAAGGCAAAGCTCTCAATCTACCGGTCTATCTTCGTTCCTACTCTCACCTATGGTCATGAAGGGTGGGTCATGACCGAAAGAACGAGATCGCGGATACAAGCGGCGGAAATGAGTTTCCTCCGGAGGGTGGCTGGCATCTCCCTTAGGGATAGGGTGAGAAGTTCAGCCATTCGTGAGGGACTCGGAGTAGAGCCGCTGCTTCTTTGCGTAGAAAGGAGCCAGTTGAGGTGGTTCAGGCATCTAGCAAGGATGCCACCTGGCCGCCTCCCTAGGGAGGTGTTCCAGGCACGTCCAGCTGGGCGGAGGCCGCGGGGCAGACCTAGGACCAGGTGGAGGGATTATATCTCCACACTGGCCTGGGAACGCCTTGGAATCCCCCAGTCAGAGCTGGTTAATGTGGCCCGGGAAAGGGAAGTTTGGGATGCCCTGCTTGAACTGCTACCTCCGCGACCCGACCCCGGACAAAGCGGATGACGATGATGATGATGATGATGATGATAATAATAATAATAATCACAATCACAATCATAATTACTAGTATTTAATTAAGCAGATACTTTTGTACTATGACTAAAGTAGAAATTTAAATTGAAGACTTCTACTTTCAGTGGATTCAAATTTAGAATGGGTATCTGTACTTTCACTCAAGCACAACATTTGTGTACTTCGACCACAACTGGAAAACGTGCATGTTTGTTTTCTAAGGAATACAAACAATGAACGGAACACGTTTGCGTTCAGTCTGCTGCTAAGTAAATTACAGTGCATCCAGAAGGTATTCACACCCCTTCACTTTTTCCACATTTTATTATGTTACAGCCTAATTCCAAAATGGATTAAATAAAAAAATGTTTTCAATATTCTACACACAATACCGCATAATGACTAAGTGAAAAAGGTTTTTTAGAATTCTTTGCAAATGTATTAAAAAAAAAAAATTATAATCACATGTACATAAGTATTCACACTTTACTGATACTTTGTTGAAGCACCTTTGACAGCAATTACAGCCTCAAGTCTTCTTGAGTATGATGCTACAAGCTTGGAACACCTATTTTGGGGCACTTTCTCCAATTCTTCTTTGCAGATTGTCTCAAGCTCCATCAGGTTGGATGGGGAGCATCGGTGCACAGCCATTTTTAGATCTCTCCAAAGATGTTCAATCGGGTTCAAGTCTGGGCTCTGGCTGGGCTACTCAAGGACATTCACAGACTTGTCCCGAAGCCACTCCTTTGTTATCTTGGCTGTGTGCTACGGGTCGTTGTCCTGTTGGAAGGTGAACCTTCGCCCCAGTCTGAGGTCCAGAGCGCTCTGGAGCAGGTTTTCATCAAGGATCTCTCTGTACATTGCTGCATTGATCTTTCCCTTGATCCTGACTAGTCTCCCAGTTCCTGCCGCTGAAAAACACCCCCACAGCATGATGCTGCCACCACCATGCTTCACTGTAGAGATTGTGTTGGCCAGGTGATGAGCAGTGCCTGGTTTCCTCCAGACATGATGCTTGGCATTCAGGCCAAAGAGCTCAATCATGGTTTCATCAGACCAGAGAATTTAGTTTCTCATGGTCTGAGAGTCCTTTTAGGTGTTTTTTGTCAAACTCCATGCGGAATGTCAGGTGCCTTTTACTGAGGAGTGGCTTCCGTCTGGCCACTCTACCATAAAGGCCTGATTGGTGGAGTGCTGCTGAGATGGTTGTCCTTCTGGAAGGTTCTCCCATCTCCACAGAGGAACACTGGAGCTCTGTCAGAGTGACCATCGGGTTGTTGGTCACCTCCCTGACCAAGGCCCTTCTCCCCCGATTGCTCAGTTTGGCCGGGCGGCCAGCTCTAGGAAGAGTCCTGGTGGTTCCAAACGTCTTCCATTTGCGAATGATGGAGACCACTGTGCTCGTTGGGACCTTCAATGTGCAGACATTTTTTTGTACCCTTCCCCAGATCTGTGCCTCGATACAATCCTGTCTCGGAGGTCTACAGACAATTCCTTGGACTTCATAACTTAGTTTGTTCTCTGACATGCATTGTCAACTGTGGGACCTTATATAAACAGGTGTGTGCCTTTCCAAATCATGTCCAATTAATTGAATTTAGCACAGGTGGACTCCAATCAAGTTGTAGAAACATCTCGAGGATGATCAGTGGAAACGGAATGCTCCTGAGCTCAATTTTGAGTGTCACAGCAAAGGGTGTGAATACTTATGTACATGTGATATTTTTATTTTATTTTTTTAATACATTTGCAAAAAATTCAAAAAAACCTTTTTCACTTGGTCATTATGCGGTTGATGTTTGTTGAGAACATATTTTTATTTAATCCATTTTGGAATTAGGCTGTAACATAAGAAAATATGGAAAAAGTGAAGGGGTATGAATACTTTCCGGATGCACTGTAAATGAGACAAAGAAACAAAGACCGTTGAAAGAGTGACCCTAGAGGTGCTAGGAAACATGGAAGTGAGCAAACTTCTGCCTTTTTAAATTTTTATATTAATTTTGTCTTCATACTAGTAATCTAATGAGGGTTGTAACCCTCGTATGTACACCTCATTGTATGTACACTCAACTCACGAATCAATTCATGATATTGGATTCACGACACGTTTAAAAAATTATATTGAAGACAAATGACTGAAAAAGATTCCTTTAATTATTTATCAGACAAAAATACAAAATACTGTATATTTTGTCATCTTTTTTTTATCAAATTAAAATAACCCTTATTTCTGGGCCACACAAAAGGAGCAACATAAATTATTTTAGCTTTTATTGATTGCATTATATGCAAGACACTCAAGGTTATCTTACAGTATATAAGTTAAAACTTTAAAACTATAAATGCATTTCCACGAGAAAATGCGGATGTGATTACGTTTTCACCATTAGCGACCAGGCAGTGCGGGTGGCCAGCCCCCTAAAATAACCGCTGCAGCACTACCACATCCTCGTGTGTTGGTGGACAATGCTGAACTAAACACAAGTGTAAATGCCAACTTGGGGCCAGTTGCAACATCTGACTTCTTCTAGTCATATAAATATTGTGAACTAAATGTCATCTGTAGTCATCTTCAAATTGTAAGGGTAATTAGAAGACAAATAGGTTTAATATATACAAGTTTGGCTGGTCTATGTCAATTAGTCTGAGTAACAGAGAGATGCAAAAAGTGTTGCAACCGTCCCCAGTGTCCCCTACATCCTCGTGATAGCTCAATCTTCGTTTTAAGGCATCTGGCGATTATATCATTATAATCAATATTATAAGTGGACAGCGCTGCAGACATAAAATCAGCAGAAGTCTATTGTCTTAAGTGTTAATGCTTGTTCCATACTGATTATTTTACCATTGAAATACATTTAAAATAATCTTAATAAAACTGTGCTGACGCCTGTTTAAATAGCCTGCCTTATCAGCCATTCTGTTCTGTTCATTCTGACACTGCTTTGTATTGTTGGATTTGGCTGTTTCAATCGCGCTAGGGTAACTGACACTGTCACCTGACACTGGTCACTGTCCCCTAACACATTCCCCTGACACTGTCACCATACCCCTGACGGTCAGACCCACAGATCACACCCTCCACAGCCAGCTGGACACTGATTGAATGTTTGGAGGCAGGACTAGCCCCGCCCTAATTGGAATAAACCATCACCCCTGTTTAAACACTAATGCTGTTATGTAGAACAAAGTTAACATTAGGACTTCCATAAATGTCGGAAGCCATGTATGTGATTGTTGTATGGGTAAATATCAGTGGGTTTATATGGTGGAAATTACTGAGTGAAATGCCTGATTAGTGAAGGTATGCTTGTATATTGAAATGGTGTTCCACTTGTGGGAGGGAACTGAGACCCACATAAATAGGTGGAGGATTTCTTGATCAGTCTGGTATGCAACTGCTGAGGTGATGCATGTATAGCTTTGAGCTGTGACTGCAAGGAAGAAAGATAAATAACATTAACTGAGCTCAGTATAATTTATGGTACCACAATGATTTAGTTAAATGTCTTATTGGCCAACTGTGTTGTATATTATGGTATAGTTAATTGGAATGGTGATTGTAGGAGTTAATTGGATATCATTGTATAGATAATTGTTTATGATATGAATTACTGAAATAGGGATGGGAATTCCTTTTTGTAGTTTGATCCTGTTCTATCTGTAATTGCAGTGATTGGAACCAGATTGTTGCTTTTCTGTTTTGTGAACAATAAAAAACCATAACCCTGACTGCCTGTATCCTCGCCATTCCTTGAAAGAACCATCAACACGTGACAGAAACAAATAAAAGGAGTTAGTTTTGCAGCAAGCAATTATTTATGGTGCCTTTAAGGTTATAACAGTTAGCTACGCACACTTCAGCTAGCTAACATCCACTTAAACAAATAGAATTCACATACAGTAAGCAGCGGTGTAACCACGGCATAATTAACTCGTTGTTGACAGCACTCCCACTACATTACAACCAAATTGTGAAGGTTAGCATTCTCTTAAAAAAAAAAAAATAGAGGATAGCGCTGCTGTTGAATGCCTTATGGGAACACTTGATAGGCATTATCAGCCACTATCCAATTCAAGTCACCACAATTCTTTTTTAACGTTAAACAAATACAACTTAACTCACATTCAGTACACAGTGTCTTACAATTAGCCGAAGTGCAGGTAGATAACCTTGCTTGATGTAGCGCTATGGAGAGTCCATTCTACACTAACTCGGGCGATGAAAAAAGCTTTATGAAGATTATTCTGCCTTAACTATCTCTCTCTTTGTGCTCGTCATCGCAGCTATTTGTTACGTTAGTCTCTGCAGTCAAACGCCTTTGCACAGAGCTAAGATTCAAAGTTAGGAAGTCGCCGTGGCCTTTTGATATACTAAATTACACCATCAAAGTTACTCACACCGTGGCCGTATCATAACGAGACAAATTGCATTGTATGGATAGTTAGTTACTATGGGAAACTACAATCTACAGGCATTTATGTCATTATTATTAGGGTATCTTGAAATGCATTATCTCGCAAATGTATACATACTATGCTAATTATAATTATATTATAATAAGCCTTGAGGGGAGCTGGAATGAAGGACAGATGAATCATACCCTAGTGTATACTGCCATCTAGTGACCGCAATAAAATGTTGGTTAACATATACATGCTAGGCAGGACAAACGATTTTCAGTTTTGTTTTAAATCAAGTGATTAAACAGTGAATGCTCTGAATTGTGTTACTTACTAAATGTTTATTAATAAAAACAAATTCATTAATTTTAAGTTGTTCTAAAAGTGACAGTTTTAGTGTCGCAAAAAGGTTTTGAATTTTACAGAGTTGATACTTCCGTGTAGCCAAGTGCAGTCTTCAAAAGCTCAAACCTCCTATGGCCAACTTTAACGTTAGTTTACTTCTTCATCATGGGACAAATAATGGATATGTTGCTACAGATACTTCGAGAAACTCACTGCCTTTATAGTTATATGGTCGTTTACCTAAATTAAGGCTACGATATTAAAAACGTGTACTCTGAAATCCGCGAATGTGTCAAACGACAGCTTTTTAGGACGCGGTCCCAGGCTAGAAAAATTATACGGCTCCAAATGACAGATAGCTTAGATAGGCTAGTGCTTGCAATTGCGTTTGTACACGCATGATCAGTGCCAGATAATCACCGGGTTGAAAACATATTTCAAAACATCTCAGAAAAATGTAGGTCCCATTTTAAGATTTCAATCGATGCGACTGAATTCTAAACCAAAACAAACTTGCTAGCAAGGTAGTATAGTGGAGAATAACGCTTGTTTTGCCGCTGTCCTGAAGAAGTGAAGGCACGGAAAACTTTGAGGGAGCAGATCTTCCTCTGCCTAGGATCGATTTTTTATATTTTTTCTGAGAATCTTCCAAAGGCATTGGACTATTTAGAGTTAAAAGGCCCCGAGCGACGTATTTAATTTAAGTTAGTAGCGACTCAAGTAAAGTATATAGCAGGTATTTTAAATAACAAATTGTTGACTGATTACTTATTCTTCTTAAGGTCACGTCCGGACAGGAGTTTACTTCAAAATAAATCAAAGTTTGACCATCAAAAATTATGGGAACAGCTAAGCAATTTAACTTGAAGACTAGGTGCGCTGCAAAATCGGTGCCCATTTTGTGCCTAATATAGCATTTCTAAAGAAGTCCCGCGGCAACCACCACGCAAGAGGCGAGTTTTGAAATGACAATATGATGATATTAACAGTAGAAATATGGACAGACTAAAATGTCAGTGTTAAGAATATAAGCTTAAACCAGTTCGTCAATAGTTTGATATTAAATAAACATATATTTTTTTAGTGAACTGTTTAAAGTTAAGGATTATTTAATGTCAGAACAAAACATACGCTCTTAGGAAGCTAACTGTGAATTAGCAAGAGCTCTATAGATAAACACTTATGCCTCAGACCAACAAATATGTAAAATTTGGGTCGATTCAAACAGTTTCAAAACGCTATGCAGCGCAATTTTCTTCACTGCTGCGTGATTGTGCTTCTGTTATGTTATGTTAGCTGTTGGGTTTGTCTTGCCTATACATGCATACAAGATAGATAATTAATTTCCTTTGTTAAAAACACAAGTAGCCTACCTCAGTTTTATCATTTAATTTAAGAAATTATGGAACATCAATATGTAAGACAATTTGTTAGAAGGGAGAGTGACATAATTAGGCTACTGTAAGCGTTCCGTTTAACTACATCATAATAAGTGGCCTCAAGGGTAGCTAAAGGTCTACACGGCTTACCTATCATGTTTGGTGTTTTTGTTATTTGAGAGTTAGCTATCCCACTTCTGATGCCATGTTTAAATGTCTAAAAACGAGACGGAGTCATTCATTGATGCAGCAACTGGTGATAGGCGTAGCCAAGACAGTCAGTATACAAACTTAACTTGCAAATACATAACATCAACGCTAGATGGTGGTATATGCCCGTGAAAACTCTCCCAGTCAAAACCTTGTCGCCAGTAATTTCAATGTGGCCAAAAACCGCTTAAAAATAATAATTAATAAATATAACACGGGAACCGATCACTTGGCTGTATGTAAGCGCACTAGACTGCAATTCCCAAGATATGTGGGCACCGGAATAGAATCGATTGGGTCAAAACTGCGGGCGTAGTTAAGTTGCCAGAAATAGGCCTAATAGTAATAAGAAGAATATGACTTTGCTATAACAGTATATGATTGCGTCATGGTGACGCAATCACACTATAGAATATAAGCAAAATCAATAGAGATGAGATGTGCTCTGTCTACCCCACCACCCAACTTTGAAAGGTTGCAGCAAAATGTGCAAGCTAAACCGTCCAATAAATATGGTCTGTTAAGAGAAACCAGTCATAATATAAAAATAATAACTATAAAATGCATTTCCATGAGAAAATGTGGATGTGATGCGTTCAGTGATTGGGCTTACCACAGCACAAGCGGCCTGCGCTACAGACCCCGTTTGTTGACAAGGGTTTTTAAAACGTTTCTTAGGCGAGCAGCTCACCTACTCAGTTGTGAACATTTAGTGAGTTATTTTAAAGGAAAGTTAGGCTTATTGTGCGATTTTTCTGTGAAGAACTATTAGTAGTCTATTACTACTCAAAAACACACCAATTCCTGACTGATCATTAGTTTTGTGATTAAGAATCATTAGACCTTATTTATAATATTTTGTTTATTTATTGACACCTTCACGTTATAAAGGTTTATCAAGCCCTTAAATTACTAAAATAACCTTATGCTTCTAAACTTTTGGCTAATCATCAATCTCCAAATTAATCTGCATTCCGCTTTCATTGCGTGACAATAGCCAACTCTTACAAAATCCATACCAGGTTTTGCTCGTTACTTTGCTGTGGCACAAGATTGTCTTGGCTCTCGTCAAGACAATATCGATCTGACCAGACTACGTTTACTAGCTAAAGTCAGTTAATTTCTCTATAAGCATGCTCGCATTGTTTTGAAGCAAAAGGCTAGTGATCATAAATGTACACAAATAGCGAATCCAACTTGTTAATCAAAACATTATATATTGTAGCAGGCTGTATGAGAGTATCAGTCGGCTGTTTTGGCAGGAAGCCGACTCGATCTGTTGGCGCGGTGATTTGTTCTTTATGATTTAGTTTCCCCACTTCAGACACCATGTTTCAATATCAAATAACGAGACGGAGTAATTGATGCCGTTAACAACTGGTGTTCGGCGTAATAACAAAGACAGTCGGTATACAAACGTAACATGCAAATACAAAACATCAATGCTAGATGGCGGACCGTAAAAAAACTGTAAAACCCATTCATTTCAATAGGGCCAAAAACCGATTAAAAATGACAATTAAAAATATAACGTGAACCGATCACTTAGATATATACACGCGCACTGGACGGCATTAACCAAGACCTTTGGGCACTGGAATAGAATCGATAGGGTCAAAACTGTGTGCCTTGATAAGGCGCAAAAAACAGGCATAATAACATGACTTTGCGATAACAAGATGTGTGCGTCTGACGCATCACATAATAATAAATAGCAATGATAATAATAACTATAATAAGTAATAACATAATAATCGTAAGTATAAGCAGTATAAGCATAATTGTCATGGATGCCCATATTTCAAATCAAATAAAATGTATTTATATAGCACATTTAAAAACAACACACATTGACTAAAGTGCTGTACAGGTTTAAACACATAAAATATATAAATACAACGAGCGACCCATTACCATAACAATACACACAGTGCAAAAATACCGGCACCATATCACGACGTACCGAAAGCCAAGGAATAAAAGTGTGTTTTGAGCCAGGACTTAAACAAAGCAATGGAGGGGGCAGCTCTATTTGTAGCCTACTTAGCTCTTTTTAGCACTTCCATTATTCATTTTTTGACTTGAGTCATTGTTCGTTCAGCATTGATTTGCAGCCTAATAATTATAATGAAGTAGACATAATTGTCATGGATATAGCTCATATTTGTATCATACTAAGCTCTTTTTTTCATTTACGTTATTCATTAACTTGAGTCATTGTTTGTTCATCATTAATTTGCAGCCTTATAATTTAAATAAAGTATAAATTATTGTCATGGATGTAGCCAATATTTGTTTCAAACTCAGCTCTTTTTTTCATTTACATTATTCATTGTTTAACTTGTCATTGAGCCTCATTCACCAACCATTCTGAAGAATAATTTTCTTCTTAAAACCAACTTACGCAAGTTTCCACGAAGATGTCAGTGTTGTCTTATTTGGGATTTGTTCTTGTGTAAGAACAAAATTAACGAATACGCAAGAGCATACTTACGCACATTTGAGGGCAAATGTTCTTTCGAAATAATTTGTTCTTATGTCTCCTTAAATTCTACAGTTGTAAACTATTATTGGATTTAATCTATAATATGTTTTTATCATTTACATCATCACTGGTGCAGCGAGTTCTCAATGTACTCAACGCTTCTGCAATGAAGGACATCATTGGAGACTGGAGCACAAACTGGGAAATTCACGGCTAGGAGTAGGACATTTTTGACAACAGCTGTTCACAAGCTCCATGAGGAAAATAAAAGTACTGCCTTCATTAGGACAATCAGGTTGGTCTACAAGCCTTTGCTTTGGCGACAATTTATTTACTGTAACTTACAGTGTAAGGATTTGAGAATAGCACACAGCTGAAATCTGATGAACAAGCATTTACACTGAAGACAACACTACTGTTGATTTAATGTCGCAGGGGTGCGACGGTTTTGATAGCACGCTACTTAAAATGATTCGGTGCAATTTGAACAGATATGTAGGGTAGTGGGTTGCGCTGGTATCCATTAATTGAAACGGAAATCTACAAACTGAAACAAAGTTACAAGTAAACGTAAAATTATGCACATGCTGCCGCTTCTACATTGACGCGAATGTGGTTTTTGTGCTGCTGTTACTAATATTTGCATGCAGCGCTTATCCATGCAAAAGGTCCCGTCACATGAACCAAATATGTTAAGCCTGTCAAACCAGTCGCCCTTAAACGTATAAATAAGTTAACCAACTAACGTTTGCCATGACTACAAGTTGTAACAGAAGAAAATATTTTAGATAGACATCGTGAAGTTGCTTACATTATGTAACCTATACTATAGTTAGGGCGGACAATAGAACGCAGTATTTTTCCCCCGAACGCAGAAAAGAGAGTTGGTTCCGTAAGCTGTAGAACGTTAGCGCGAACCCATAGGAAATTAATTTAAAAGAATGTTTGTTCAGCCTTTTACGGGCTACAGTTCAGTACAGGATGCGTTCTAAATCACGACACCGACTGCACCCTGTTAATTTTAATATAACTAGGCGATTAACTAAGATTATGTGAAACAAACCATAGATTCATTCTTGTAGTGTACATGTGTGCCTTCAGCTGATTAAATTTGTATACTGATAGGTAAATGGGAAGTTGTTGTAAACTATCTTAAGAGTTTTGTTTGCTTCACCTACATGCCTGAATAAAATGCCAACTCGATTTCAGTCATTTTAAAATCCAATTCAAAGCCTCTGGTATACACATAAAAGTTATCAAAATCTGAAGATACACAGTTTTCGATATTTCAGGTAAAAAATGACGAGAGCGTTTTCTAAAATACCATTGAAAAATAATTTTGTTTCTTCTGATTCAGATTTAGTAAAGGTCATCCATGCTTTTATTTCCTCCAGACTTGACTATTGCAATGCACTTTATTCTGGAACCAGCAAGCAAAACATCCAAAGATTGTAATTGGTTCAAAACGCTGCTGCCAGGTTTTTAGCGCGTAGGCTACTAGAAGAAGAGACCACATTACACCTATCCTTGCTGCCCTTCATTGGTTACCTGTGACTTTTGGAATTGATTTTAAGATTTTACTGCTAGTGTTCAAAGCCTTGAATGGTTTGTCGCCTGCCTATATCTGCAATCTGCTTTTATTGCTGCATGAGATCCTCCAGCAGGGCCCTTTTAATAGTTCCAAAATCCAAATTCTGCAGCAGGCGTGACCGGGCTTTTGCTGTTCGAGCCCCTAAGCTTTAGAACTCCCTGCCTAATGATCTCAGGCAGGCCACCTCAGTGTCCTCTTTTAAATCACTTCTTAAAACTTACTTTTATGTTAAAGCCTTCTCTTAACCCTCTGAGACCTAGGGTATTTTATTGCTGTTTTTGATATCTTTTTAGTTTAACCAAGATTGCAGTCATTTCTGGTAGTACAGTGAAGTAACACATATCCCCAGATTCAGTATAGTTCAGGCTAATCAAGTGTGACACTCAAACCACATTTTTGGACTGTAGAATATGACATAATAACCATAATAAACAAACAAAACAAAAAAACGCCTGTTTAATTTCTTCAGTTTTATTAGCAAAACACAGCAAAAAAGCATGAAAGTACAGTTTGAATTCAGTTATGATGTAGCTACTGGTGTTTGGCATCAAAGGGAAGCGTATGGGACCTTAAGTCATTTTCCCACTAAACTATTTACAATATGGTGACCATTGGTCATACTCGTTTTTACAGTCAAAATGTTCTACCACCCTGAAAAAGGAAATCTTGAGGTCTAGATGTCCCTCACTGTGATACTTGTCAGTTTCTGTAAAGTATCTCATACAGAGGGTTCTGACACTCCTTACACTGCCATGGAGTGTATTTACTGCACAGGGTGCCCTTCCTGTGGCCCACTGGTGCCCTATATGAATGTACAATGGCTGGAACAATGGCTACAGGAGTGTTGCTACAGGAGTATTGCCTTTCTGCTGTGGTGTTATCCCACAAAGTTCAGTAATGAGCAGCTCAACAAAGACCTGATGTGACATGTTGTTTTTGCACATACTTCTTTGTGGAGGATGAATTAATTGGTGACAGAAATGTCCAGAAAGTGTAAAGACGTTGGCGATTGCTGGGCTACAGGACAGGAGCATGAGCAGAGGTGCTGGTCTGTGCTGGAGGGTAGGGGACTTGCTGATTTACATGAATTACAGGCTTTGCTGCACTCTGTTCATCATCAACACTAATAAAGTATAAAAAAAAGTGTTACAACAATAATAACAGTAATAGCAATTCAGTTACAACATTTGTAATAAAATTAAACTTCATGCAGATTTACATTTTACATCCTACTCCCATTCAGCCTAACTTTCACATCTTACCCTCGACACATTTACACTAGAAACATGTTACAATGTTGGATATTACAAAACATCAAAATCACATGATAATTCAAATGAAATAGTAAACTAGTATAATTTGGAAAATAGTAAGGGATTAACATGGCTATTTCTCAATATCATGGACCCTTTTGATGATAATGAGATGATGATTTGATAAAGATTATGCCAGGTACGAGTGTGCGCACCGGTACGCACTCTAGGCTAGACTTACTTTCAATACACCAGCGGGAAATAATAGGCTAATATTCCTCTCAATAAACACAGGCAATTTTTCACATGCATCCAAATATAATTGCAATTTGAAACTACTTACTTGTCCTCAAATGGATCTATTTCTTTTCTAAAATAGTCAACATCGGGGGATTCGTCTGGAAACGACTCGCTGTCCTCATTCGTCGCTTTGAAATATTCTCTCAATAGCTTCTTATCGAGTGAGTGTCTTTGTTCTAGCCATACTTGCTTGTAAAAGTTAAAAATACAGTTGTGTATCCGACGAACGATCCAATATGACATGATTCCAATGGAAAGTGTTTATCTTCATTGACATATGTAGCCTATGTTGAACGGTTTTCTTCATAATTCTTCGGAGTAAACACTCGAAACTTTAAATCACATGACCTATACTATCTAATGACGTCATAAAACAATGCGAAAATAACAATAGCTCAATAGATGCTATGGATAGAAAGAGGGGCAACGCAACATATGAATACGCTATGCGCAAAGAATATTCCCTACTTTTGTAGATCTTTGGAAAAGTAGGTTAACAACAAACATCGACCAAAATGGTCTTTAATTAAAACTACAGGACTCCAGTTTATACAAAAAGCAAATCGTCTCAAAACCCAGTCGATTTTTTTTTAATGAAGGATTTGGTAAAGGATGACCGTGCACCCGTCGGTCTCAGAGGGTTAAGCATCAACATTGTATATATTTTAAAATGTTATCTAAATCTTGTTTTAGATTTACTCTTTGAGATGGTTTTTATAATGAAAAGCACTTTACAAATTCAATTTCTTATTATTGTGAAAACATTATTACATTAAATAGTAGAAAATACCACATACGTTGTCTTTTTGAGATATAGTCTTCAAGATGATACCAATAATCTCAGCAGCGGCTAAGTAGACTTCTTTGTACCTTGTGTAAGTCAGGTTGTTGGCAAGACCCTGGATGTACCTAAGAAAGAGAATTGTATCAATATGTTAATAATTTAAATATTTTAAAACACAGTTTTGTATTCAAGAGTAGAGACTTACACTCAGAACTGAATATACAGATGGGTGACAAATAAAAGGGAAAAACTGGAGAGCAACTCTTTCTCAGTTGACTGAGAATGGCAATGTAGGATGTATATGTCAGAAGACAGTGTCAGAAAGGACAGTTCATTGACAATTACATAGAGGGATATTATAGAAGAATTGCTGTGCATAAACACCTCATTACAAAGAAGAATGCACATTTGAGCTTTAAGTAGTGCAAAACCCATAGGCATTGGTCTACAGAGATGTGGAAAAAAGTTACATGGTCAGACAAGTCATCCTTCACCATATTCTCGACAAGAGGGCGAACACACCAAGAGAACAATACAGGCCTGAATGCTTGACCCCTACATTGAGGGAATCCGGTGGCTATGTTATGCTATTGGAGGGATTTTGCTGGCATGGTTTGGGTCCTCTTAGGGAAGGATCACTGCAAATCAATACAAAGTGTTCTGAGTGATCACCTTTATCTTATGAGTAAACCTTTCTATTCTGATGGGAGTGGTCTTTTCCAGGATGGCAAATGCCCCATCCATAGGGCACAAAGGGTCACTGAATGGTTTGATTAGTGTGAAAACGATGTGATTCATATGCTACGGCCTCTACCATCAACCTCATTAAACACCCGTGGGAGATTTTGGGTCAACAGTGCTCTCCACCACCATCATCAAAACGCCAAATAAGGGAATATCTTTTGGAAGAATGGTGTTCCATCCCTCCTGTAGAGTTCCAAAGACTTGTAGAATCAATGCCAAGGTGCACTGAAGCTGTTCTGGCGACACATGATGGCCCAACACCTTAAGATACCTTGTTGGTTTTTCCTTTAATTTGTCACTCGTCTGTATATATCTGGCTGTAAAAATATATGTCCAAATCAAAAGAGGATTTTTTCCCCGCACTACTCTACGTAAAACTGCTTCAATGAGTCCCATTGTCATTAGATTGTGTTCTTCAGCACACAGGCTTTAGTTGCGCATCAAAACAACTGCTGACTTGAGACCTTGAAAGTTTGGTCCAATGCCAATTGCACACCCCTTGGCCCTAACCCTTAGACCTAGCCCTCCGTTTTGCTTTTCGACTTGCCCCTTGAAACAGAGTCACAAGGGGTAGGGGTTGAAATCTGGCCCTATGAAATGGGACGACTCTTCATGACTCTGATACTCGTGGAAGGCATTGCTTTTACATTAACAGACACGACAAAAAAAAAAAGTTTGTTTTTTCGAATCTCACAATACAGTCTTCTTGGGTGGTCATCCATTTTCAGTTGTCAGCAGACAATCGGAAAAAGAACAGGGCTAACTTAACGCCTGGGAATGCTGGTGGATCAGTTTGAGGTTTGTATGATAGATTGCAATCAAGTTGTGTTGTTTTTGTAACTAACGTTAATGTTAGGTCAACCCATTTGTGATACACACGTAATGACAAATAAATGACTGTTTACTGATTTGTGGGATGATCTGACAGGATAGAACACTATACACATGCATTGTGTGACTATTAACATGTTTTTGCCATATGGGTATTCTATAAATACAGCATCAGACCCATCTCACTTCAGATTTTCATAATTTGGCCAGGTGTGAACATTGTCGGTGTCTTCCTGCCAAGTGAACCTTATCTTCTGTGAAGAAGCTGTTCGGACTCTGAGGATTCTCTCCTTGCTAGCAAAGAGTTTTTTCCTCCATCTTTGACGTTTCTTCTGCATTCTTGTTGAGCTACTCAACGTAGCACCACAGCAGGCAAGGTTTCTGGCTCCCAGTTGGGTAGCTAGTTCCTTTCCGCAATGCCGCACCTCGTTTGATCGATGTTCAGGTTAGTTAACCACTTCCTTCATCCCCGCAGGTTACGTTGTGGTTTTCGGCACGGTTTTTCCTTCCTAAAACCTGTTACCTTGTCGCTAGCCTCAGCCTCTCCAGAGCAGGTTAGTTAGTGCTAGCGAACGCCTTGAGCTAGCCTCCGAGTTTGATTGGCTGGCTAAAGCACTCGGTACCTCACCTGTGACTTCGGTGACCTCGTGGGGTGTTAGTTAGCAGCTCGTGCCCCGTTATCGAATGTATGCCTTGTTGTTTTCTATCAGTCCGAGTTGTACTAAGAGACGTTAGTGCCCCTTGTATTGTCTACGAGCCTACAAGGTATCACTAACTGCTTAGCTAGCTACTGCTCAGCTGGCTCCCGCGTGGTAGCAAGCTAGCAAACGGCCTCCTCGGTACGTCACCTCCTGTTGCTTTGGTGCCCTCGTGGGGTGTTAGTTAACAGCCTGTGCCCTGTTTTCGAATGTGTGCCTTTCTGTTTTTTATCGGTCCAAGTGTGTAGTAAAGCAAGGTGGTTAGAGTCTACCCGTTTTGTCTATGGGCCTACGGGCTACTTAGCTAGCGCCAAGCTAGCTAGCAGCAGGTGCCTTACGGTGTTGATGACCATGCTGCTCTTTGAGCTAGCAAAGTCGTGCGCCTCTACCTGGTTAGCTTGGTTGGCTTGGGCTGGCGTCTCCCCTACCCAGTAGTTGGATGTCGGCGTCCAAGGGGGCTCGAAAAAAGCGGCAGTGCTGCTACTCTTCTCCCGGTTGAGGCTGCCCCTCCAACCCGGGATGAGCTCTTCATCGGGGAGCTCTCCCCCACTCCCTTATGCCCACCTGTCATGGTACACAGGTCCCCCGGGAACCTGGTGACCAAGGCAGACGAGGAAGAGGATGATAACTAACGGCCCTCGTGAGCGGTGTGTAGGACGCGTCTCAACGTTGTCTCCACAACAATCACCTAGAACTGCTCACGGTCTACCTGGTGCTGAAATTATTTCTCCCGTTCCTAGGCAACCAAGATGTGTTGGTCAGAACACAACCGTAGTGGCTTTTGTGAATTGACAGGGCGGGACCTGCTCCTTGACACAACACAAGTTGGCCAGGCAGCTATTGCTCAGAGCGACTCTTGTCCCCGGTCACTTTAATACTGACCTCTCCCGGGGAAAATTCCCGCCTGGAGAGTCATGTCTGCATCAAGAGGTGGTACAATAGATATGGTGTCACTGGCCCGTGTGAGGTCACAGAATCTGCTGCTGATATTAGTAGCCCCTCAATGGTTGACCAAACCATGGGCGGCGGACATATACAGCTTGGTGGAGGGGGAGCCTTGGCTGCTCCCGGACTTACAGTCCCAGGCAAACGGCGAGATTCGGCCCCAGGTAGTGTCCATGGGCCCGGGCCCTGAAAGGCAGAGGTTGACCATTGACAGGCTACACCCTGGGGTGGTCGCCACTATTCAGAGTGCTAGAGCAGCGTCCACTGGGTCTCTGTATGACCAGAGATGGCGCGTATTCGAGTCCTGGTGCGAGGAGCAGAATTCGGTGTCGCTCAAATGCGACCTGGGGAATTTCCTGTTATTCCTCCAGGGGCTACTGAACAACGGCAGAGCCTTTTCCACAGTCAAAGTTTACTTTGCAGCCTTGTCGGCTTGCCATGTCGGCTTTGATGGAAAGAGTGTTGGTGCTCACCCGGTCGTGTCTCGCTTCGTGAGAGGTGTACGCAGGCTGCGCCTGGTGTCAAAACCACTCACTCCCTCCTGGGATCTAGGTTTGGTTCTAGATGGGCTGTCTCGGGCTCCATTAGAGCCCAGGAGACTTGCAGTATGAAGGCGTCACTCAAGATTTCATTGTTGAACCTTTATTGTCACCTGATTATTCATTCATTAACAGTTAACTATGCTTTTTGCAGCTACCGGATTTAAAGCAAGAACGATCCATTAAAGTTAATAGATCCTTTATTAAGCACTTAACAGTTAATTATGCACTTAACAGTTAACTATGCTTTTTAGGTATTGCTGCGGGTGGATCCTGGCCTGGGAAGTTCTGCCCCCCGTTTCTCTTTGTCTATTCGTTGTTACTAGCCAATGGGAACTGGGAGGCCTTTCCTACCTCCCTGCTTAGCCAATGGGAAAAGTTGTAATTGTTGAGTATAATTTGAGCGCCATGCCATGGCTTTCTTCGTAACTTAGCTTACATTAATAATGTAATTTAATAAAGCTATCATTAGCTAACGTTAGTCATACAATATACTATTAAAGTTAACTCGAATGTCGAAAGCTATAGCTATAACGAAAGCTACAGATTACATTAAAGTGTAGGCCTAGTTGAATTAAACTATCGTTATAAAATTAACTCGAATACTATTGTTAGCTAACATTACTCATACAATATACTATTAAAGTTAACTCGAATGCTACCTTGCTAGTTTGGTTGTCAAGATTACAGATAAACTGCCAACTATTCAAACGCGAGCAAACTATGTTGATAGCCACGCCACAACTTTTAGCATGTAGAACGTAAGCATTTAGTCCTGGCTGTGTATTTGGCTACATGGTTTCTCAACTAACAGAATTAATGTGCTTATGATTACAGCCCCCTGTACCGATTTTGTGTGAGGATGAAGAAGTCCCCAGGCAAGATATTGGAGAAAGGGGAGGCTGCTGACCTGAAGCACAGGCAGACAGATACACGCCAAAGGCAAAAAAATATATGCCAGGTAGTTATTGCACCATGCACTATTGCTCTCCAATGCAGTCTTAAATTAGCAAAGTGAACTTAACGTTACTAACTTCACTAAAACGGGAGAATGAAACTGTAAACCATTCTCTATCCAACTATCCTTTTTTATCAGTGAGCAGGAGGAATTTGATAGACAAATGCTAAAGAAGTTGAAGAGTGGTAAGGGGCACAACTGCAGTCCCATTTTATAATGGCATGGCAAAAGTTCTTCTAATAAACACACACATAAAAAACTATCAATGAGGGGCTGAATATGGTTATTTATTTATTAATTGAATGTTTTTACCTAAATTCACAACAAAAATGACAAGTAACACTCATTTGCACCGTCTTCTGTAGATGTGAAAACCAACTGTGAATAACTAGGCTCCAGCAGATATATTTGATAATGCATATCATTACATTGTCCATCTGATCGAACTATAGTATATGTAGGCCTAAAACATTTATCTTTTTAATCTGTTGAAAAGTAACACAATTATTTAATTCCAATCAGATTTGATTAGGTCCCTGTTAGTTTACAGTGTAAGTGAATACAGACAGTTAATCAGTTTTATTGTTTTGTGTGCAGACCTCATTTACCAGGAGTTGTTACAGTAAACGCTGTATAGGCTTTAAATGGAAACCCTTGCTTCGATTACTGTATTGCTAAACTGGCTGACTAGTGAAGGCGACCGATATCGCCACAATAAGTTAATACGAATGTCGGATATTGAAATAGTTTGTGAAATTAAATAAATGCTAATGAGACCTTAAACATATAACCTACGCATAGTCCCTATATTATTGATGTCCTATTAACAGAACTGTGCCATATTTTCCTCTATCCTAATGAGTTGAACTTTGTGATTTGATTTGAGAAATTACAGATTATCCAATCCCATTAGTTTAAAGTAGGGATAAATTTGCTTTCTCATGCTACACTTTATTGGACAAGGAACAAGTCTTTGAAGAGCAACACTGCAATATGCATCAGGGTCATATTCAGGCTACTTGCCCATTGTACTGATTGTTGGGGTGTGCACGAGCACCAGTAAATTATATAAATATATATAAAAAAACTTTTAATGTAGCCTATCACTTAATGACTGTAGCCAACCAAATAACACATAAATCAGGTTTTTGGGGTAGATAATGAGTTAAAACTTCAATAAGGCTAATTTAATTAATTCTGGCACTTATTTGAAAGTTAATCTACAGATTAATCTAAAATGACTGGCTTTGCGATATTACATCGCATTAGCCAATCCAATCAGAAAACAATTTAGTTTTCAATGAACATCTGTCATTTGATGTTAATCGTGCAGATCGGCCTATAATGTTAAGAAAAACTTAGGAATCCAGTTTGGGAATTTTTTTATTCATATAGTAAGATAATGTTATTTCAGAAAAGCTCACACTGGTTTTGAAGATTATTATTGTTATTGTTATTATTAAAGCCAGGGAGTGTTAATGATTGCATTCGAGTTAACTTTAATAGCCTAGTATTGTGCTTTTTATGTGAATGTACCAAAATGACATATAAAAACAGTACAATAGTAAAATGTGTGCTTCTGAGGTTACTGATATCTGAATAGTGCAATCACAATGTAAACAAATCAGCCATCACACAAACAGGAACTTGTCTGATGCAAGGGTAAATAATTGCATGTGTTCGGCATTCCATCAATTTGTTGCTCAAACCGGCCTGAGAACCGCTCTGTTTACGCTTCACTCTCCTCAAGGTGCTTCTGCTCTTTGGCGTTTTCCTGTGTTAAAAAAATCAACCATAGATGTTTATTCCTCCTCTTCTTCTTCTTTGTCGGGAGTAAAGGTTGGGCGATTTGGGGTAGAAATGACAGAGGCTGCCATGTATAAGCTTTGCCTAAAGTGGAGGTGTTGAACTCTGGTGTCAGCACTCACTGAGTCACACAATCTCCTGAAAGAAAACAAAACAAATGAGAATTAATTACATGCCATAACTGGATGATATGGCCATGAGTTACGTACAATATATCATAAAAAATTGTAACTTTATTTCTGCAAAAAAGGAAGAATAAAAAGACACTGCTTTGTCAATTACAAAATCACATTGACTAACCATGTATCCATTCTCAGATCAAAAGATCAATAGTCAATAAAATGCCAGGGATTTTGTTCAGAGTGATCAGATTTAAAAGGAACCAATGCTACTGCTTGCAATTACTATTAACAATAAGCACAGATTATCAAATAACAGGTATGCTAATTTTGTTGCATGGAGGACAGGAGAATCATTCAGAAAAAAGCCAGTGTTCAGGTGGTGTTTTTACAGCTTTACCTCCCTGCCATGGCATTAATGGTATGGATATAGAAAAGCATAAACGCTCACGATTCGTTCACAACTTATGTTTCACGCTATCAATTCATCAAACAAGTCATCAAATATAAACTACTGCTTCATAACTAGGCCACTTTATGATACAAAAGCAGTGCTCTGCACTGTAGGCTTTCAATCCGTCCTCCTACCCTGCAAGTCTGCACTTACGTTAGAGGAGAGGTAACAAGTGCAGCAACTTCGCAGCTGGACTTCAGTTAATTTTGGGCGTTTATCGATATGCCATCAGTGGGGAAATACAACATGGAAATAAGCACAAATCAGCCTAAAAGTAACAATGTTGAAAGGAAAGCTTATTAGGTAGACACGTTAGCCAACTAGCAATCTTTTTGTTATGCTTGTTCTAAACAAATATTGAAACGATATTAAACTAAGAAAATAAGTGGGTTTATCAATTGTTTAACTTTATTAACAAAGAAAATACTTACATTTGCAGTTTTCTTTATTTACTTCTGAAGTTCGCCACCATCTTGGCGGTGATTAGCAAGGCTTTCTGGGAAATTTCTTAGAACCCTTGGTTTCAAGTTTGCCTCTAGAAAATCTCCGTGTCGAGGGTCATGTTCCCCTTCCCCTAGTCCTAAACCCTTCATCACAAGAAATTCGGAACACCCCTGAACACGCAAAAGGAGGGTTTGGACTAAGGGTTAGGGCCAAGGGGTGTAAAATAGGCAATTGGGATTGGGCCTCTGTCTCTAGGGTCCATGTTTTCGATAAATGCTTAAATGTTGTTCCATGATATTAAAATAGTTTCATAATATGTAAATGTGTCAATTCGGCCAAAAATATTCTGTCATTATAAAAAAGTATGTGTATGGCAGAGGGGGAAAATGAGCAATAGCTGGTTGGCTGCATGGTTTTTACACACACACCTGTGGATAGATGTGGGAGTTACTGAGAGGGGATACAATTCTTATTTTGGCCTAGTATTGCGATGAATGAACAGTTAAATATACACTGCCCAAAAAAATTAAAGGAACACTTTTTAATCAGAGTATTGCATCAAGTCAATTAAACTTCTGGGATATTGATCTGGTCAGTTAAGTAGCAGAGGGGGTTGTTAATCAGTTTCAGCTGCTTTGGTGTTAATGAAATTAACAACAGGTGCACTAGAGGGGCAACAACGACACGACCCCCAAAACAGGAATGGTTTTCCAGGTGGAGGCCACTGACATTTTTGCCCTCCTCATCTTTTCTGACTGTTTTTCACTAGTTTTGCATTTGGCTAGGGTCAGTGTCACTACTGGTAGCATGAGGCGATACCTGGACCCTACAGAGGTTGCACAGGCAGTCCCAACTCCTCCAGGATGGCACCTCAATATGTGCAATTGCCAGAAGGTTTGCTGTGTCTCCCAGCACAATCTCAAGAGCATGGAGGAGATTCCAGGAGACAGGCAGTTACTCTAGGAGAGCTGGACAGGGCCGTAGAAGGTCCTTAACCCATCAGCAGGACCGTTATCTGCTCCTTTGTGCAAGGAGGAACAGGATGAGCACTGCCAGAGCCCTACAAAATGATCTCCAGCAGGCCACTGGTGTGAATGTCTCTGACCAAACAATCAGAAACAGACTTCATGAGGGTGGCCTGAGGGCCCGACGTCCTCTAGTGGGCCCTGTGATCACTGCCCGGCATCTTGGCGCTCGATTGGCATTTGCCATAGAACACCAGAATTGGCAGGTCCGCCACTGGCGCCCTGTGCTTTTCACAGATGAGAGCAGGTTCACCCTGAGCACGTGACAGACGTGAAAGGGTCTGGAGAAGCCGTGGAGAAAGTTATGCTGCCTGTTACATCGTTCAGCATGACCGGTTTGGTGGTGGGTCAGTGATGGTCTGGGGAGGCATATCCATGGAGGGACGCACAAACCTCTACAGGCTAGACAACGGCACCCTGACTGCCATTAGGTATTGGGATGAAATCCTTGGACCCATTGTCAGACCCTACGCTGGTGCAGTGGGTCCTGGGTTCCTCCTGGTGCACGACAATGCCCGGCCTCATGTGGCGAGAGTATGCAGGCAGTTCCTGGAGGATGAAGGAATTGCTAGCATTGACTGGCCCCCACGCTCGCCTGACCAAAATCCAATAGAACACCTCTGGGACATTATGTTTCGGTCCATCCGACGCCGCCAGGTTGCGCCTCAGACTGTCCGGGAGATCAGTGATGCCCTGGTTAAGATCTGGGAGGAGATACCCCAGGACACCATCCGTCGTCTCATTAGGAGCATGCCCTGACATTGTCAGACATGCATACGAGCACATGGGGGCAATACACAGTACTGAGTACCATTTTGAGTTGTTGCAATGGAATTTCAGCAAAATGGACTAGCCTGCCGCATCATTTTTTCACTTTGATTTTAGGGGTGTCTTTGAATTCAGCCCTCTGCAGTTGATCATTTTCATTTCCATCAAACGATGTGGCATCTTTTCATTCCTAACACATTACCCAGTCCATATCAGTATAGATATACACCATGATTTTTTTCCCCCATTGAGATGGGTTTTCAAAGTATTCCTTTAATTTGTTTTGAGCAGTGTATATGTCATGCAATCTTATTACATCAAATTTTGTCATGCAACAACAAAAAAACGTTTTGGGGTTAAATGCACAGATAATTTTATAAATGATTCCACATATCTTTTACATTGCTGACCTCATCAATGCACTCTTTCTCTTTCTTATGTACCAAAAATGTTTTAAGTGACTTTATCCAAAGCAAGCATTAACCAGTTAATCTCAAGAAATGTGTGTACCAAACAGAAGTAACCCAACCTTCTAGATCTCTTTTTGGCAAATAAGCCCCATGCATATATTGCCCCAAGTGTTCCTCCAGAACAAATACAAAATGCAGCAAATTCTCACTTGCATTAAAATGAAAAGGTATGTGCCTTTTTTTTGCAAGAAAGCAATTTCATTATGTTAATCTTCTACATCAGTGGTTCCCAATCCAGTCCTTAAGTAGCCCCTGCCATTCCAGGTATTTAATCTTCCAAGGTGCTAGCACATCTGGTGTAATTAGTCACCTACAGCAAGGCTTGGAATAATTGCTCCAGGTGTGCTGGCACTGGGGAAGTTCCAATTTCAGGCATGGTTGGGGGTACTTGAGGACTGGATTGGAAATCCAGGCAAGTTTGAAAAAGTCCACGAATTGGTGAACTGGGTTATGTTACTCTCAAGGACAAAAGAACATCCGTATGTATCGCTTTAAATATTTAGAATATGCAGGATATGTATGACAGGAGGGCTGCCTCCATTAGTTCAGCTGGGGTTAAATCTGCCTGCTCAAAAAAGTTCAACAAGAAGCATGACTTGCTCTCCCTCATTGAATTTACTCAGGTTGAGTTTCAAGATCAGTTATTGGCACTTAAACAAATCAATAGTCATTACAAAAATCTCAGTGTAAAATATTATCCATATGCTTTGCATAATTTCCTCCATCAGGTTATTAAGCTGATTCCACTAGGGTAGTTCTCTCAAGTTGTATTGGACATTGGTGAATATTTTGCAGAGGGATTTTATATTCTGTTGCAATTTTCTTTACAATGTATTAAAAATAATTTCTTATTAACCATCAAAATTCTAAATTAAAAGCTAATCAGAAGCGGTTCTATGAATAATATGTATAATTTTGAAAATGTATCTATTAATTTAAGTATTTATATTTTGATATATTAAAACGTGCCAGCTTACCACCACATGGGCTAGCCTTAATCCTGCGCAATGAATAAATGGGTAGGAAGTAGAGATGTCCCGATCAAGTTTTTTTGCTCTCCGATCCCATCCTTTCATATTCATTTCATATCCGACATTTTCTGAGACACAGTGGCGCAGTGTGTTCTGCAAGTTAGTAAAACCAATTAAATTTAGATTGTTTGCATCATGGTTCACCGTATAACCAGGGGGTATAGGCGGGAAGGCAAGATGGCGGAGGAAAGTACAAACGGCGGAGGGAAGTACAAATGGCACAGGTGTCCCAAAAAGGCAAAGACAAAATTGACGATTCGAAAGTTGACTGGACATCGTTGATAGCTGAAGCAGTAAATAGTGCCATGAAGAATGTGATTAATGAAAACATTATTACTAAAGTAGATAACACTAACAAAGAGAAAGACAAAATGGGTATGGCCACACGCGGTACTGTCGGCCTCGGTAGTGGATTACTGGTGGATGGTGCGATGATTGGCAATATCATAACACAAGTAATTGGATCTATTCAACCAATGATCACCAAACTAGTGACCGTAGCAGTAAGTACAGCTCCTACCAAAATATGGTACAATCTTAAGAATGATTATGAAGAAAAGATACAGGCTTTGGACTGGAGGCAGAACAAGATGGATAATAGGATTAGCAGGACTAGTGCTCTCGCGCACACAAACAAGTTTGGACTCGATATGCTTGAGCAATACGGAAGACGTGAAAACATTAAGATTTTTGGCTTGGAGAAAGAATGTGAGAGTACCAATAAACTTGTCATTGACTTGGCTGAGGCCTGTGGCGTGTCAGTAAGCGATCAAGACATAAGTGTTAGCCATAGACTGGGAAATGGACGAGGCAGGGAACCTAGGAAGCCTAAGCCATCGTTCGCTTTGTTCGGCGTAATGTCAAAGAGGCCGTGATGAGAAACAAAAGTAAACTAAAATGGAACAAAGCGTATGAAAAAGCGTTTATAAGCGATGATTTCACGGCTCTATGGGCAAAGCACCTCTATGAAATCAAGCAGGATCCCTCAGTAGTTAAAGCCTGGGGAACGGACAGCAAACTTGTGTATTAGGAATATTGGAGGACGAGAGGTTAAAAAACACATCGACACTCCCGAGGATCTTTTGGAGTTAGGATGGTCTGAAGAAAAGGTGAAGAAGGCAGGATTCTATAACTTTTAGGACAGGCATGACCTTCTAGCAACCTTTGTGACTTCAGATATGTACCATGATCACTGTTATGCTCACACAAGCAATGCAAGGAAACAGACATAAATTCTTAATGTTTGTGGACTATCTAGAAAGTTATACCTTGATGTTCTAGAAAAACACATGAATAATTATGATATTGTTTCACTGAAACAAAATCGGATGAACTACTAGACCAACCTGTGAACAATTATGAATCCTTTTCATTGAAAAGTAAGAACCGTGAACATAAATTTGGTGGTATCCACGGCATACGGATCTTTGCAAGACAAGATTTAAGTCAGTATTCCAGTATTATCGGAGAAAACGGTAATGGTGAGAATGTATTATGGTTGAAAATTTGTAAAGAAGCATTTGGTATAGACACTATTATTGGTGCTGTTTATATGCCCCATGAAGGCTCAATTTACCATGATCCTCGTTTTGAAAGGTTACTTGATGATATTGTAAACCTAACCGTTAAGTATGATATACCTATAATCCTAACTGAATATTGCAATGCTAGAACAGGAACCCTTAGTGATTTCTGTTCAATAGAAGATAATATTGTCAACTTTGCTGGTGTTGATCTGCAAAATAGTGATACATTTAACTCTAGGTATATGCTTGATTGTCTTGGTCTAACAACTGAAAGGTATAATTATGACAGAGAAACTAATAATAATGGACAAAAACTAATCAATCTTTGTGAAGATGCCAATCTAAAAATCTTAAGTAAATGGTAGATTTGGAAAGATAAAGGTTTGGGCAAGTTTACCAGTAGTATTGTGAAAGGTAACAGCTCTATAGACTATGTATTAGTTTATCGTCCTTATTTCCATGTGTTGTGGATTTTGATGTGGATGCTTTAGATAGGTGCATTTCGGATGTCAACCACCCAGTTAATGTCTCATTTATGTTTAAGAGTATTTTGGAATATGACCTACCGCATATTGAAAAACATACAACCTCTGTTCAATTAAAAACATTTTGCCAATTAAAATTAGCTAATGATTTAAACAAGCTTTTGAGTTCTGTACTGAAGATATAGAACGTTTAAGTAGTAAACTCACTGATGTCGACATGAGATCTATGCATCAAAGTGACGTAGATGAATTTACAAAGGGCTTACAGGACATTCTCATAAAAGCTTCAAAAATAGCAGGTATAAGCAAGGAAAATGTTTGTATGTTAGACATCCTAGGGAGATAAGGTCAAAGTCCAACAATAAGCCACGGTTTGATAAAGCTTGAGAATCAGAGAGAGCTGACCATGTGAAGTTCAAAAAAAGGTGCAAAAAGGTAGACACTTTAGATATGAAAGCTGAATTACTAAATAAAAGTAATGCCTAAAAGAAATGTATTAAAGCAAAGACAAAAAAAAGTATCACAAAGTCTTAAACAAGAATCTCAGCACATTGTGAAATGATAACCCTAAAGAGTATTGGAACATCTTAAATAAGGCCAGTGGTTGTAGTCAAGCAAAAGGTGGTGTTTTTACAGATGCCTTTCGGAATCACTTTGGAAAGCTCGGCCAACAGTGTAAACCTTGTAAACCCTTTGATCTGACAAAACTTGAATGCAATTTTACAAATGAGTATATCAACAACCCCTTGACCATAGCAGAAATTAAAAAATGTATAATAAAAAAAACTTAAGAATAATAAGGCTTGTGGTATAGACCAGATCAATGAATTTACTGTATTAAGAACTGTCCAGATTATATGATATCAATTATTGTTTGTATTTTTTATACTGTTCTAGAGTCACGCATTGTACCCTGTAACTGGTGTGTTGGCATCATAAAGCCTATATACTGTATAAGAACAAGGGCTCCCCGGATGACCCAAACAATTACCGTGGGATTACTCAGCTAAACTGCCTAGGTAAATTATTTACCTCTGCTCTCAATGCTAGACTTAGCTGGTTCTTAGAGAGCTCAGGCTCAATTGGGGAAGAACAAGCAAGTTTTAGAGAGGAATATAGTACACTTGATCACATCTTTGTACTTACTAGCATTATTGAGTTGTATTTGCTCAAGCATAAAATTGTATGCTGTGCACTTGATGACTATAAATAAGCATTTGATTTAATTGACAGATCCTCACTTTGGAAAAACACTTTTGTCTTATGGTATAAATGGCAAGTGCATGAATGTTATTTATAGTATGTATAAGAGCGCAAAGTCCTGTGTCAGAAATGGAATTGCGATGTCTGAGTATTTTCAGCGTAATGTAGGTGTAAGACGGAGAAAACCTATCTCCTTTATTGTTTGCCATGTACTTAGTGATAATGATCTTGAGGTATTTCTACGGATGTATGCCTTATGCCGATAACATGCCGATAACACAATCGTAATGGCAGAGTCACCAGAACAATTACAAAAAGCTCTCGATGCTGTGCATGTCTACTGTCAAAATTGGCAGCTAGTTGTAAATACTAGTAAGACAAAAGTAGTCATCTTCTCTAGAGGAAAAGTAAGGAACTACCCTGTGTTCAAATTTGGAGATAACTCTATCAAAGTGTGTAGTGATTACGTATACTTAGGAATAAAACTTCATTATAACGGCAAATTTCTCAAAGCTATTGATTAACAGGTAACGCAGGCGAGGTAGGCTCTCTATAGTATGAAAACAAAGGCTCAAAAACTAAATCTCCCATGAATTTCATTATGTATTAGTTTGTCCAACATTTAAAAATCCGAGGAAGTACATAAATGAAATAATTTACATAAGGCCAAACATGTTGAAATTTAAAAATCTATTTTGCTCGACTGACCATCTTACTTTATGTAAATTTTTTATGTTGATTATGTAAAGTTTCTAAAAACCAAGCACTTTTCTGTATTTTTCAAATTGGTGCATATTTTCTGTTTCGATTTCTTCTTAATGTTGTATTTCCATCATTATGATACTCTCATACCCCAAAAGTGTTCGCCTAGAGTAATAATAAAAATTAAATCAAAAAATCAAAATCAAAAACGGTAATGTTTAAGTGGATCAGAAATCTACTTGCCCGAAGAAAATTTGTACTTGTACTTACACAAATAGTTTTATTCCTAAGCGGTTATCAAACAACAAAGACTAAAGTTAATTGTCATGATCTTTTATCATTAAAACCATACAATTACAAATCTATAGCTTTCATGAATACTAATAGAATACCCTGTCTGTCAAAACCAGTGTTGTGTTAGTTACTGGAAATTAGTAATTAGTTAGTTACTCCTTACCTCTTCAAAAAAGTAACTAAGTTACTTCACTGATTACTCCCTTAAAAACGTAATGCGTTACTAACGTTATTAACTGTTGCGTTTCCCAATTTACTCAAACTCTGAAGTTCAGGCTTTATTTTTTTATCCCACACTGCTAACTTGTGATCGTTCTTTGGTACTTTCTATTAGCCAATAGGCCCCAATATATACATATATCTTAAAACAGAAAAACTAATAATAATCTAATAAACCATGAATTGTTTAGTAAGCAATTGAATAAACCACACACAAAATATGTTATTTTTTCTAGTCTCAAATGGCCAACCCACAAGCCTCAGAACTCACAGCTTACATTCCCAACTCAAAACAATATTCCCATATTCAAAGCGGACGAAATATGATATAAGTCTCACAAAATGCTCAGCAATTAACGTTATTTAAGTTTAAAGTGACAATATATTTCCCATACTGTTTGTGTCCAAGCCACCATCCAGATCAGATGAGCAAACAGTAAGTTTTGTTCAAACTGGTACCGTTGCTGTGACTTAGCTAGCCAGTATGCCAAGTTTACCTAGCTAACAACTACAAGTAGCCTACAACCACTAAAGTCGAGCGCTTAGCAAATGTTCATTACCAGTTTAGTTACCAGTTTCCTCCAGAACCAAAACCTATGAATTTCGAATACCAGAGGCATCCCTTAAAAAATATTAATTCGTTATGAAACATACTAACATTAGCAAACCCTAAAAAGCATGTGGTTTGCTGTAACCTTCTTCTTCACGTTAATGAAATAACTTTCAGGTGGCATAAGAAGAGGGGCTATACATAACGGTAAGCTCCCAAACTGCATGCAGAAATATAAACAGGAAAGAGTCACATTTGAGCATAAACAGTAAAGAGTGACCAGGATGCAAAAGAAAATACACAATCGTTATCGGTAAAATGCACACTATAGGGGAAAATAACAATAACTAGTAACGGGCCCATTTACATTTGCAGTAACGGTAATTTAGTTACTCAAATGTAAACAATAACGCATTACTTTACTAGTTATCGTTAATAGTAGTGAAATTACGGTAGCGCGTTACTTTACATACTTTGTAACGCGTTAGTCACAACACTGGTCACAACACTTTCAAAATAAATTCGGCTAACTTTGTTTTCAAATCATAACCATACAACTTTTATAGAATAGTACAGAAGTTGACAAGTCCTAAGCCCACTCCTCGCAAAAGTATGACAAGACCAGGAAGTATCACGATACCACTGCAAATAAAAGATTTTTCTTCATCACTAAAACAAATGTGGTTGCTTCTACGGTGTTTGTCTTAGTTGTCTCTTGGTATAAATCTCATCAAGACTTGTGGTCATTGTCGCTAAAACTTGCTTGCAAAGTCAGTTTAACAAAAAGTTGTTTTCATTCTCGTCACAACTTGGCGTCAATCTCATCACAACTTGTTTTCAAAGTCAGTCTAACCAAAAGCAGTTTTCGATCTCAGCAGAAATGGTGTCATTCTCAGTTGGCTGTACGTAAAGTCAGTCTCATCAAAACATATTGTCAATCGTCACAATTTGACGTCAATTTCTTCACATTACATTAATTTAGCGGACGCTTTTATCCAAAGCAACTTACAAAAAATTTTGCCTACATCAAGAGAAGGTAAAAAACTACAAGTCAGATAGATAAAATTAGTGCCTCCATGACCTAGTCACCTAGATAAGAGCTAAGCAAGTGCAACATTAAACATCAGGATACAAAACATAACCATCGCAAACCAACTACAAACAATTTCTTAGTACAAAAGATTCCTTAGTATATCAAGTAAAAGCGCAAGACAGATGCAACGTTAAATTTACATCACGACTTGTTTTCAAAGTCAGTCTATGTATCTATTTTATTCATACAGGGTTAACTGACTGAGACCAGGTCTCTTTTCCGACAGTACCTTGTTTAGGCAGAATATATAAATTCAAAAACAAAAAATGAAAAAAAAAAAAAAAACTTTTTTACAATACAATATTTACAATACAGCACAATATTTATGTTTCAACCAAAACTAGAACACTCTCCCAAATCGTCCAGTAAATGTTTAAATTGTTCAACAGAAACAAACTGCTCTAATTTCGATTCCTGTTGAATCTTGTTCCATTTATCCGAGGCAAAAAACCTGAAATCTGATATAAGTTCTGTGTTCACTTTGCGGCTTCCAAGGGTGATGTAGTCCTGTGAGTCCTGGATTTGTGTTTTAATAATGAAGGTAAAAAGGTAACTTGCCCAGCAATGCCTTGTTAACAAAAAAGAGACAATGTTTTTCTCTCCAATCACTAGAGAAGACCATCCTACTTTTGTATACAGTGTACAATGATGAGTTATGATATGACTGAGATATGACTATCCCCCGTTCCAAAACGCAAAGCAGCGTGGTAAACTGCATCAAGGGACTTTAAAATAGTTGGGGCTGCATGCATATACACAATATCACCATAATCCATGACTGACAAGAGAGTAGATTTTACAATTGTCTTTCTATTTTCAAGTGAAAAACATGACATTCTATATATATCTCCAAATCTGATCCTCACCCTTCTTTGAGAGTTCAAGCACATGCGTCTTCAATGATAACTTTTCATCTAGTGAAATTCCCAACTATTTGTAAACTGCAACACGCTCAATTTGGGCCCCATCAAGGGAGCAAATGTTATATGTCTTATAATATAACTTTTGGGCCCTTGAGAAAAGCATATATTTAGTTTTTGACTCATTAAGGACTTCTTAGATTTCTAAGGGATTTTTGTACACAACTAAATTCCCTTGTCCGGTTTGACATTGCCTGTTCCATGGATGGAGCACAGGAATAAAGAATGGTGTCATCTGTATAGAAATAAGTCTATTACAGAGGCACATATATCATTAATATAAAGTGTAAATAATGTAGGACCTAATACTGAACCTTGCGGCACAAGTTAAACCAGAAGTAGTTTTTGATCTCATCAAAACTTTTGTTTCTCATAAAGACTTGGCCTGACTTGTGGAGCAGCGCCGCAATTGCTGTTATTGGTCTGACTAGTGGCTTAAGCCGTTAGCTCTTGATTCAGCTCCCCCATATTGGATAATACATAATTATATTATTCATTCCCCCAACCGGTTCATACCCACCCACCAAAGGTGAATTAAACCATCACAGTAATCAAGTCCAAATAAGTCCAAAACTATTTCTAAGGTTTTTTGTCACATTTGGTCTTATGCCAAGACTTTAAACTTTGGCACAAAAGGTGTGATTGTCAGGCGGAGACACTGATGCAAGTGTTTATTGGTGAGTCGGCTGCGGTACTTGTTCATTGTTGAGAATGCTGACTCATAGCTGTAGGTTGAGCCAAACATTGTGAGACTGTGAAGTGCCATTTTATGCAGAAGAGGTAACTTAGCTGCAGTAACCATCTTTGTCCAGAAGGTTAGAATGTCACAGTCAGCGTCTTTCAGTGCAAGGCTTTCCTGCAGGTCAATCATCTCATTTTGTAGAGAAGCAGCACTGGCCCATGGAAGTATTTGTGCTTCTGCAGAGAACTCTGATATTTCTGACTAGAAATGGGTTTTCAATTAAAAGCAGGACTTGTTTTCCTAATATGAAACCACCAAAACGATTCTTGAAATTTTAAATCAGCTTCTCCAGGAATTCTTCTCCTTTGGTCTGTTCCAAAAGTTTTGGGAAGTGGAACAGCCCTTCCTGTAGGCAAAACATAATAGGGATAGCTACTTAAAAGGACACGATGAAGTATCAATAATGGGTTCATTGGAATCCAGGGTAAGTGTGTGGTAGAAAATAATAAAAATGCTTACCTGTAGGTCACTCTTGAAAACCTCCAGATTCCTCTGAAAAACACACACTGCTGACGTCAGCTCACACGGTGTAGTTCTTGCCTTGTAGCTTGAGATTTAGGTCATTGAGATGGGATGTTATATCAGCCAAAAATTCAACAGCTTCCATATTTTCTTCATTTTGCATGAATTCTATTAACTGTTTTGCTTTTGCACTCTTTTGCTCTGACAAACACTTGTAGCTCTTTCCTAATGTCCCACAAACGCTCCAGGACATTGCCTTTGCTCAGACATCTGACATCGTTGTGCAAGATTAAATCATCAAAAGTTGCAGTGACCTCTGTCAGGAATGTGCACAGCAAGCGATGCTGCAGTGAAGAAGATACTCTCAAAAAGTTTGAGTCTCATCACTGTTGCCATGATTTCGGAGTACACTTCTCCAAGACAATCCCTCTTTCATGCAGCATTCTCGTTATTGCTTCATAAATGTCTTCCCCCCTTGTGTGTCCACTGAGGTTTTTCAAGCCCAACACATCTTCCACAAACTCCCACTTCGCCTTATCATAAAACCTGACAAACACCAGCAACTAAGCATTGTCAGTGGTGTCAGTGGACGTATCTACAGCTAAGGAAATGCACTGTGCATTTTTTATTCCATCACAAAGCTGTTCAATCAAACTGCCAGCCAGTATTTCAGTTCTACTAGTTGCTGTAAAATTTGAGGGGGGGATTTGCTTGATTTTACCTGTCATTTCCTCTTTTTTGTTTACCTTCAAACATCACTTCAGTCATACATTCTTTAATTATTTCTGCATCAGAGAATGACTTCTTGTGTTTACCCAACACCCATGCCACTGAGTGAGGACTCCGTTGCTTTTTCTCGATGTGACATTTCTAGCAGGAATTCTACTTGCGTCCCCATTTATGTTTGCGGTTCTTAGCTCTGAATTTTTAGGAAAGGTTGTTTCATAATAACAAAGCCGTGTTTCTTAGTGGTGTTTCAAATTGCTACTTTTCACAATAGCTACTGTTTCTTGGCATATTAGGCACATCGGTTTGGTGCTCCTCAGAGGGAGGATGAACGAATATCTTTCAATCCATTCCTCTTTCAATTGCCAATTTTCACTGTCAACTTTTCTTTTACAGGCCACCTTTAAACATGCCATTTTAGATTAGTTCACGTTCTAAATCTAGGTTACTAGGGAACAGTTGGTTAAACTACGCAACTAGCAAAAAAAAAAAAAGCAGAAGAAAGTAGGATACTAACTAACAGCTGACAAACCTAGGCTAGCTAACAGCTGACAAAACTTGTGCTTTCAAACTGCTGTTGTCATGGAGATGACGGGACGCTGACTGTGGAGCAGTCGGACCAGAGAGATAGAACAGCTGTTCCTATCTTTGAGTCGGACATTTGGAGCACTACCAGTGGAATATGCGGAGACTTTTGACTCGTTGCATACTGGCGATGTCTTGTGGATAACACAAATAATACATATGGAAATTTTAATTTGCTAGGAGTCCGGAGACAGTTGTGCTTTGGTCCAGATCCGGACCAGAGTCCGGACTTTGAGGATGCTTGCTGTATAGGATAACATCCTTAGTGAGATCAAACAAACACTACTTTAGAAAAACAAATCACATAATCAAAACATAACAAATCTCTGTTGGTGTTAATTATCATGAATTATCTGTTGGTATTATCTTAATTAGTGTTTTTTGTGTGCACTCCAGGGAACTGTTCATAAAATACATGATAGCTAATATTTAGATTTATTTTTTACAATGGTATAAATTTTGAAGTGTTTGTCGAGATTCATCTTTCTATCATCGAAGTCGCAGTTACTAATTTCTCCAGTTTAGCGCGTACGCATGGGTCGAAGTGGCTGTGAAGGCCGTGTGGCATATGTCTTTATCTGTGCATACGCAATGTTTATAAATGAGGCCCCTGGTCTTCACGATACTTCACTATTCAATTTAATTTGGACCCACATCAATACAATGTAATTAAATTAGCTACATCATGTCGCATTTAAGTTTTGGCAATGTAACTTGCACCAGCCTAGACATCTAGCCATGAAGCAGCATCACCTTGTGTTAACCTGTTACTGGTCTAAACAATGACCATCTCTTAAATTAATTAATAAAAAACATATGGCAACCAATGACAAAGACAGCTTTTTTATACCCAGATTCATGTAAATGTGGTTATTCTTTTCACATATGATGGGCGATTGAATAATTGGGAGACGTTAACCAGGTCACATTTCAATTAGACTCTTTCCAATTATCATACATAGCAGAATAATTTACCAACAATGAGTGAAATTAACTGTTCTTATAACAACAATATAGTAATTTCTGGATGTAAACAGATAATTACCTCTCATACTCAATCCCACAAGCGACATCATAGGCAGGAAAACCATTGACAAGCATGATCCCAAGTAGCTGAAGTCCCAAAATGTTATCTTTACTGTTGGGGTCTGTTCCACAGAAGCGCTCGTATATCAAGCTAAAAGAGGGATGTTGATGAAGGGGGAAAAGAAAAAACAGAAAAGCACATCCTGAATTCTGTAGTAGAGTTTTTACCTTACTTTTGGAACAGTTTGCAATGAAATTTACTCTACTTGATCAGTGTGGATGTGTTGCACCCAGGTAAGGACAAATGCATCATTGTTATTCAAAACTTTTGTTGTTTCTGGTTAGGTTTATCTTCTGTTACAAGACAAATATTTCGCTGTGCAATATTTCACGAAGATTGCTTAAATTGCTGCAATCGTGACGCTGTAAGAAGAGGACGCTGGCAATGTTTGTTTATGGAATTTGATCGCTATCAATAATCACAAATAAATGCAGAACAATTCATAAATGCATTTCCTGATTAATATATAAATGGCGTGGTTCACAAATTAACGTATAAGGATTCACAAATAGTTTGTGATTTATATATAAGTGACGCTGTTCACAAAGAAATGCATATCAATTCACCAATGTTAAAATGTATGTATCAATTCACCAATGTATATTGCTACTAAGAGGCCTTTAGGAGCAAACAGTCAGAAACAAACGAACACAAATGAGACATGCCCAAATGCATTCCCATAGCCTACTACAATACAAGGGCGCTCCTTGTGCTGCTAGATCCTCCTACTATGCCAATATTATCAATAATGGAAAAGGCAATAGGCGAGTCCTCTTCTCAACAGTTAGTCATCTACTGCAGACCCCCAAAGACCCTCCCTCTCAACATCTCCGCTTAACAACGAACTTATTTTTTAATTTCTTATCACCAAGATCATCCAAATTCACAAACAGCTGACTCTGTCTACCGCCCCATCTGGCGATCTGTCAACTGGATGGATACCTTGAAACAGCCTCTCCCCAGTCTGCTTTCTGAATTCACAGTGAAACTGCATAGAACCCTATTGTATTTGCTGGCGTTCATTATTATTATTATTATTATTATTATTATTATTATTAGGGGTCTATGCAGTGAATCTCTTGAAGGAAAATTCTGTACCTTAAACAACATGGCCACAACGGACCAATTCAATTGTAAGTAGGTGTCTTCAAATTCAAAAGCTAATAAAACTGTCAAAGTTGTAAATATGGACGTAAAATAACTATGATAATTCATAATGCTACACAGGGTCAGCCAAGCAAGCCATAACCATATCGCTCTTAAGGGGGCGCTACAAACCACACGTGTATCTCATAACCTGTTTGTGTTAGAGCCATGAAACTTGATAGGCATGATTACATGAGTGAGTAAATGTTACATGTTGAACAAGGTAATGTTTGGTCAAAAGGGGGAGCTGTATCAACCACACCACTAATCTTCTGTGTTCAATGGCTTATGGCAGCCATCTTGTTTAAGATACAGACTTTTCAAAAAAAGTTTTGAAAGATCTTCCTCTACGGATGCAGCTTACCAATTTGCATCAAGATTGGTTGAACCATCTAGGAGGAGTCGAATTTTAAGTGTTAGCTGGTAAGCGGTAATACCAGTAGCAGCCACCGGGGGAATATCCAAACTTTAGCAATGTGTGGCAATTGCTAGGACAAATACTTAGACAGATGTAATTTTGCATGAGCATAAACAATCTCGTGCCACACACTGCCATATAAGTGAAATATCAGTTGACCCAAAGGGGGCGCTATTCCAGCCATTAAAGATGTGCTCACTACACTTTTACACAGTATCTATTTGAATAGAGCTTTACAACTTTGAAAGGAACAGTCTGCACCTTAAAAAACATGGCCACCACATACCAATGAAACTACAACGAAACTACAAACTGAACAACTGTGTCCTCAAACTAAAAAGCTCATAAAATTTCAATGGATAGTTTAAGCTAAACATGACTATTGTCCTTCATAACACTACAAAGGGTAAGTCTGTCAAGACTGAAGAATATTATGTTATGATTAGTTTTCTCTGTGCTACCAGTTGGACGTAATCTGTCACCTTATTGCCATAACACTTAAAATGAACCGCATAGAACCTTATTGTATTTGCTGGCGTTCATTATTATTATTATTTATTCCTCCCAACCTGTGTAAATTCCCGTGAGATAGAATGTCATGGACAGATTAAACTTTGCATTAGCATAGACACCCATGTGTCCCACCCTGCCATACAGGTGCCATACCAATTGACCCAAAGGGGGCGCTATACAAGGCAACCAAAAGTAAAAAGTTGACAAGGCCACGCCCTGCAGCCCATGTCATATTTTGACCAAAAACTTGGTGTACAGGTGCATGTCATCATGAAGAACAAATTAGCCTCTAGAACCAATAAAGTCCGCCATGATGGATTTTCTGCTAAAGACATAGAAAGTTCGTTTATAGTTCCTCTAGTCTATCATCATGCTCGCATTGTTTGTGGTCGTAAATTTACATGCATAGAAAATAACAACTTGTTAATAAAAACATACAAATATACAATCAAGTAGCCGGCTGGACTTAAATGAGTAGTCGGCTGTTTGGCCGGCAGCCAGCGCTTGTGGAAAGCTTTGTTACTTGATATAAAATCCTGGATGTCCCAAAATGTTTTGAAGCTTAATAGTAGCAAGACAGAGATGATTGTGGCTCCTCAAGCTCTACTAAAAAAGCTTGGTGATGTTGTCCTTACAGTTGATGGCTCTACTATCTACTCCTCTGCCAAGGTCAGAAATCTCGGTGTGGTTTTGGATTCTACCCTCTCCATGGAACCTCATATAAAAGCAGTCAGCAAGTCTGCCTTCTTCCATTTGAGAAACATCTCCAGACTCAGACCACTATTAACGGATTCAGTTGCTGAAACATTAATTCACGCTTTTGTCACCTCACGCCTGGATTATTGCAATGGTGTCCTATTTGGGGCGTCAAGTAAGGCCCTGGTCTCCTCACCACCCGCAAAATCAGACTAAGCTCCATAGGGGACAGAGCGTTCAGTGCTGCTGCTCCGATTCGCTGGAATTCCCTTCCCCCTGCGTTTCTGACTCCAATAACATTTTTAAATCCCACCTTAAAACCCACCTGTTTTCCTTAGCTTACTCCTAGTTTTTTCTCTTTGACTTTTTTTAAATATTTTTTTTATGTTTCCTGCCTCAATTCGCCAGCATCTGTCTTGTGTTCATTGCATTTCAAATGTTATATTGCGCTATTTTTGTATATATATATATATATATATATATATATATATATATATATATATATATATTGTTTCTACATTTTATGCCATGTCCGGTGACCTTGGGTGTCTAGAAAGGCGCCTATAAAATTTTATGATTATTATTATTATTATTCAACTTTGGTTAAACCCCAAAATGATCTGTAGCCAATAACATCTATAGCCCTTTTGATTAGTAAAACTTGTGTGCATGGCGAGACTCACGCTCATGATTTTAGACAGGTGTGCATAGACTTTGGCTTAGCATGCAAAATTTTGTTTTGGAACACTTACGAAACTGCCAATACTTACAAAAAGCCTCGTATATCAACCCTTTGCCTTTAGAAGTTCAAAACAGATTATAGATCATATGAATATCCATTTCACAACTCTGACCTACAAAATGATTGATGATTACATTTTAAAAATAAAACAATGTATGAAAATCCGTTTAGTGTATTTCCATATATATATATATCCAAACCCATTTATCAATTTAACTGCCCCAACTAGGGTTGTTAATGAATAATCGATGATCAATTATTCTTCATTAAGAATTTATTTGATTAGGAGTCTCGTGTTTTGGTTGAAAGTCACGGCATGCAATTATTTTCAGTTTCAATAACTACCTATGCGTATCCGCAACATCTGTCCCGTCAGAACGGGTATTGTCAGCAGCTGGCCTTTTTGTAAATAAGCTCCGCACCTGACCCACCTCGACCACGTAAATATGCTAATATTCCTAAATCAAAATCTATGTATGTATTTGCGGGTTATGAGTATCCTTTTAATTCCCAAAATAAATATTTTTTAAGTACTGCTAGCATTGTAATTTGGAATGTAACGATACTTTGCGAGACAGTCACATTGCGATGCAAATATGTGACGATTCAAATTGATAACATGAAACATGAATTGCGATACAAAGTGCCCTAAAGCTAAACGTGCTTTGCCCACTTAATACTGTATAAATGGCAGCCCACCCAACAATGGCAGGCTAGAACTGGCCCTGGTCCCTAAACGTTAGCAGGCTGCCTAGCTATGTGATAAGTAAGTGAAGCACACATCTTGTTATCAAAGTCATATTATTCTTCTTCTTCTTCTTCTTCTTCTTCTTCTTCTTATTATTATTATTATTAGATTGCGTCAGCATGACACAATCATATACTGTTATTGTAAAGTTTTATTATTATTTTTATTCCCACGGTTTTTGCCGCCTTACAGTGCATCCGGAAAGTATTCATACCCCTTCACTTTTTCCACATTTTATTATGTTACAGCCTAATTCCAAAATGGATTCAATAAAAAAAAAAATCTCTACATTCTACATACAATATCGCATAATAACAAAGTGAAAAAAGTTTTTTTTTATTTTTTGTAAATGTATTAAAAATAAAAAAATAAAATATCACATGTACATAAGTATTCACACCCTTTGCTGTGACACTCAAAATTGAGCTCAGGTGTATCCCGTTTCCACTGATCATCCTTGAGATGTTTCTACAACCTGATTGGAGTCCACCTGTGGTAAATTAAATTGACTGGACATGATTTGGAAAGGCACACACCTGTTTATATAAGGTCCCACAGTTGACAGTGCATGTCAGAGCACAAACCAAGTTATTAAGTCCAAGGAATTGTCTGTAGACCTCCGAGACAGGATTGTATCGAGGCACAGATCTGGGGAAGGGTACAAAAATTTCTGCAGCATTGAAGGTCCCAACGAGCATAGTGGTCTCCATCATTCGCAAATGGAAGACGTTTGGAACCACCAGGACTCTTCCTAGAGCTGGCCGCCCGGCCAAACTGATCAATCGGGGGAGAAGGGCCTTGGTCAGGGAGGTGACCAAGAACCCGATGGTCACTCTGACAGAGCTCCAGTTCCTCTGTGGAGATGGGAGAACCTTCTAGAAGGACAACCATCTCTGCAGCACTCCACCAATCAGGCCTTTATGGTAGAGTGGCCAGACGAAAGCCACTCCTCAGTAAAAGGCACATGACAGCCCGCATGGAGTTTGCCAAAAGGCACCTAAAGGACTCTCAGACCATGAGAAACTAAATTCTCTGGTCTGATGAAACCAAGATTGAACTTTTTGGCCTGAATGCCAAGCGTCATGTCTGGAGGAAACCAGGCACTGCTCATCACCTGGCCACTACCATCCCTACAGTGAAGCATGGTGGTGGCAGCATCATGCTGTGGGGGGCGTTTTCAGCAGCAGGAACTGGGAGACTAGTCAGGATCAAGGGAAAGATGAATGCAGCAATGTACAGAGAGATCCTTGATGAAAACCTGCTCCAGAGCGTTCTGTACATCAGACTGGGGCGAAGGTTCACCTTCCAACAGGACAACAACCCTAAGCACACAGCCAAGATAACAAAGGGGTGGCTTTGGGACAAGTCTGTGAATGTCCCTGAGTGGCCCAGCCAGAGCCCAGACTTGAACCCGATTGAACATCTTTGGAAAGATCTAAAAATGGCTGTGCACCGACGCTCCCCATCCAACCTGATGGAGCTTGAGACGATCTGCAAAGAAGAATTGGAGAAACTGCCCCCAAAATAGGTGTGGCAAGCTTGTAGCATCATACTCAAGAAGACTTGAGGCTGTAATTGCTGCCAAAGGTGCTTCAACAATGTATTGAGTAAAGGGTGTGAATACTTATGTACATGTAATATTTTATTTTTTTATTTTTTATATATCTGCAAAAAATTCTAAAAAACCTTTTTCACTTTGTCATTATGCGGTATTGTGTGTAGAATGTTGAGGATTTTTTTTATTTAATCCATTTTGGAATTAGGCTGTAATACAATAAAATGTGGAAAAAGTGAAGGGGTATGAATACCTTCCGGATGCACTGTAACTACGGTTTCAGTTTTGAACATTTCGCTTCCATTAAAACGCCAAGCTGTTCATTCAAATGTCATGGAATGCGCTTGTACACAGCTAACTAATCCATCCACTTGTTATTTTTTAATTGTATTTTTTCCACGCAAAATTTGCCCATAGACAATGAATGGGGAAACAGATTAGGGTCAGCCTCTGGTGGACTTTGAATGAAGGAGCAATATGCTCCAAGTGAGAGTAGCATGATAGCTCTACAAGTCAAACCAAGTTTACCGTAATTCACCAGATTCCACCGGCACTTGGAATAAACATACAACATTGACACGACGCTGGGTACAGAATGTGAGTTAAGTTGTATTTGTTTAACTCTAAAAATTATTCTGGTGACTTGAATTGGGCAGCAAATTGAACCAAAGTTATCTAGCCTAAAGTGTGAGTTGCTGTGAGTATGACAGCTGGTACCATTTGATTTAGCTTACCACAGCTTGCTAGAATGCTGCAAAACAAACTTCTTTAATGTCAAAATTAAGGCACTGGCTAATAACACGTATCAAGTGTTCCCCACAATGCAGACGCGCCCCGTTAAAAACATTTTTTTGTTTTGATTTAGTGAACTCTTAACTATCACATTTTGGATATGGAGTTCGTTATTTCCATGTACGTTAGGTAGCGTGCTTGTTAAACGATAGACGGAAAGACTGATGATGGGACTAGACTACTACTCGTCTAACAATGCGAACGTTAGTTACCATTTTGCAAATGACTATAACAGCCCCTTATTAGCCAAAGTTTAATAGTTACATTTTCTTCATGATAGCTAAGATAGTAATTAGCAAGGCAAAACTGTTATAATCACAACATAATTAAAGAATTTGCGTTTTGGATTGGTTTTGGAAGATGATAGGTAAGCTGTGAAGACATTTAGCTGAACTTGTATAAGTTAACTAACATTTTATTGTGGTCAGCAGATGGCAGTGTACACAAGGGTATGATTCATCTTGGTCCTTCATTGCAGCTCCCCTCAAGGCTTAGTATAATACAATTATAATTAGCATAGTACGTTTACGTTTGCGAGATAATGCATTTCAAAATATCCTAAAAATAATGAAATAAATGCATATAGATTATAGTTTGCCATAGTAACTAACTAGCCATACAATGCAATTAGTCTCGTTACGATAAGGCCACGATGCGAATAACTTTGATGGTGTAATCAGTGGTGTAGTGGAGGGAGGAGCGCGCCGGAGTGGCGCTCCGGAACTTCACAATAATAAAAAACAAACAATATTTTCAACTATCACTACAGCCCCAAAGACGCAAGCAAACTTTCTAAAAGAAGGCAACCGCGCTAATGTGTATCTAGGGTAGTGAACGTTCCTCTCGCTTGTGATATACCTACTGACAGCAACACAAAAAATATGTCTCTCGGCCAAACTGGATAATCTGCGGTCAAAAAGACTGACAGCAATAGGCAGCGGGTATTGCTAATTGTTTGCGATTATAGTGCATAATTGCTGCAATATGAACATACAGTAGTTACGTTGTCCTCCGTGGTCGTTACGTAAAAAAAGTATGACAGTAATAAAATATAGTAGTCGGCCTACTTTTACTGTGTTGCATTATTAGCAGTGCCTTATTGTTTGCCAGCGCATATTGTATGAGCACGTTGTCCTCCGTGGGCGTTAACATAGTTGGTCAAATATTGGCTTTCTCAATCATCAGCCTCACCTGCCACCTATGGGTATGCATCATGCTTTATATTCATTTGAATACTCACGAACCTAGACTGTGATCCTTGGCTAAGATCACACTGACCCGCAGAGATTCCACAAACGCCCAGGCAGATTTGCCCAGGTAAAATCAGTCGAGCCAGATTGGCTTTGGCAGTTTTTATGAGTCACCCCTATATAGCCTATAAGTCCGAGAGCAAGAAGCCGTAGATTGGTTATACTGAATGTTCATGCTGGTTGCACTTGAACAATGTGATGTCACGGTGCCAAAATTTTTAATTTTTCCTATATACCTTGCAGTTATTTTATGAGAATTGTATGTTTGTGTAGTCGAAAAAAATAACAGTGACAAAGGGAGACATAGTTAAAGCAGATTAAGTTCTTCATAAAGCTTTTTACATCGCCCGAGTAAGAGTTAGTGTACCATGGACTCTCATCTATCTGCACTTGGACCAATTGTAAGACACTTCGTACTGAATGTGAGTTAAGTTGTATTTGTCTAACGGTAAAAAAGAATTGTGGTGACTTTAATTGGATTGTGGCTGATAACACCTATCAAGTATTTCCATAATGGCATTCAACAGCGGCGCTGTTTTTTAAAATTTTTATTTTATTTAGAGAACGCTAACCTTCACAATTTGGATGTTTACGTTATTTCAATGGAGTCAAATGTTAGCTAGTATTAAGTTAAGGCACCATAAATGATACCTTACTGGTAATACTGCAAATTAGCATTAGGTTAGGACACCTCATGCTACCGTGCTTAGCCAGACGTAATGGATGGAGTACAGTCAACAACGAGTTCATGATGCCGTGGTTATACTGCTGCTTACTGCATGTGAATTCTATTTGTTTAAGTGGAGGTTAGCTAGCTGAAGTGTGCGTAGTAGGGATGGGCACGATTATTCGAATATTAGATTATTCAAAACTATGTGGGTATTCAAGTATAGCTGCAGTTATTTATTTATATTTTATTTATTTAATTTAAGTTAATTTAAATATTATCCATGAACTATCTTGATTACATTCTGTTTATAACATGTACACCAATGCCATTGGAATATGTAAAAAGAAAAAAGAAAAAGAACAATTGCAATGCATCAGATATCTTTTCCCTGCTTTCCACATCAAGTAGTTTAAACTTGCAAGACAGCGCACCAACTGAAGGCACGAGAGCGCTCTATGCTAGTGCACTGGATCACCAATACAAACACATGCACTTTATAGCTCAGAGATCAAAGAAAATCTGTCCAAATGTGTCAGAGAAAGAGATGTTCAGAAATTGGAAAAGGAATGTTTGTTTAGCGACAGCCAGATCACGGAAGCCCTTCAGGCTACATTACATGTGCACTACGACAAGTGCGCCCTGACTAGTTACTGCCAATTCAACTGGAGTTGGTCTTTGTATTCTGTGTGTGTGAGCAAGTGTGTCGCAAATTGGCTGCTGTGGTATCACTTAGCTAAGAGTGTTGTGTTTGATAGCTGTCGGTCCATTTAATGTTAGTTTTTTGTACTTAAATGGCAACCAATTTGTGAAAAGCACTTTGACTCTCGAGAAAAGCAATAAACGAAATACAATTAATTATTATTAATTATTATTATTATCCCTGTGGAGGCTGGGGGCATTGAACCGGAGTGGGAGATGTTCAAAGCCTCCATTGCTAAAGCTGTGTCTGAGAGTTGTGGTCTCAAGGTCTTAGGTGCCTCAAGGGGCGGTAACCCTCGAACATCCTGGTGGACACCGGTGGTCAGGGGAGCCGTCCGATTGAAGAAGGAGGCCTTCCGGGACATGCTGTCCCGGGCGACTCCGGAGGCAGTTGCAAGGTACCGACAGGCCCGAAGGACTGCAGCCTCGGCCGTGGCAGAAGCAAAGCAGCGGGTGTGGGAGGAGTTCGGAGAAACCATGGAGAAGGACTTTCGGCTGGCACCAAAGCGGTTCTGGAAGACTATCCGACACCTAAGGAGGGGAAAGCAGGGAACCATCCAAGCTGTATACAGTAAGGATGGGACGTTGTTGACCTCAACTGACAAGGTGATTGGGAGGTGGAAGGAACACTTTGAGGAACTCCTGAACCCGACAAATCCACCCTACATAGTAGAGACAGGGCTGGAGGATGATGGGGGATCAGCATCAATCTCCCTGGCGGAGGTCACTGAGGTAGTCAAACAACTCCACAGTGGCAAAGCCCCAGGGGTTGATGAGATCCGCCCAGAAATGCTGAAGGCTTTGGGTGTTGAGGGACTGTCATGGATGACACGTCTCATCAACATTGCGTGGAAGTCGGGGACAGCACCTAAGGAGTGGCAGACCGGGGTGGTGGTTCCCCTGTTCAAAAAGGGGGACCGGAGAGTGTGTGCCAACTACAGAGGCATCACATTACTCAGCCTCCCCGGGAAAGTATACTCCAGGGTGCTGGAAAGGAGGGTTCGACCGATAGTCGAACCTCTGATTGAGGAGGAACAATGCGGTTTCCGGCCTGGCCGTGGAACAACGGACCAGCTTTTTACCCTCGCGAGGATCTTTGAGGGGGCCTGGGAGTATGCCAATCCGGTCTACACGTGTTTTGTGGATTTGGGGAAGGCGTATGATCGGGTTCCCCGGGAGATACTGTGGGAGGTGCTGCGAGAGTATGGGGTGAGGGGGTCTCTACTCAGGGCCATCCAATCTCTGTACTCCCAAAGCGAGAGCTGTGTCCGGGTCTTCGGCAGTAAGTCAGACTCGTTTCCGGTGAGGGTTGGCCTCCTCCAAGGCTGCGCATTGTCACCTATCCTGTTTGTGATATTCATGGACAGGATCTCACGGCGTAGCTGCGGGGGAGGGGGGCTGCGGGTTGGTGGGCAGAGGATTGCATCACTGCTTTTTGCAGATGATGTGGTCCTGATGGCATCATCAGTCTGCGACCTGCAGCACTCATTGGATCGGTTCGCAGCCGAGTGTGAAGCGGCTGGGATGAGGATCAGCACCTCCAAATCTGAGGACATGGTTCTCAGCAGGAAACCGATGGATTGTCTTCTCCAAGTAGGGAATGAGTCTTTACCCCAAGTGAAGGAGTTCAAGTATCTCGGGGTCTTGTTCTCGAGTGAGGGGAAAATGGAACGAGAGATGGGCCAGAGAATTGGAGCAGCGGGTGCGGTGTTGCAGTCGCTTTATCGCACCGTTGTGACGAAGAGAGAGCTGAGCCAGAAGGCAAAGCTCTCAATCTACCGGTCTATCTTCATTCCTACTCTCACCTATGGTCATGAAGGGTGGGTCATGACCGAAAGAACGAGATCGCGGATACAAGCGGCGGAAATGAGTTTCCTCCGGAGGGTGGCTGGCATCTCCCTTAGGGATAGGGTGAGAAGTTCAGCCATTCGTGAGGGACTCGGAGTAGAGCCGCTGCTTCTTTGCGTAGAAAGGAGCCAGTTGAGGTGGTTCGGGCATCTAGTAAGGATGCCACCTGGCCGCATCCCTAGGGAGGTGTTCCAGGCACGTCCAGCTGGGCGGAGGCCGCGGGGCAGACCTAGGACCAGGTGGAGGGATTATATCTCCACACTGGCCTGGGAACGCCTTGGAATCCCCCAGTCAGAGCTGGTTAATGTGGCCCGGGAAAGGGAAGTTTGGGATGCCCTGCTGGAACTGTTACCTCCGCGACCCGACCCCGGACAAAGCGGATGAAGATGATGATGATTATTATTATTATTATTATTAATTGTTATTACAGCGAAAAAAAAATATTTATAATATATTATATTATATTAATATTATATTTATAATCTTTTGTTAATCGATTACCCGAAATATTTTTGATAGACTATTTGAATAGTGATATGGCCTAAAATGCCCATCCCTAGTGCATATTATACCCTTAAGCACCATAAATAATTGCTTGCTGCAAACCTAACTTCTTCATTTGTTACCGTAGCACGATTGAAATGGACAAATCCAACAATACAAAGCACTGTCAGAATGAACAGAACAGACTGGCTGATACACATGGGCTTTTTAAACAGGCGGCAGCGCAGTTTCATTAAGATTATTTAAAATGTATCTCAGTGGTAAAATAATCAGTATTGAACAATCATTAACACTAAAGACAATAGACTACTGCTGATTTTATGTATGCAGCGCTGTTCATTTGTGATACGATCGCCAGATGCCTTAAAATGAACGTTCAGCTAACAAGGACGTAGGGGAGACTGGGGACGGTTGCAACACTTTTTGCATTTCTCTGTTACTCAGACTAATTGACATAGACCAGCCAAACTTGTATATATTAAACTTGTATCTGTCTTCTAATTACCCATTATTATATTATATATTATATTTTTAATTATTATTTCTCGTAGGTTTTTGGCCCAATTGAAATGAATGGGGACAGTGTTTTCACGGTCATATACCGTCATCTAGCGTTGATGTTAAATATTTGCATGTTAGGTTTCTGAGAAAGGGTTACAGACAAAGAGCAACGCATCATTGGATGGAAAACCACGCCCCCCGTGGGGAAAACAATTCAACAGTGTCAGTGCACATTACTCATTGACTTCCCTACGAGCAACGGGATCTACTTACTACGCAGTATACACACAGACATACTTTGCAAAAACAGCAGGAATTGCAAGTGGCTTACTCTCTATGGGAGTGAATTTTCTACGTTGTAAAACAGCAGTAATTAAGCTAAATGTAAAAGGGCTACGGGGCTAAATGTGAAAAAAAAGTAAAGGCACTGGCTTTAGCTGACGCTAGCATGTTAACTGCATTGTTGTGTACACTGGCAACGTGACTGTAGCCACAGTTGAGGTTTGGCGAGGTCAGGCTAGCTCTAGCGTTTTAGCTTGTCTTCTACAGAAATGTTTTAGTCAGTTTCATGCCTCCCGACTGGTTTTGTTGTGTATATTGATAGGCTCTTCACAGTTTACAATCTAATTTGTATAGTGGGCTGCACGTTTACCGTAATTTTTAATAGCTTTGTTTCGCATACATTTGAAATAGGGCTCCTGGTAAACCGAGCTTTCTTTGTAACCCCCTATGCTTCCCGTGCGGTTTCCTTGTTAATATTGATAGTTTAGTTACAGTTTATTATCTAATTTGGTAAGGTAAACATATTGCAGCTTACTAATGTGTGTGTTTGTGCTTTGTTTTGCATGTATTGTGACTGCTAGTGCTAGCAAACCTAGCTTTCTTTGTGTTGTCACGATGTGTGCCTTGCTAGTAACAGTAACTGGCGTTGAATTGTATTTCCAGTTAAGCAAGGTCGCTCTACTTTGCATTTACCACCTTGCATACATGCCATTGCTTCTTGTTAGTCACCCCCTAGATCTGGAACTTGGTGAACTTGGTTTAATATTCCACATTCAGACTTTAATCGTCAATTCTAGCGTTAAGCGCTACATCAAACAATGATTCCATTACTATGTCATTCAGGGGATAGCAAACCGTATACATGTTCTTTTTCCCGACCGATGTCGCTCTACAAAAAGGAAATTGTATTGGCCTCAATGGCTGAACATCAGAGCGCTGAACGTGTGAGTACCGTCCAATAAGTGTGGCCGCATTTGTTACGGTTATTCTGAAATCTAATTCCTTCAACATGTTCTGTTTCATAGACTAATGTCTTCCTATAATGCGGTGTACAAACATTTAATCACTGCAATGCATGCTTCAACATCCCATTACCCATGTACAGGTGACCAAACTATATATATATATATATATATATATATATATATATATATATATATATATATATATATATATATATATATATATATATATATGTATGTATTTATATATATATATATATATATATATATAAATATACTGTAACGCGTAAACCTATTCTAGTAGAACTCCTAAATAAAGGTATGAACCTGAACATTTGCATATAGGGCCCCTTTAATAGTAAACTGTATATATTTGATATATTATAAACTGTATCAGATTGTTGTGTGTTATTTCGGAATATGTTAATTATACTGTCAGATTGTTAGAATATGTACACACTTGTGAACTGTGTTGCATAATTTATAGTCAGAAAACAAGTACTGTGCATAGCCGTGGGAAGTAGGGGTGCTGAGGGTGCTGCAGCACCCCCTGCCAGAAGCCCAGCACAAGAGTAATGATACAATGTATGGACTTGGCTTGCCGCCTAGTGTCAAATTTACCATGCACTGCTGTTCTCCGCTATGAACACACCCCTCCCGTTTTATTGTACATTTATCTTACATGCACTGATTAAAGCCTTTATTAGCACAAACCTGAGCGTAAGGTTACTTTTGAGACCGCCTGCATGCATGACTTTGCAGCGAGGGTGGTTGGTGTGCCTCATCCTCCACACCCCCTGCTCAAAATGTCGTCACGCTGCTCTGGTATTGTGTAGTTCCTATTGCTGAAATAATTAAAGAAATCCAGTATCCTGAATCGTATCAAATCGCGAGTTGTGTATCGTTACATCCTTTATTATAATCGTCAGCTCTTTTCGAGAGGAAATACCTGTTAATAATGTTGTTTTCAAGTGTAAGTGCGACATTAACATTTTCGCTACTGTCTAATTAAACCTTTGAGAGAAAAAACAAATTTATATGCTGTATTTAACTTTTTTGTTTTCAATCAATTGAGAATTGTTCATTAACATTAGCAACTATCAATAATGGAAATTCCTTAAAATTTGCAACCCTAGCCCCAATACAGCAAATTAGCACACCATAAGACATAAGGTATCAGCGTTCAAATAACGCAACACAATTTATTCAGTTATTAATAAGAATGTGGTGCTCTATCAGTAGCATATATTAATAAAACACATTGATGAATGTGTGTGCTTATATTATTTGTGAGAACCAGTAAATAATACTATAGCAGGACTAGGAGTTAGACCTATAGGGACTTGTGACTCGACGTGGATTCGAGCACTGGGAACGTCACTCTGACTCAAGGGTTAGTGTCTTGACTACAGCACTGCATTCAACATTACCAGAAATATTCTCGGTTTAATTTACTTGATAAAGTATTTGGGCCTGTCATTACCCTAAACTGAATATGCCATTACTGCTGCTGATTGAAAAGAACAGAGACCTATCAAATAATTTTCAACATTACCCTGCCAATTGTGTCGTAGATTGTTATGTATGGTGTTATGTTTAGTGTAATCTGTGTGCGCATATGTGTGTATATTTCTTTATGAGGCTCTGAACAGAGTGTTGAAACAAATCTCCTGAAAAGGACAATAAAGATAAAAATAATCTAATCTAATTTATTTCATTCCAATGCACTGGTAAATCAATTGTTAAATTATTTGGGCTATCCAAGTGGAAGCCCTTGTAAAATGACCAATGGCTTAGGCCACCATTAGCAGCAATAATTACAACCAAATGCTTTTAGCAGTGATTTTATTTCATTCATTGCTCTGTATGTGCCTGCTTGCCTAATAAAAATCACTTTCAATTGCCTGTGTGTGAAATGTGCTTCACAAATAAATCTTACCTTCACACTTATCACTCTTAAAAAATTTTAAGGCCAACTTCTCCATGAAAGAAAAACAACTACTGTATTGACTGATTATGTACCTGTAGGGAACATGAAGGCAGTCTTTCCAGCACTCCACCAGCGTGCGAATGATCTCCAGGTTATGCATAAAGACAGCCCTTGTTGCGTGGAAGCAGTTCTTCATTAAAAATTCCAACAGGCGGTTGGCCAGAATTTCATCTCTTGCATTACCCTGCAAGACAAGACATTGTGAATATTTATAGAAATAGAAAATAAGTTCTCTTTCTCAGAGACAGTGTAAAACACACCAAACTTAAGATAAATTACACAAACTTATATAACAGCAATGATTTTTTTTGTTTTATAAAGAAAATAAATTAAAGATGTATCTTTATTTAGCCACTTTAACAACCAGTCTCTCAGTGTCACCAGGTCAAACATTGGCAAACTTTTACATTTGGAATTATTTGACTTTGTCCAAGTTCTGGTGACATTAAGTAACCTTAAAACATCACAACAATTTGGAAAATGAGAGAAAGCAAATACAGAAACAATCTATCAGTTGACTATACTTTTCATTGTGTAATGATATTAGTTTGCATGCTGTAATTTCCTTAAATACTTATTAATAATTGATAATAATAATAATAATAATGCTGTTGCTAAGTATTTAACCAACTGGCTCACCAATCACACACATTATGAATTTTACTACAATTTAAACTTTTTATCTCTCAGTGTGTCTGAGCTATATGTGCTTTTAGAATTTGTAAACAATTGAAACTGAAAAACCACACCAAATGGCTGCCTTACGCTGAAAATACATAGAGCAGCGGCGAAGCGCGGTACATTTTTTTGTGGTCGAGGAGGTAGGTCCTTACGTACAATGCACAGCAAAAGCGTTGTTGTTAACCAATCAGGTATCAATCTCGGTCTTTTCACTCTTCTCCTGCACATGAAACAGGTGTACAAAGCCAACACACCAAGACAAACTTGATGGAAAGAAATTTGGATAAGTGAAATGTCTGAAATAATGTAATAATAAATATACAAATTGTCTAAATTTAAAAGATTAGAATGATTGGGCATAAAACCTGCTCGTTCATGGCACAACCTTGCTGCTGCCTGTCAAATTGATCAGAAACGCTTGCAGCCTGGTGGACTAGGCGATGCATTTGGGATGAACCAAGCAAGAACAGGTGAGCTTGTCGCTTCTGGTGTGCACTGTACGTCAGTTTTTGTCATTCTGTTTGACACAATAATATACTACTGATGTGAACTAAAAACTACTGTTGACAAATTCGATACGCTATGTTATTTGAAGCGAGACGGAATGCCTAATGTCATCTCGCTTAACAACTAAATTTTTTACGGGATAAAGTATGCTCAAATCCCAGCCCCTAGAAAAGAGATCGCACCATGAGAAGCCTTGATATTGCTGTTGCCATGGTGCACTTGTGGATTAAAAACCGCTCTGCCAGTTGCAAACTGTGGTGTGAATAAGCAGAGGTAGGCTACAGTCTAGCACAGGGGTTCTCAACCTTTTGTGCCTTAAGGCCCACTTACGATATTTCCAAGGACCACCTTCCCGAATAAATTTGAAGAAAAAAAACATAACAGGCTGCCAACTCTCATGCATTAAGCTATTGTCTCACACAACCCTCTTCACACACTCTCACGCCACACCTAATATTTCTCACGCAATCAATTTTGGGAAACGTAAACTGCTATTGCAGATCCTTGAAAAAAAAAAAAAAAAAAAACAAAATGCTGCTTTGCATTGCAGAATCAATTGGACAGCGCTCTATTTTATTTACTTCTGCAAAGCGGCAAGCCAGTCAGAGCAAAGCGGCGATCTAATAGGGACATTTGAGAAAGCTGTATGGTGTAAGGATTAAAAATTATGAAAGTGGAAAATGGCTGTATATAGTCATGCTTCTCAAATACAAAGACGAAAACCAGTTACACCGAGCAGATTGGATCCATTTCCATACAGCCTTCTTTTGCACCGCATTACACAATGTATGGAGTTGCTGAGATCGCCACAATCAATTTATCCTCCATTGCTTTGTTGTCCGTTTTATTTATTTCAGGTGGGAAGACATTTTTTGTAACATAGGTCAATATGCCACAGGACTGCGGCTGTTATCTAGCCGTAATTTGCCACAAAAAGTTAAACTATTCTCAACATTTGTTGAGAAAAAAGTTTGGCTGCACTTCGCCGCAGAATCAAACGGACGCAAGTTTTAGCTGCTGCCGCAGATTTACCTAGACATTTCTATACTTAAGTTACTAGAGGCAGTTTATCTGAGGGTGAATTTGGCTACCCCTACTGTTTGCTTAGTGTAATTAGCTGGCCGGCTGTGCACTTGCTTGACAGTCACCTCGTGATTGTCAGTATTATTATTATTATGTGATGCGTCTGTTATCGCAAAGTCATATTATTATCATTAGGACTATTTTTGGCCCCTTAACTACGCCCGCAGTTTTGACCCAATCGATTCCATTCCAGTGCCCATATGTCTTGGGTATTGCAGTCTATTGCGCTTACATACAGCTAAGTGATCGGTTCATGTGTTATATTTAAAATTATTAAAAAAAAAATTTAAACAATATGTTTATTGATAACAAAAACAATGCATGATACAACCATACAGTGCACTTTCGAAGACAAATGTAAAAGTGGTATTCGTATTAAATCTATGCACTGTACCTTCATTAAGTGTAAATCGTCATATCATCACGTAATATCAAGCACATTTTTCAAAAGGTACAGTCAGAGTGGTATACACATATAATGTATAAAACTAAATAACAAAAATAAATAAATAAACAAACAGTCTCTCCTATTCTATAAAATTTTTGATTCTAGCTATATGGGTAGTCCTTGGTCAAAATGCAAAAACAGAAAATCACATTACAGGCTTTTCCTCCCTCCATCTCTATTCATCCTCTGGCTCATCTAAAATGTTCCTCAGGTCTCTATGTTCAAGAAAATGAATAAACGGGCCCCATATCTTTTAGAATACTTCTGATTTATCTTTAAGTATATATGTGATTTTCTCCAATGGCAAGGTTAGAGACATTTCCCTAAGCCACTGATTTATTCATGGACTGTTCATGTTCTTCCATGAAAGAGCTATTAATCTTCTTGCTTGTAACACACATACAGTGCATCCGGAAAGTATTCATACCCCTTCACTTTTTCCACATTTTATTATGTTAACCCCTAATTCCAAAATGGATTAAATAAAAAAAATTCTCAACATTCTACATACAATACCGCATAATGACAAAATGAAAAATGTTTTTTAGAATTTTTTGTAAATGTATTAAATTAAATTTCCATGATTTGGAAAGGCACACACCTGTTTATATAAGGTCCCACTGTTGACAGTGCATGTCAGAGCATAAACCAAGTTATGAAGTCCAAGGAATTGTCTGTAGACCTCCGAGACAGGACTGTATCGAGGCACAGATCTGGGGAAGGGTACAAAAAAATTTCTGCAGCATTGAAGGTCCCAACGAGCACAGTGGTCTCCATCATTCGCAAATGGAAGACGTTTGGAACCACCAGGACTCTTCCTAGAGCTGGCCGCCCGGCCAAACTGAGTAATCGGGGAAGAAGGGCCTTTGTCAGGGAGGTGACCAAGAACCCGATGGTCACTCTGACAGAGCTCCAGTGTTCCTCTGTGGAGATGGGAGAACCTTCCAGAAGGACAACCATCTCTGCAGCACTCCACCAATCAGGCCTTTATGGTAGAGTGGCCAGACGGAAGCCACTCCTCAGTAAAAGGCACATGACAGCCCGCATGGAGTTTGCCAAAAGGCACCTAAAGGACTCTCAGACCATGAGAAACTAAATTCTCTGGTCTGATGAAACCAAGATTGAACTCTTTGACCTGAATGCCAAGCGTCATGTCTAGAGGAAACCAGGCATTGCTCATCACCTGGCCAATACCATCCCTACAGTAAAGCATGGTGGTGGCAGCATCATGCTGTGGGGGTGTTTTTCAGCGGCAGGAACTGGGAGACTAGTCAGGATCAAGGGAAAGATGAATGCAGCAATGTACAGAGAGATCCTTGATGAAAACCTGCTCCAGAGCGCTCTGGACCTCAGTCTGGGGCGAAGGTTCACCTTCCAACAAGACAACGACCCTAAGTACACAGCCAAGATAACAAAGGAGTGGCTTCGGGACAAGTCTGTGAATGTCCTTGAGTGGCCCAGCCAGAGCCCAGACTTGAACCCTATTAAACATCTTTGGAGAGATCTGAAAATGGCTGTGCACCGATGCTCCCCATCCAACCTGATGGAGCTTGAGACGATCTGCAAAGAAGAATGGGAAAAACTGCCCCAAAATAGGTGTGGCAAGCTTGTAGCATCATACTCAAGAAGACTTGAGGCTGTAATTGCTGCCAAAGGTGCTTCAACAAAGTATTGAGTAAAGGGTGTGAATACTTATGTACATGTGATGTTTTAGTTTTTTATTATTAATACATTTGCAAAAAAATTCTAAAAAACTTTTTTCACTTTGTTATTATGTGGTATTGTGTGTAGAATGTTGAGAACATTTTTTTATTTAATCCATTTTGGAATTAAGCTGTAACATAATAAAATGTGTAAAAAGTGAAGGGGTATGAATACTTTCCGGATGCACTGTAAATCTAAGAAGATTTGTTCACTTTTCTGTATACCATGCTCATTTGGATACAGGCCAGGATGAATAATTTGGGCTCCAGGGTTAATTTTATTGCCAAGATCTCTTCTGTCATGAATCTCACCTCTTCCCAGAACATTTGTATCTTTTCACATTGCCACATACAATGCCATAGAGTCCATTTTGCCTGTCTACACTTAATACAATCATCTGGAAAATTGCTGTTAAATCTATTCAATGTAACTGGAGTGATATATGTCCGCATTAACCATTTATACTGCAAAAGCTTTAGGCGAGTATTGGCTGTTTGTTTTAGGCCCCCTGTGCATGCATCTCCCCACTCCTCAATTGAAATGTCCTCCTGTAGGTCTTTTCTCCATGCCATAAGCCTCTTTTCGGAGGAATCAGGCGAGCCACATATATGCAAGTCATAGAAGCTGGATACAATATTTTTGCCAAGACAGTTTTTTGACAACATTGTCTCCAAAGGAGAGAGATTTGGTTTGAGTAATGAGTGGTTCTGAGCTTTTGTAATAAAACTTCGGAGTTGCAAATATTTGAAGAAACGCTTACGTGGGATATCATATTTATTTGACAGGATTTCAAATGACATAAAACTTTTATCCTCTTGATTAAATAGACCCTCCATCTATCGTATTCCTTAATCAGTCCAGATTTTGAAACCAGCATCAGACCTGCCAGGTATAAAGTTATTACCCCATATTGGGCTAAAGCATGAAAACGAACGTGTTTCACCCAGATATTTTTGCACCTCATTTCTGACATTTATCATGTGCCGTACAATGGGATTAGATGTTTGTCGTAATAGTTTTTTGAATTCGCCGAGTTACCCGAGGTACCCCAAGTGAGTGGGATTCCATCTCCAACCATTTAGGAACAACTTTGGATTTATAGTAAAACATTATAGACCTAAGCTGGGCAGCCCAATAGTACCAAAGAGGATTAGGGCACTGAAGTCCCCCTCTATCATAGGGTAAGTATAATAGAGATAAACGGAGCCTGGGACGCCTGTTATTCCATGTAAATTTGCTAAATAACTTTCTTAATTTAAAGAATAAGTTTGAAGGGGGAGGTAAGGGGAGGTTTTGAAACAAGTAAAGTAGCTTAGGTAGTACATCATTTTTAGAGCATTAATTCTACCAATTAGTGAAATTGGCAAGGGCATCCACCTATCAATTGAATTAGTTACAGAGTCCATGACAGAATCATAATTCCTGCTCACCACTTCCTCCATGTCAGGTACAATATGTATGCCTAGATATGTAAAGCTATTTGTTATATTAAAATTAGATGCAATGGGGATAGGGTTGTCTCTTTATTCCGGGTTAAGTAACAGAATTGAAGATTTTGAGTGATTGACTTTGTATCCAGATACTATATCAAAAGTTGTAATCAGTTCTAATATTTGGTCAATGGTTTTATCCAGGTTTTTGATAAATAGTATCACATCATCCGCATAAAGAGTGATACGATGTTCCACTTCCCCCACTGTTATACCTGAAATGCCGGGATGTGTCCTTACCGTTATCGCGAAAGGTTCGATAGCGAAGACAAACAAAAGGGGCGACAACGGGCAACCATGGCAACACCCACTACGAATATTAATTGAGTTAGATACCAAATTGTTTGTCAATACTTCAGCACTGGGATTAGCATAAAGCAGTTCAACCCATTTACAGAAGTTTTCCCCACATCCAAAACGTCTAAGGACTTCGAAAAGATACGGCCATTGTATCCTGTCAAAGGCCTTTTCAGCATCCAAGGAGAGTAGAGCTGTGTCTGGAACTCCCTTTTGGCTATGTCGAATATTTAGCACACCTCTAACATTGTGGAAACCCTGCCGACCTTGTACAAAACCATTCTGGTCATTTGAGACTATACCTGGGATGTTATCCTGAAGTCTGTTTGCTAAAATTTTACATAATATTTTTACATCAGAATTTAATAAGTTTTTCTGTCTCATGTTTCCACACTTATCGCTGGGTTTCCCTGGCTTTGGAAGCAATGTTATCAAAGCGCCTCTCAAAGACGGTGGGAGAATGCTATTTTGAAGTGATTCATAAAACATCTCCAATAAAGGGGATTGTAGCTTCGATTTGAATTTCTTGTATATATCTATGGGCAGTCTGGCCCTGCAGCTTTCCTTGATTTCATACTATCTATTGCACCAGATATCTCCCCTAATGTCAACCCCGCCCCAAGACTCTCACTCTGTCCCTCCGGAATAACCGGAATGGCAAGGCCATCCAGAAAGTCTTTTATAGAATCCGGATTTAATGAGTTGTCAGAGCTACACAGTTTTTCATAAAAAAACTTGAAGGTAATATTTGTTTCTAAAGGTTCCATTGTAAAGTCACCATCTTCCTTCTGTATTGTTGTAATAGCTGTCTCAGTTTGCAACTGCTTAATCCTCCAGGCTAATAGTTTCCCAGGTTTTTCCCCTTGATCAAAAAATGATTGTTTGAGCCTAAGAAGGCTCTCTGCTGCCTTAGCAGCAGACATTTCGTTGTATTCAGACCTTAACAGTTCTTGGTGTATATTCGGAGAGCCACCTTGAAAAATGTTCTTCTCTAGAGCTTTTATTTTGGATTCCAACAGTTTCATCTTTTGATTGAATCTTTTTGATTTGGAACTCGTATAACTAATAATTTGGCCCCTAATGTAAGCTTTGAGTGCTTCCCACCGGACGCTGGCTGATGTCTCAGATGTATTTATCTCAAAAAAGAGGGTTATTTGTTGCTCCAGAAACTCCAGAAATTTGGGATCCTGTAGCCACTTATGTTGGAATCGCCATCTTGGAGGACCCCCCACTAGCCCTGCATCTACGTATAACAGAGAGTTTGGCGCATTGTCCGAAATCACAATACTGTCATAGACACAGTCCTGTATTTTAGGAATTAAATTTGCTGAAATGTAAAAATAGTCTATGCGGGAGTAACATTTATGAGTAGCAGAGTAACATTAGTATTCAACAGCATCCGGTTTCAATTCCCTCCAAATATCCCGTAGATTTAACTCTTTCATAAAGTACTGTATAGTCTTCCTACCCTAACATGTGTCAAATCAGGACCTGATGACCGGTCTCTGGTCGGGTTTAATGTACAGTTAAAGTCCCCAGCGATTATGTTATTACCAGTCAGTGTAGAAAGAGTTAAGAACAGGTCATTCAAGAATTTCGGGTCATCATCATTGGGGGCATATACATTGACTAAATTCAGACTTTCGGACAGAAGTCTCCCTTGTACTATTAAGTATCTTCCTGCTTTATCCTCAATTACATTCAGAGTGTGGAAAGGTATTGAATTATGTATGAGTCATAACTTAATCCCGTCCATGTGTAGAGAAAGAAGCGGAAAATACTTGTCCCTGCCATCTATTCCCAATTTTAGAATTGTCTTGTACCAGTAGGTGTTTCCTGTAGAAACACAATTTTTGAATGCTTATTTTTCAACCTATGGACTACCTGTTTAACCTTTATTAGCTTCTGTAAACCTCTGCAATTCCAGGATGTAAATTTAAGCCTGACCTCGTTTTGACATAGTAATTAATGCATGTATTAATTCCCATATAGAAAAATAATAGAATCTCGCACTTGAAAAGAAAAAAAAAGAAAATTAAATAAACTGATAACATGAACAACGCTAAACTTGAACTCTGCGTTCTACATACACCCATAACCCACCGCCCAAGAAACCGGGCCCCTCCCCCCTTTACTCACAACTTCTCGGTACCGCCGTTGACAAGTCCACACGATGAGGATTTGTCAATTCCCAACCCTCCTCAACTTAAAAGTCTGCTGCCATTAATTAAACTAAAATGTACTCACTTCAAGTGATTATATTCAACCAATCACTAAACCGCAAGCGTTTCACATTTTTCTCCACTAAAGCTATATTACCTTACGTATCCTTTTCCTTAACGAATGGAACACTACAGCTCAGCTCTATCGTCTACCCTCGACAATATAGTCCCCTCCATGTATAATCAATACAAGAAGTCCAGGCCAAACGGACAGTAAGAACAATAACAAAAAACTTCTCCCCTTACTCTCACGCGATGTCCTGTTTATGTTGTGGCCTTCGTAACAGTCAGTTTAACAGGCCCTGAAGCCCACGCTTAAGGACGGAGAAAGTATATTTTCTGATGAAGCATTCCATCGTCGGGTCAGCCTCGAACCTTCAAAGAGACTGGACAAACTTATCCACTTCAGCCGGAGTTTGGAACCACTGAGGAGTGATGGTTAAAATCTGTGATTCTGAAAACATAACAACGCAGTCCTGACTGACAGGACATGTTAATCAATTTTAACCGGTTTTGACGCTATTAAGTGGTGGCTTTAAAACGAGACCACGATATTTGGAAGGGCATTTGGCACACACTTAAGCGCGCAAGCACGTACGCACGCACACGAGGTGTGAAAAGTGCCACCTACGAACATGCAGCGCTTTCACCGCCTCATTACTACCTGTGAGGAACGCGTGTCTGCGTGTTCGCCTGCAAATGTTTAACGTTTGCATAGCTATATATGCACAACGCGAGTGTGTCTGTATGCCTCAACCTTTGTCTTTTCCCGATCCAATAGTTATGATGGCTAAATCCAATTTAAATTCCCTATAATCCCTAATTGAAAAGACGTTGTTTTAAACGTTAAATGTGTGCCTGTACGCCTCAACCTTTGTCTTTTCCCGACCTATAGTAGGCCTATTTGCAAAGAATATTCCGTTGAGGCGTACACACACACACACACACACGTGTGTATTGTGCAGGTGTTATTGTTTTGCATGTCAATCATGTCACCTGCACAACAATGACACGTGTGTGCCTGTATGCCTCAACTTTGATCTTTTCCCGACATAATATTTGGAAGACTATTCTGCCTAGTTTGCGTATGCAATAGGACTAGTGTACGTCGTCTAGGCTATATTAAGTTAGCAAACATGACATATAAATACAGCAAATCAATAAGTCTGCCATAAAACAATGCTGCCAAAGTAACAAAAAAAAAATATCCTGCAGGCTACGGGAAGTTTGAGATCAACGGCGGGGCTTGAAGTTAAATAGGCTACATCTATAAAGCCATAATAGTCAGGAATCGCTTAGCTCCCGTTCAAATGATAAAATGAACAAACTTTTGAGGCGGAAGGTCAGCATATACGCAATGATCTTAAAGTTTTCGGAAGAGATTTGTTCTGTCCATACAATTACTTCACATTGCAGGCTATTCGGGCGATTTCATGAAAGAGTGTTCAATTGACTACTGTTCTACTTCGCCCGAGAAGAAAGAGCTGCGGACATGGATTTGGTTTATTCCCATCCTCGTTATAAAAATAGCCTACAATAAGTAGCCTATATCATAACTGGATGTAATATTCACCAGCCATACAAGCCTATAAGCTAACTGTCCAACCCTCACGTTTTTCTTTGGATTCTCCTGTATAACCCTTCTCTTCCACTGCCTACCGTTTAAATATTTTCCCGAACATCTCCCATATTTTTAACCTTTCTAAAAAGAGCATATAGGTCTAATTGTGTTCAAAACAGATCGGGCCACCACAAACTCATTTCAGATCCACTTTTGGGCTGACTTGAAAACTCTTCAAAACATAGCATGAAGGAATGGGATTTTCCGAGATGGCAATATTTAGCGTTTAATATTAATATTTAGCTAGTGGATTTAAAACAACATCTTTTCAATTAGCGCTTATAGGGAATGTAAATAGGCTATAGCCATCACAACTATTGGATCGGGAAAAGACAAAGGTTGCATACAGACAGACTCGCGTTGTGCATATGTAGCTATGCAGACGTTACACATTTGCAGGCGAACACGCAGACACGCATCTGTGCATATGTACCACATGTGCCTCAAGCGACGCGCACACGACATGCACAATACGTGCACAGGTTATGCACACGTTATTTCAACTACATGTGCACATCTCGTGCATGTCGGGTGCGTGTCACGTGTGTCACGCCTGTGTCACCATTGTAAACTATTGCCGATCTCAGACGTCTTGAGCAGGTGTCAGTGAGGGGTTTGCGTGTGTGGGGGTGACACTTGTCACACCTCATACACACACGCACGGTACAAAAATGTTCAACTAGTCACTACAGTAGACGCCTCCCTCAACAAACCTTTGCTAAGCAAACAACAGCAACGTATGCCCAGCGTTACAAAATCAACTTATAATTGATGTGCTAGCACTAGTCTGTGCTAGCAGTTAGCCATTTATTTTTTCTGGAACCAATCATGCATGAATGACCGATATATTTCATCCTTCAAAGTCTGAATTATGTTCAAATCGTCTGGTCAGTGTAGTTCCAAACGCATGATCTACAGTTTCTCATTTAGAGGCAAAGTACTAAATGTAGGCTAATGCTCAACAAATAACCGATACTTGAACTTGCCATGATATAACGTACTTTAGCTATAGAATGAATTGGCTTGTAAAAAGTGTAATGGCAGGTCACGTCACCCCAAAGTCGGTACGTACCTGAACATGGTTTATATTTCTCCGATCACCTGATGCTAAGCTGCATTCCTAGAGGCGGACACAATTTTTCCCCGATGATCCACATAATTTGCGGTAGGGTTTCTCTGCTCACGCTATTTATCCAAAACACTTGAACTAATTTTTCCTCTTCACATTTTCTGAATTCATTAATATTCTGTACTCAATCAGCCGTGCACGCATATTATTTTAGCTTTTTCCGTGCGCTTACACAGCACTTGCCGCAGAATATCTCCGCTTGTGCAAGCAATATTGTAGCCTGCGAGAAAACCATGCTTGTGGGTTTTGGCACCGATATGCCACAAAAGCAGACACCTACACGGACGGACATTTTTAGAAATTCAGAATTTTATATTTTAGAAAACGGAATGGGGCAATAGTCTGGAAACAAATATTTTCCATACTCTCTTATTTTTTCCATACTTATCTAGACCTGGAAATCACTCAAATCAAAGTCCATACTTTTCCATACTGCGTAGGAACCCTGTAAACTACTGCAGTTAACTCACAGGAAAAGTTTGCTTTCTCTTGAAGTATACAGGGCTGAACCCAGCATAAATTCATGAGAAAGCAAACTTCTGTTTATTTTGTTTCTTTTTCACCTAGGCCGTTTTTGCTTCTATATAGGCCTACTTGTTAGTTTCTAATTTCTGATTTGAGTTTGCGCCAGTAGCTATAGCAGGGGAGCCAAACACATACAGATTGAGCCAAACACCACGGGGTTACAACAAAAAAAAACGGGTGGTTGGTTACTCATACTTTCAGCCTAGGAAAATTTGGCAAGAAAAAATGGGCTGCGCTGCCCTCCATAAACAAACAACCAAAGCGACGTCTTTTGGCTGGTGTTTGTTCGCTTACATACATTTTTTTCATTGCCGCCCGGTACCTATGGTACTGTGAAAAATGAGTACCGTCATGTTTTCAACTTACACTTTCACTAATTCTTTAATATGCTCGTATTAAAAGCTTTGCTATACTAAACATCTTGCTCTACCGGTGGGGAACCACCAGTAATACAAAAATGTGACCTGAAATATAGATTTTGTGCATAGATTCAAAATTATGTTTGTGTCTTCTATAATTTAGGTTTTATAATTTAGGTAAACATGTATTCAGAATGCCGTTTGGCAGCGTAAATTCATATGCTCTTCTTCTTACAATCAATATATTATCTTTATCAGAAAGGGGTATTGAGATAATATTAAACGGGACAACCCCACTGGGCTTATTAGGGTCCTCTGAATTTTTTATATTTTAGATATGGCTGTTTTTAAAAAGTGGCAAATGTTCAATACATCAGCATGAAACTGAAGCGGTGATAAAATAAAAGTCTAAGAATAGCAAAGGAATGTTCCTTTAGTGTGACAGAGTAGAAACCTTGGGACAGGTGCAGCCTTTCCAGGAAAGCACTGTGACAACGATATCCACCACCATGTAATGGATGCCTTCCCCTCCATTATTTCCAGAAACAACTAGTTGTAAGAGAGGTCCCAGCCAGTGCTTTGCATATGGTCGGAAAATCTGTGAATTAATATCATCATCAGTAAACAGGAAAATGTATTCTTAATAATTAAACAAAACTGAAAGGGCAGTTAAAGAAATTGGTATGGACGAATGTGTATACCTCCTCTGTGTTGATTATCAGCTTGGAGATGAAGAGCCTGATATTAAGAGGTGTTGCTGAAGTTGCTAGCTTCCCATGCAGAAACTTCATCCATGGGGGAAGTTCACTCAACATGGTTCCCTACTCAAAAAATCCACAATTGCAAAACAAATTATACATTTAGCAATTTACCATGATTTTGATGAGTATATAAAATACTAAAGTAAGATGGCAGCTGCAATCGTGTGGTTGTAGCAGAATGGGCTTTGCCCATTCCCAAGCTTGAAACTATTTGTGTAGTTATTTTGGTTCTAGAAAGGGTCTTATTAGATGATGGGTCAGTGATGATTCTTACATATTGAAATCGCAAAGTCATATTCATCTTATTTATTATTATGCCTATTTTTGGCACCCTAACTCTGCCTGCAGTTTTGCCCCTATCGCTGTGTAGTGCGTCGTTTCTATGAGCACTGTGCTCATTAATGACAACCGCTCAAATTGCTGTTGAGTGTGTATGGTAGAGTAGAACCTAACTGCAGTGCTCCAGCTTGAACTATGGCAGCGTTGTTTGGAACGCATTGTTGGTGAAAGCCCGACCTTGTTTAAAAAAAAAAAAAATTGTAGTATTTAGCAATCTTAAAAGTCTGCCTCTAATTTAAGATGAAACAGCAGTACCAGGCTTGTAGCAAAAGGTGCGAGAAATTAGCTGTGAAGTTGTTAATATTTGAGGTATAGAATGAGTGACAACCCTTCTAACCTCACACTGCCACTACAAATTAGCAGATCACTCTGTACAAAAAGGAATATCTCTCAAAATGTACATCGTTGAATTTTTCCCCAAATTACATGAAAGTTGTCAATCATCCTCAGCTTAATTTTGAGACCCGCAAAATCGAGGTGCTCTAAACTTTGACCTAGTTATGCCTTTTACAGTAAAACACCTTTTCTCGACAGAACGCTGGGAAAATGCCATAAGTTCCTTAGAGAGATATATTCATAATATGGAAATCATCAAGGACGTGGGCACAACAATAATTGAAGCAAAATTATAATAATAATAATAATAATAATAAATTTTATTTAGTTTTTAGCGCTTTTCGAGACTCAAAGCACTTTACACAAATTGGTCACCAATTAATTCCACAGAACGAACAACGAATGAACCGACAGCTATCAAACACAACACTAAGTCTGAGTGATACCACAGCAGCCAATTTGCGCCAGACTTGCTCACCCAACATATGACGACGGACTTGCTCACACACATAGGACACACAGACCGATTCCAGGTGAATTGGCAGTGACTGGTCAGGGCACAGGTAGGAGAATGGAGCATGTTTTTTGATGGTAGGAGGTAACCGGAGTACCCAGAGGAAACCCACACAAACACGGGGAGAACATGCAAATTCCACACAGAAAGGCCATTGGGTCAGGTGGGGTTTTAATCCAGGACCTTCTTGCTGTGAGGCACCAGTGCTAACCACTGAGCCACCGTGCTGCCAAAAGCATACAAAAACCAGTCAAATAATGAAAAATCTCATAACTTCACCCTAAAATGCAACCAGCACAGCCTTGTGGACCAGTCATGCTCTTGCACTGCCGAGTAAGTTCTATTTAAATAGCTATTGTTGAATTATTTTATCAGTCAGTATCATCCTATAAATTTCAGCAGAAAGTCACCTGAAGTGTAGCCCCAAAATGACAAGCTAATTAGAGCTAGTCCCATTAATGATCACGTTAGCACAAATAACTATAGTGTCAATGTCAGATAACATTGTTGTCTCAAGAATAATTATGTATAAATGTTGACAAAAGCATTTCACCATCCAAGAGACGTCACTGTAATTAGCTGATTTCCAAAACAAACGACCAATGGTACTGATGCTGGGCTTTTTAACAGGTCACCAGGTTACTGTTCTCATGTTGTGGGTCTAATGCACACCCTGGACCTTAGGTGTGCGAGAAAAGATGACATCCCAACAAGCCAAACTCAACTGTGGCACAAAGCTAGAGGTAAAACCTCTACACTGGCCAAACAATGTTTAATGTGGTAGCAGCCTAGGCCAAAGTCAAACGTAAGCGAAATGCTTAGACCACAAATGCTGTGGGTTGTGGTCTAAGCCACCAAGTTGAATAGACTATAGAATGAGATAAGAAAAAGAAAACAAATAGATTTTTTCCCAAAGATTTATTAAAATGTCAAACTATTTCATGAATGAACTGTCATTTTATACACACATATACAAACAATACAATCAATATTGGTTTAACCAAAGAAAGCACTAAACCAATTAACATTTGAATGTAAAGCACAAGTATAAATGTTTAAAACTTTAATTGAGGCTATTTTTAGTACCAATGTTGCTACTGGTGTCCAAGACAGTGCCCTTACTTTTTAAGAATGTGTAGCTGGAAGTTTGACAGCATACCCACCACATAACAGATGTGATTGATTTTCCCTAACTTAGTATTGGGAATTCTGTCTGACACAATTTAAAACTTCTTTATTTTAGCGATGGCCCTCTCTACATGCACCCGGTGCTTTGCAATATGCTTCGTTGTGAGCACATCTTTAGCTGGCATTTGCCTCTTAGACCTGGCAAAGAGTGGCAGGTTTGACTGCAGTCCAATTGCCTTCAAGTCTCTATCAAAAATTCCTTATCAGCGATTACGCCATCCTCTTTGCAAATAACCATTCAACAAATTTCTCGAGTAGTGGGATGATACAACACTGTCTATCTCCTTGTCGGACATAGCGCCCATGAAAAGGGCTGAGGGGGTCACAAGCAAATAGAGATTTCAGGGTGTTGGTGCTTTTGTTGTTCAAAATGCTTTGGTGAGTTGGTCCTTTTGTTGTTCGAAATGCTTTGGTGAGTTGGCCAGTGAGGTTGGCCTTTTCATTTTCAGTTCTGTGCAATCTACTATTGCAAATGTCGAAGGGTAGTCCACTTTGTCGGTTTCCGGCATGTTTTCTACAATAACATCTGTGAGGCCAAATTGGTAATTCACCTAATACGTCAAACATATAGTGAATTCAGGAATTTAAAACATTACTTGCAGTTTGAATGTTTATATTGAATCTGAAGGACAAGGTTTTCAGGTCTTCGATGTTGCGCAGTTTCATTAAAACAGAGCAACTGGCTACGGAGGGGCATCTCGTCAACTTGCCAATCATTCCGCTTGTATTTTTAGGGAACATTTACTTGAGTGGCACGTGGATCAGTTGGTACCCCAATTATTGTACACAGAGGGTTAAATCGTTCAACACATAAACCCAGCACTGTGTTGAAACATTTTGGAGATTTCGCTGTATTGAATGAGTTTGAGTGTGTGAGTTCTCCTTGTGAGCTTTGAGCTTTTCTACCTCAGTTTCTTTTAAAGCCAATTATAATTTCAGGTTATCATTTTCTTCTTCTAATTTACTCCCTTTTTCTGTGTTCTGCTCCTCCTCGGGTATCCTTTCCAGCTGATCCCCGATCCCAGTGTTTAGTAAGCTGGGGTTGCTAAATACTCTGAAAAAACAAATGCTTACATGTTAATGATTGATACAATTTCTGGTTCTTTAGGTGGATGGTTGTATATATTTACAAAGAATATGTTTAGAACATTTGTCTAAAAAGGACGTTATTGCATGTTTACCATCCTGCAAATGACAACATTTTGAGAGTGATAGGTGTGGACAAAATAGCCTACATACGGCGAGCCACTGGTAAGAGCAAATTACCTTATATCCAGCTAATTTAACGTCTCTGTATTGTGTGTAATTATTTGACACTGGCAAAGATAATTATCACAAGTTACAACTATTACATTTACATTATTATCATTTGCACCTAATCATTCGATTAGTATCAACTAACTTAGAACCCAAATCAAGCCGAACATACTGCCTTTAATTATTTTTCTCCCTTTGTCTAATTACTGTCTTGTCTGTTTATTTACAGGAGATAGGAACAGGGGGTTGAGGTTCCTGGTGTGGAAAAGTTGAATTAAGATATTTTACTGTTCTCCTGACAATTACTGCCAAAGCCTCCAAAGCCATGACACAGACGTGGAGTAAAAGTCCTGGAATGCAGCAATGTTTAGAACTTGTTATAAGCCCAAACAGGTACAACATCAGGCTTTCCACTAAATAAGTATTATCGGATCCAGCAAAGAATTTGCATGGCTTCGCTGGGCTCTGAAACGTCATTGCTCACCGTTAAGTTTTGAGAAGTTCACCGTGGAGTACGACATAATGAATATTATAACATCCTATCCTGTGTATATTCAAATGTACCATCCAGATGGTTTTCTGGTGACTGTTGTGAATAGAATAACTGCCAACAAGGGAAAGTCCTTGTGACAGATTGGAGAGACAGCTGACCGGAGGGAATAGACCCAATGGGGCAGACATGTGCAGCACTAAACACTATTCTGTGGACTGAGTGCACCTGCAAAAACTAAACTAAACTAAAAACTAAAGTGAAAATTCCCCTAGAGTCTGCGAGAGTGGGGGCGGAAAATGACTCACATACTGATAACACGGTTTTGACCTTAAGCAACGCAACGACTATGAGCACGAGAAGCACTTCAGAAACCAATGCAATCATAGGTAAAAGTCACCAGATCTGCCCTTGTGGCTGGGTAAAGGTAACAACTGTAAGGGGCCTGAGAATACATCAAAGTAAGAAAAGGTGCCTAAGTAGGAAGAAGCAGGAGGATCACATTGACCTGCACTTTTTTCAAGCAAGTAAGTCGAATGAAGGCCAGCGACTGGACACAAACCAAAGATAGCAGGTCATCAACAACTCCAGCATTGAGGCGGCACAAACAAACACCAAAAGACAAAGGGATAAGGTGGCAGAGCCCAATCAGGCATAAAAAAACCTAAAGAATAAAGAACGAGCAAGAAGTCAATTCTACAAAGACCACTTCAAGTTTACTAAGTCCTTGTTCAACAAAGCAAAAGACGGAACGCTTAAAACAACCAAACAGGAACTGGAGTCCCACCTAAAAGAAACTCACAGAGGTGAGAAAATGCATGAGGCATTCACTGGCAGCTGAGGAGAGAATGTGATTGGAAAATGCTTGCTGAAGTCGGCAAACAACTGAGAGTCCCATCAGAGAGTGCAACAACCAACTTAAGACCAGACTTATTACTCTGGTCCAACACACAGCAAATTGTTTATTTTATAGAGCTAACAGTCCAGTGGGAAGAAGCAATAGACGAGGCATTCGAAAGAAAGAAACTCCGCTATAGATATAGATATTATAGCATCCTATCCTGTGTATATTGAAAAATCAACAGGTTGAAAATGTAGAATTGTTGGCAACAATAAAACCACACATTTATTAGGACTATGGTTAGCTGCGCCTCAGATACGTAGGTGAAATTGAGACAGTCACTAATACATCTCTGGACCACATTCAGCTTTGTTTTCCAGGCAAAAACATGACTAGCAATTGTTTAATGTAACTATATATGGAAGTTGTCATGGCAAAAAACTTTTGTGTGGCTAGTCATAAAACGTTGTGTTAGGTGAGGAGTGGTCAGACCATGACCATCCTCAGGGGAATTTTTCCCAATTGTAGGACTGTGCATTATTCTTCCTGAATGTGTTATCAAGTTTCCGTTGATGGATAATTGACAGATGTAACTTTGCATGAGCATAGACACCCATAGGCCACACCCTGCCATACAAGTGCCATACCAACAGACCCAAAGGGGGTGCTATGCAAGGCCACCCATTCATGACAACTTTGAAAGACCACGCCCCGCGTCGTGTATCATATAAAAACATGCATTTTGCTGGGCAGGTCCCTGTCCTCATGAGGAACAAATTTGCCTGTAGAACAAGGAATGTCGACCATGATGGATTGTCTGCCATTTTGGATTTAGAGAAACAGTAAATCCACATTTCCTCCTAGGCCGTTTAACCCATCCTCAAGAAAATTGTTATGCAGCACCTATTGGAATAGACCTTCCAAAATATCAAAGGAAAAGTCTGTACCTTAAACAACATGGACCAATGAAATTGAAAATGAGTGTGCCTTCAAACTAAAAAGCTAATAAAATTGTCATAGATATAGGTTTGAAGCTAAACATGACTCTGATCCTTCATAACACTACAAGAGTCAGCCTGTCAAGACTGAAGAATCATTTGTTATGGTTAGTTTTCTATATTTGCTAACAGTTGGATGTAATCTGTCACCTTATTGCCATAATACTAAGCAATTACCTATTTTACAAATACAGTGCTGTGCAAAAGTATTTGCCCCCTTACAGATACTTATTGTTTTTGCACATTTGTCACACTTAAATGTTTCAGATTATCAAACAAATTTTTATATCAGACAAAGATAACCTGAGTAAATACAAAAAGCTGTTTTTAAAAGATGATTTCATTTATTAAGGGAAAAAAGCTATCCAAACCAACCTGGCCCTATGTGAAAAAGTAATTGCCCCCCTTGTTAAATCATGAATTAACTGTGATTAACCACATTTTTGGGAAAGCTGAGTTTAATTTCACTAGCCACACCCAGGCCTGATTACTGCCAGAACTGTAGAATCAAGAAATCACTTAAATAGAATCTGTCTGACAACATGAAGTAGGCTAAAAGATCTCAAAAAGCAACACATAATGCCCCGATCTGAAGAAATTCAAGAACAGATGAGAAACAAAGTCATTGACATCTATCAGTCTGGAAAGGGTTACAAAGCCATTTCTAAGGCTTTGGGACTCCAGCAAACCACAGTGAGAGCCATTATCCACAAATGGAGAAAACATGGAACAGTGGTGAACCTTCCCAGGAGTGGCTGGCCCACCAAAATTACTCCAAGAGCGCATCGACTCATCCAGGAGGTCACAAAAGAACCCAGAACAACATCTAAAGCACCACAGGCCTCACTTGCCTCAGTTAAGGTCAGTGTTCATGATTCAACAAATAAGAAAGAGACTGGGCAAACATCGTGTCCATGGGAGAGTTACAAGGCGAAAACCACTGCTGACCAAAAAGAACTCAAAGGCCCGTCTCACATTTGCCAAAAAACATCTTGATGATCCCCAAGACTTGGGAAAATATTCTGTGGACTGACGAGACAAAAGTGGAACTTTTTGGAAGGTGCGCGTCCCGTTACATCTGGCATAAAACTAACACAGCATTTCAGGAAAAGAACATCATACCGACAGTCAAACATGGTGGTGGTAGTGTGATGGTCTGGGGCTGCTTTGCTGCTTCAGAACCTGGGCGACTTGCCGTAACTGATGGAACCATGAATTCTGCTCTCTACCAGAAAATCCTGAAGGAGAATGTCCGGCCATCAGTTCATGACCTTAAGCTCAAGCGCACTTGGGTTTATGCAGCAGGACAATGATCCGAAGCACACCAGCAAGTCCACCTCTGAATGGCTCAAAAAACCCAAAATGAAGGTTTTGGAGTAGCCTAGTCAAAGTCCGAACTTAAATCCGATTGAGATGCTGTGGCATGACCTTAAACAGGCCGTTCATGCTCGAAAACCCTCCAATGTGGCTGAATTAAAACAATTCTGCAAAGAAGAGTGGGCCAAAATTCCTCCACAGCGATGTGAAAGACTCATTGCCAGTTATCGTAAACGCTTGATTGCAGTTGTTGCCGCCAAGGGTGGCACAACCAGTTATTAGGTTTAGGGGGCAATTACTTTTTCACATAGGGCCAGGTTGGTTTGGATAGCTTTTTTCCCTTAATAAATGAAATCATCATTTAAAAACAGCTTTTTGTATTGACTCAGGTTATCTTTGTCTGATATAAAAATGTGTTTGATAATCTGAAACATTTAAGTGTGACAAATGTGCAAAAACAATAAGTATCTGTAAGGGGGCAAATACTTTTGCACAGCACTGTACATACATGACATGCATACATGTCTTGTCAATACCATACAACTGTAAAATGTCATTGGTCATAGCACTGTCGTGACATATTGCTATCTTGTCGCCCCAATGTGACATGAAGTGCCATAGCAGCTATATTTTATGTCTTCCTTTTCACAGCTTCCCCTTGTTAGCAACATTGGAGCGCCTCTTGTCACCCAATCAGCGGACTACCCAAACTTTTCTTTGCCACCCCAAACACAAATGTCTGCACAGTTCTGGATGAAAATGCCATACATAGCTACACCCAAATGATAATTTCCTTGCCTGATTATATAGCCCTAGAGCGTGACACCAGACAACAGTGCACAAACAACATGTGGTTTCTTTCAAGGTCACCCCCAATAACATCAAGCTCTTTTAAAATAATTTTCTCCAGGATAGCTGACCATTGGAGTATTGCTACAAGCTTAATGAGCACAGTACCAGTACAGACCAAGGCAATGAAAAGAGGTGTAGAATTAGAGCCCATAGCAGCAACACAGTACACCAAGCTCACAGCTAATCTAGTATATTCATGTGGCTTTCTTGTAAATCCTCATGCCCCACATCTTGGTATGTCACCGTAAGGTCATAGAAAGAGGAGCGAGAGAAAGCCCAAGCTATGAGCTTTTAGAAATTAAGTGCCCGTCCAAGAAAAGCTTCAAGGCTTTCCCTACCTTTTCTAGCAGGCAGATGGCAGCTATAAGCTAAAAGAGTGTCACACTTGTTATCAAATAATGGTGCAGCTTGGGCTGACAGGTATTTCATGGTGTGATTTCTTTGTTAAATGTGCTAAAGACTACCACCTACAGGATACACTTTAATGTAGCAAAATGGGAGCAGATGAAGAACAAGCTTGATCTTTTTTTCTTTGATTATTACATTACATGCCAAAGTTAATTTGAAATAGAATAGGATCATCACTCACCCTTGTCAATGTCAATAACAGTGTTGATTTTCTTTTTGGTTTTCCTCAATGAGGTGGAGGTCGAGGTGGAGGCCTGTTCATGGGCAGCATCTTGCAAATCACATCTGCTTCTGTACAACCACAACTAGTGTTATTTCTTTGAATTGTATATGAATTGTACCACCTAGTGAAAGAAAACGTTACAATTATAGAGGTATGTACTTAAACTAAATATTATTGTTACTTGTCTAACGTTTGTTGGAGGCTTTCGAAAGCCTCCTCGATGTTCATTTATCTGGTTTGACACTCGCACAGCAGCTACTGAGTTGGGATACTCAGGAGTAGGCCGTCCATTCACAAAATGCAACAAAGAATAAAGCAAAATAAGTTTGTAATTTCCTGTTGGGACGTCATGTTTAACCTTGATATACTCTATAGAAAACTTATGTGAAGCCTCCAGCACGGAGACTCACTTTAAATGCAACCTAACCTATTATATAGCTAAGTTAATGTTAGATAGCTAAACTTTATAGCAGGTAACGTAAGTTTGCTGGTAACTAGTAATGTAATATTAGTAGTAATAATACTAGTTCATAGTAACCATTACTTTTAAATCCAGTTTTGCTAATGTTATCTCCCATCTAACATAGCGATAGCTACACAATGGCAACATCATTAGCCAGCTAGCTTACCTTGGAGCAGACGAACGTTTGTTTATTTATCTTCCAGGTATTTAGCTGGGAATGTGGCCTTCCACACTGTTTTATCCACTGCCGGCATCTTTCCTCTTCAGTTTTGGGCTTGGAAAGGGGAATTAAATGACTCCCCTGTAAACTTTTGGGGTATCTGCAGTCGGATTTGCAGGTGCCGTAGGCACACCATTTACAAACAGCTTGGACCTTCTTCGAGTAGTAACCGGTCACTAAGGTAGGATTGGACAAGTAACCGTTTGGAGGCATGGTTTTGTGAAAGGTCAATTACTGCGACGGATCAGATTCGCATTTGCTCAGGGAAATGCATTTTCTAGTTGGAGTCTGTTGTCACGCAAGTTGGATTTGGTACAGAAATGCAAACTAAAATATATATATTTTTTTTTTGTTGATATTTTAAACATTAATGATTGATTGTAGAATGATTGGTTTTTTGCACTTTGTTTTCTGTTGAACGATGTCTAGACATAACTAAGTAATTTATATATTTTATGATTGAACTTATGATTTTTCTATGATCTGTCCATCTGATCCCCTATGGTACCATGACTACAGAAAATGTTTAAATGTAGGTATTACTGTAGATCGCTGTTTAATCTGTTAGTGAGTCTAAAACCGCTTTAACGTTTTCACACTATGTAACATTATTAATACTGGTTAGAGACAATTATTTTGGTTATATTACAGTCGATGCGTTCGACTCCACTATATGGGAAACGCTTAGAGCATGCATCATTTACTGAATACTTACACCACAGCGCCTGGTAGTCAACAAGGCTTGTGAGACTTTAAGGGTCACGCTCACCCGCGTCAGCTACTCTTTAAAAACAGTAGCAGACCCATCTCACTCCAGATTTGTCATTCAGCCACGTGTGAACATTATTATCGGTATCCTCCTGTCTAGTGAACCTTAAATTCGGTGAAGACACTGATCACTATGAGGGTTTCCTATTTGCTAGCAAGGTAAAAAGGTTCTCCTCCACCTTCAGAATTTCTTCTGCTTTCCATCGCGCTACTTAACGTAGCATCACAGTCCGCCGTGCCTGTTAGCCACTTCGTTCCACCTTGGAGTTTTCGTTGTGGAATTTTCAGCACGATTTTTTTGTGTCTCTTAGCAGTTGTGCCTCGCTGTTTTCTATCAGTCCAAGTTGTAGCTGGCAACGTGGTTAGCGGGGTATCGCTAACCGCTTTGTTAGCTACTGCAAAGGTACCGCTAGGCTACTGCTAAGCCTCCTTGGTACCTCACCTCCTGTTGCTTCGGTGACCTCGTAGGGTGTTAGTTAGCAGCTCGTGCTCCGTTTTCAAACTTGTGCCTTGCTGTTTTCTATCTGCCTGAGTTGTTTAGTCAGTGGTAGTTAGTTTTTGTTTAAGTCAAATGTTTTAGTCCGGACTCCTATGGGGAATTACCATAAATATCTGGTTTATATGCACACTTCTACACATGCATCCAACCACTTCAACAGTAGGCTACACGCTGCGCCCTACGCAAGAGGGAAGTGGCTGATGTTAACCGTAACTAGTTTACGCAATCGAAAAAAAAAGCTTATGCAATCTGGTTCAATTGAATGATGAAATTTGGCACCGCTCTGAGGTGAGTGCCACTGCTTTCAAAGTTAGAGCAGGCACTATAACACATAACATTAGGAAAACTTAACGTTATCGAATCAATCATATTATATACTGTATTTCTATTTACTGTTACCTTGGCTGACAGGGTTTTAACTAGATTTGGAACTCTAAGAAGGTTACGTTAGCTTGTTCAAGTTATACTGTTGGGCTGGCTTTTGATCAAAATTGTGCGGACACAAAGACAAAGGGCAGGGGGAAATAATCATCAAATGAGAAAGATGCATGAAGGCAGGGATAATTTGTTTTGCAATTAATTAATGGTCAAAAGAGAAAACAACAAATGCCTTGAGACGGCAACTTTGATCTAGGTTGTCCGCCTGAACAGTTCCAGTTATTTCGTCTCGTCTTAATTCGTCAGGGTATAATGAACTAAGATTTAGTCATAATTTTTGTCTTCAACATTTCTTTCATTTACGTTGTTGCAATTTAGTCCTGAAAGAACGGTCGTCAACGAAAACCTAGCCGCGGGGGAGGGGGGCTGCGGGTTGGCGGGCAGAGGATTGCATCACTGCTTTTTGCAGATGACGTGGTCCTGATGGCATCATCGGTCTGCGACCTGCAGCACTCATTGGATCGGTTCGCAGCCGAGTGTTAAGTGGCTGGGATGAGGATCAGCACCTCCAAATCTGAGGCCATGGTTCTCAGCAGGAAACCGATGGATTGTCTACTCCAAGTAGGGAATGAGTCTTTACCCCAAGTGAAAGAGTTCAAGTATCTCGGGGTCTTGTTCTCGAGTGAGGGTAAAATGGAACGAGAGATGGGCCAGAGAATTGGAGCAGCGGGTGCGGTGTTGCAGTTGCTTTATCGCACTGTTGTGACGAAGAGAGAGCTGAGCCAGAAGGCAAAGCTCTCAATCTACCAGTCTATCTTCGTTCCTACTCTCACCTATGGTCAGTAAGGGTGGGTCATGACCGAAAGAACGAGATCGCGGATACAAGCGGCGGAAATTAGTTTCCTCCGGAGGGTGGCTGGCATCTCCCTTAGGGATAGGGTGAGAAGTTCAGCCATTCGTGAGGGACTCGGAGTAGAGCCGCTGCTTCTTTGCGTAGCAAGGAGCCAGTTGAGGTGGTTCGGGCATCTAGTAAGGATGCCACCTGGCCGCCTCCCTAGGGAGGTGTTCCAGGCAAGTCCAGCTGGGCGGAGGCCGCGGGGCAGACCTAGGACCAGGTGGTGGGATTATATCTCCACACTGGCCTGGGAACGCCTTGGAATCCCCTAGTCAGAGCTGGTTAATGTGGCCCGGGAAAGGGAAGTTTGGGATGCCCTGCTGGAACTGCTACCTCCGCGACCCGACCCCGGACAAAGCGGATGAAGATGATGATGATGATGATAATGAGTTTAAGGGTGCAATATGGCCATCTGTTGGTCATAGGAGAATTTATAGCTGGGGGAAAGATACTTATTTAAGACACGTGCGTTGTTAAAACTATATTGAGACACGATATCAACTAGGGAAGGGCGATTTTCCGATTTCGATAACAATTTCCATAAAATTTCCTAAGATTCCTAAGAAATTCGATGTATTCAACTTGTATATATACTTATTTTTTTGGCCTCTGTCAACCGAACTGACTCCAATCCAATGGTAGCCAATCACACAGCTGTATATTTCTTCATGGGCAAAACATGTTCACACTAAAGGCATGCCCACAGTTTAGTGAACAAACTAGTATCTGGCTGGTGGTCAGCACATGCGTTATGCGTTTGTGTAATCTCAGTTAGATGGAAATAGCTTAATTTAAAAATTTGCCATATCATCCCTAAAAAGGACGACGCAAAAGAAACAGTTGACACAACATTATAATTATCTAAAACATAAATTAGGCAGGTAGGTAGGTAAATTGCGATAACCTAGCTTAGCGCAAAGACTGAAAACCTGAGGTAGCATGCTAACAGCAACCACTGGCTTACCATCTTGTGCTAAGTAATTAGCGCAATTTACCTACCCTCTTACCTAAATAACTCATTATTGGACGTACAATCACAAGATTGATATCGATCACCTCATCTGACTTGTCATCTGACGAACTCATCACAACGAGGTTAGAGGAAGGGTCGAGGTTGAGCAAAAAAATTCAACACTACAACAGACATGTGGCCCAGTTGAATTTACAATGTATTCTGTCAAGTGCACTTTCTTTCATTATGTGTACATAAGGGTTGAAAACAACACACTGGGCACTCAGATGCACATGTGCCAAAAACTCTTTGATAAGTAATTTCCTTATGTTCAAGTGTTAGTCAACACCTGACATAACAAAAAATTATTGGGCTGTCGAGCGATAAAAAAATTTGAACGCGATTAATCTCATGAGTGTCCATAGTTCGAAGATTAATCGTAAATTTTTTATCTGATCAAAAGTAACCATAAATGGAAAATGTTTCATGTTTTTGATACCTAACATTGGAGTGGACAAAATTTTTTCTTTATGAAAATGTATTTATTATTGGAAATCAATAAACTACACAAAACAAATATTGTCCAGAAACCCTCACAAGTATTCCATTTAGCATATGTAAATATGCTCAGATCATAACATGGTCAACTCAAGCTTTTTTTTACATTACTTAGTATTAATATTAATATGAGTATGACTAAGTATCTCACAATATAGTGTGTCCAACGTTTTTAAGAATTAACGCAAAACAGACTGAAACAATCCAGAGACCCACACAGATCGAGCATTTACCAATATGCTCAAATCCCTTAATTTCTTGACGATTTTAAGCCCAAGAAACAATGCATCTAAAAAAACAAAAAAAATTATTGACAACGCAAGCTTCACACCAGCACCGAACAGGCTAAAACATTCTTTACAATTAACTTCCACTGGGCTTGCACTAGCTTTCAACTGCATGCCGAACCAACTTTAATTTCGGCGTTCTGACTAAAATACTGCGTTCATTGAATAACAGGCACATTGGTCAGCTAAATTCTCCAGTACTTCAGTATCAGCTCACACTTAAGAAAATCAGAATGTGATTGTGCACAACACCACATGGGGAAACATAAAGGCTCTCAAGCGAGATGTTTTGGGGCTAATGCAGAAACAGGACTGTCTGCTGTGTGCTTGGTTAGCAATTGGTATTTAAGATGAAATGCTGTCCAGTGGAACTCAATTTGATCGACAGTACCTGCAAAGAACTTTGATCTTGTCGACAGACCCAGGTAGGGTTTGTAGCTGAACTTGTCATTTAAAAAATACCCTTTTCTTTATCCATTGCTTGCTAGTTTCTGTCTGATTTACGACTGTGTTAACTGCATCAAATAAAAATAGTGGCATTAAAACAAATTTGCATTAACATGTTAATAACGTTAACTTAACTAAGCCCTAATAATTATAAATACATGAGATATTAATCGTAAAAATTAATCATGATAAAATCAGGTAGACTGTTGAAAAGACTAAGGGCCCTTGTGGGACAGGCTCGGTTGTGGTCTTGTGGACTGTTGATTATCTTCACCTTGGAACATTGAGTAATGATCTGCAGGAAAACCTAACCCAGTAATTAAAACTTTGTTAAAAGTAATGTAATTTGTGGTGCCCTGGTGGCTCATCAGGCTATAGGCGCACACAACAAAAGCTTATCCATGACGGAGCGTGGTTTGAATTAGGCTCTGGCCTTTCTGCTGCATGTCTCCCATTCTCTTTCTCCCACATTTCCTACTGTCCTTTCAACAAAAGCAAAATAAATTGCCTAAAAAAAAAAATTATGTAATTGATGTCTTGGTCAGTCTTCAAAAATACTTTATAAAGAGGGGAAAGAATGAACGTTTTTAATACATCTCTTGACAAGGTCCAGATGTCTTATCCAGATGTCGGTACCAGATATAATAGCCTACTTTTACTGTAGCCAGCATATTACAACTCCTACTGTCACTACTGTTTGGTCATAAATGACGGGGCTTAGATATGATATAACATTTATAAATTTATTTCACATGAACCAGTAAGCTACAGCTCAAAGACACACTGTCACGAAGGAGCTTGAATTCAGCTTCTGTCGTATTCAGTGAGCTTGGCATTGGCCACCTCCTCATAAAAACCATTCATAAATTTGTCTCATGTTCCAAAACAAAAGCACATTGTTTAATTACGTCGCGGCTACAGCAGTATCAGCATTGCTAATATTATGTTAGCATAAATAAAAGATAACCATTAGGGGATAACTGTAAAAGTTCAACTTTGTTATAATTGCAAAGAACTTACTTGTTGACAATATGATAACGTCGCTGGTAACTTTAAACAAGTAGTCCCAGAGCCCTAATGTCAACGTTATACAAGTGGAATTTGGAATTGGAATACGGCAATTTTCGCCGAATTAGCTAGTAGCTAGCAGCAGTGACTGTTCAGAGTTGATGGTAGGTTGAATTATGGGTTGAATAGAAGGACGCAGTGGGCAGAGTATAGCTCGAACCTGTGTGTGTGTGTGTGTGTGTGTGTGTGTGTGTGTGTGTGTGTGTGTGTGTCAAACTCCGACACAGAAAGCAGAGGACAGTAACAGTGCAAGCGCAAATCGCACCAACACGAAGCAAAGACTTTGCTCATAGTTTTTTATACTAGTTTGGTGCAAAAATTTACCCGCCAGTGTGGCGGGTAGCCTTCCTAAATTTACTCGCCGAACAGAAAATCTACCCGTCTGTGGCGAATGTTAATTTCGGACCCTGGTAGGCAGTCACAGGTTTTAGATTTTCAAATCATATAATTCAGACAAACTCAAGACTGATACGATTAGCTTCTACTTAAACAATGTTTGCTCACGCGTATGCAGCGGAACTGTTTTAATTCATGTGATAGCAAACTGCTCTCTCCCGATTGGTCAATCAACGGGCGACTATCGCCTTCATTTGTATAAGTTTGAGGCACTAGCAAACTTTGTCGCTCGACTTGGAAATCACCTCGCCAACCTTCCCATCATGCACTGGGGCTTTAAATCGCTCATTCCGGCTCGCTTTCATAGGAAATGAATGGGGGCGTTTATTCGCCTGGCAATTTCGCTGCATGTGGACATTCACCGTGAAGGTTAGCGCCGCTGCACATTGTATATATCGCATTTCCTCTTACAGTTTATAATCGTAATCTTAGGTACTTGAATCAAAATTATAATAGAAAAATCACCCAGCCCAAGATCTAGCACATTTGTGCTATGTTTGCATTAGCATACAAGTACAGACGTTCTCACTCAGTGACCCTAATGTAATCAAATACTAATGATTCAACTAAACTCAACCATAACTTTACCACAACATAAATGAAGAGGCAGCAATCCATAGAGCTACAAACTATAGTGAACAAAGTCTGTATTAAATGCACTGCTGGTTCATGTTGAGAAAACCCACAGGGAAACAGCATTTTTCCAAAATGTTTTTTCCAAAAGATCTCATTGAATATTGTACAGGAAGACAGTTGTTTAGCTGCCTCAGATCTAATAAGTCTTGCTCAGTGCCACTCGCTCTACTGCCTTTCTGCAGAAGCAAATATATATTCTCATGCAGGATGGGCACAAGTACCACAGACTGCGAGGACTGCATGGCGCCTCTGAAAAGTGGGGGCACATTTGCAAACTGGAGCATGACCCAGCGCCTGGCTCTCTAAGAGTGTCATTGGGCTCAGTTTTATTTTATTTTCAGGGAAATTGTTTGCTGTCCCACTCTTGGTAGAAGCCTGAGAATAGGCACTGGGCCGTTTTATTTTTAAAATACACGGTCGCAGGCGACAGGAAAGACCTCACCAGCCACAAGTGGCCAATCTAGCAAGAACTAATCAAGATCAAAATAAAATTTCTGAGCCTGGAAAACCACTGAGCACAAAATGCTAAACAGTTTACTCTGAGGATGGAAAAAAAATGGAGTGTTTGAAATCGAACAAAAGAACAAAGTATCTCACTAGAAACAAGGTTTCGAAGCAGACACAGAAGCAGTGCTCTTGTCTGCTGAAGAATAGAATTTTGAAGACGACACTCACCCGTGCTCATTACAAGGGCTGGCACTTCAAAGTGCCAATAGAGTCTCCTTTGCCTTGATATCCAGGCACTATGGTAAAGGGTTTTAGAAAGAAGGTCGCCCTTAGGGCTTACCCATAGGAAGGAGTTGACCGCATTGAATGCAAAATGTTTTGAACTATTGTCATAATAAAGTTTGGTGACATCAATATTTGCACAAGACCTGTGTTTGCAGTTACTGTGACATACATCACAGTGCATAATAAAATAGAACTGGTTGTGTCACACATATTTCATAGTGTCTGTGCGCTCTCCTAATTTAAAATCTTGACTATTTAGTATTGCTGCTGATGCACTTGTTCTTTGTGCATGAAGTGGAGCCTGCTGCACATTGTTCAGGAGATGCTACCGAGTGTTTATCTGAGCATGGACAAGCTCATGTGGGGAGATTTGCTAAGCCATCTGCCAAGTTGAATGAAGTGGACACGTATTACAGTGACTTAAAACATCGTAAAGACCTCGGACTTGTGCATTTTAATGCTAGGAGCCTCATTACAAAGATGGACATCTTAAGGATTTGGATGAGTAACCGACCCCGACGTCATTGTTATATCAGAATCTTAGATCTCAGATTTAAATATTAATTTGGATGGTTTGATTATTTTCAGAGCAAACAGAATCAAAAGAGGTGGTGGTGTTGCAATTCCTGCCGGAAACAATTCAAATATATCTGTAAAGGTTTCCACCTCAGTCCCAGGTCAATTTGAACTTTCAGAAAACAATGTTAATCTAGGTCACGCGTTACCTCTTGTTGTTGCGGGTGTGTACCGTCTGCCTTCCGCTAATTCTACTCCTCCAACCAGTTTGTCAGAGTTACTCATATCTTTGATGAGTTCCGAAGCTGTTATTATGGGGGACTTTAACTTGGACTGGATGTCAAAAGCCGCTAATGACTTAAAACAATTGTGTTCAATCTCACGCACAGAACCCACACGGCCAAATACGATGAATCTTAGTAAGTCTTCCCTGATGGATCTGATTCTGACAAATAGGCCACATAAATACATACATTCCTGTGTGTTCCCAATAGATTTTAGTGATCACTGTCCAATTGGCTGTATTAGAGACACTAAAACAATGAGATCTGGATCTCAGTATGTCTGTAAGAGGTCTTTTAAGAAATTTGTTGAGCAGGCATTTTTACATGACTTGTATGACAGTGATCAGTCATCTATAGCTCTATTGCTAGATGCCGAATTACCCCTGGAATATTTTCCAACTATTTTAATTGGCAAACAATTAATTGGCAAACAAACATGCCCCTTATTAGAAATTTTGAATTAAAAATAGAAGCAATCCATCGTATACATTTGAAATAGGAGCAAAAATATTATAGAGAAACAAAGCTTGGGCTTTAGCTAGATCTACAGCTTGTGATGTGGACTGGCAAACATTTAGACATCTTAGTCATGTACGTATCAGTGTTAATTTTGTCAACGAGAATTTGAACTATACGTTTTCGTTGACAACCCTTTTTTCATGACTAGATTGTAATGATAACATAAATGAAAACTATATTGACGACAAAAATGAAGATGAAATCACTGTTCATTATGCCCTGACGAATTAAGATGAGACAAAATAGCTGGCTGTGTTCTGGCGGACAACCTAGATATGTTGCCGTTTCAAGGCATTGACGGTTTACCTTTTTAACTAAAACGAAAACTGACTACCACTGACTAAATCTTGACTAAAACCAAACTACAATTTTCAGTAAACGACGAAGACTAAAACTAAATGTTTGTCAAAATTAACACTGGTACGAACATGGTGAAAAGTGCTAAATCTACATATTGTTTGAACAATTTATCTGAATGTGGAAAATTCTGGAAAGTGGTTAAAACAGTTAAAGGCAGTGTTTCATCCTGTCTCCAGCAAATAATGCTAGACTCCAGTCACGTAACTGATACAAAGATTTGAGATGCTTTTAACTACAATTTTATAAAATCAGGCTCACTTTTTGAAGAATGCGGTAGAGCTGTTGAGGCACAGATGGCACAAGGAGATGCCGTTTGCACTAGTCTAGAATGACAGATTTTCCCATTTAATTCCAAGGGAAATGGTGTTTCCTCCTCATATAGACAATTTGATGGTTGGAACTTCTACATGCCCTATGCAACTCCAAGTGTATGAGAAGCACTATGGGTGCAGGTCAGTTTGACCCATATCTGCTAAAGCTTCCTGCTCACTTCATAGCCGAGCCCTTGACACATTTTTTATTGAATACTCACTTCTGATTTAATAACTAAAATATGGAAATCAGCTCTGGTTACTCCTTTACTAAGGGAGGGATGCAAGTGACTTCATTAATTACAGACCTATCTCCAAACTCCCATGTCTAGCAAAGATGTTAGAACATCTTGTAAAAGAACAGTGTTGTGCTTTCTTGTCCACTAATAATATTTTAAGACACTTTCAGTCGGGTTTCAGAGCGGGTCATAGTACTATAACAGCTGCTACTCCTTTTGTAAATTATATAGTTACTGCTCTTGATAAGAAACATTGTGCTGCTTTGTTTATTGATTTTTCAAAGGCTTTTGATAGTTAATCACAGATTACTTCTGGATAGATTATCCTTGCTGGGATTTGATGATTCTGCCTTTAAATGGTTTCAGGACTTGATAGAACACAGTACATAGATGTTAAGGGTTTGAAATCCAAGTTGTAGCCATTGAGAATGGTGTGCTACAAGATTCGGTTTTAGGTCCTACATTATTTACGCTTTATATTAATGATATATGTGCCTCTGTAAAATACTGTAAAGTGCAATTCTATGCAGATAATAATCTTCTTCATTCTTGTGCTCCGTCCATGGATCAGCCAATGTCAAACCTTACAAGGGCATTTCATTGTGTACAGAAATCTAAAATTAATGCTTAATGAATCAAAAACTAAATATATGCTTTTCTAAAGGGCCAAAAAGTTATATAAGGCATACAACATTTGCTCCCTTAATGGGGCACAAATTGAGTATGTTGCAGTTCACAAATACTTGGGAATTTCACTAGATGAAAAGTTATCATTTAAGACGCATGTGTTTGAGCTTACAAATAAGGTAAGGATCAGACTTGGAGCTCTAAATAGAATAAGATCATGTTTTTCACTTGAAAACAGAAAGACAATTGTCAGTCATGGATTATGGTGATATTCTGATTTGCATGCAGCCCCAACTACTTTGAAGTCCCTTGATGCAGTTTACCACAGTGCTTCGCGTTTTGTAACTGTGGACAGTTGTATAACTCATCATTGTACACTGCATAAAAAAAGCAGGATGTCTTTGTGATAGGAGAGAAAAACTTTGTCTCTGTTTTGTTTATAAGGCACTGCTAGGCAAGCTACCTTTTTACCTTACTTCACTTTTAAAACACAAATCCAGTAGTCATAAGACACGCTCAGAGGACTATACCACCCCTGAAAGCCCCAAAGTAAAAACAGAACTTGGTAAATCAGCTTTCCATTTTTTTAAGATTCACCAGGAATTTGAAGGAGGACAGTTTGTTTCTGTTGAACAATTTCAACTTTTATTGGAGGATTTGGGAGTTGAAGAGTGTTCTTGTTTCGGTTGAAACTTAATTATTGTAAATATTGTAACATTGTTTGCTTATATTTATTTATTTGTTGTAATTTATATATTCTGCCTTTAAACAGGGCACTGCTGGAAAAGAGACCTGGTCTCAGTCGGTTACCCCTGTATAAATAAAATAATAATAATGCTAGATCCATTTGATGCTTATTGCTATAGTTCTAGTGTAGTACCTTGTGCTTGATGTTTAACCTCAAGCACCTTTGATCTTGACAAATTAGCTTCTTACCTCAACTCCCCTGCAATATCGCAGCAGAACCGCAACAGACCGAGGTTATGACCAGGGGTACAGACATAGGTCTCATAACCCATTTTAAACTTTTCAAACCACTGCAGAGCCATGTTGTACCTGGTGTGTGGCTTATTAAAAACAAACATTACCTGTTCCATTTTTTGAGTTATGCTGTTCCTCTGCATGTGTCTAATAAGAGCAGTCAGGGTGGCCATGCACTCATGTTGGTTTAGTTCATCCATTTCCAGATCCATCGATACATCCGGACTCAAGTCCGATTCTAGTGCATCCAAATTCTGTTAATATAAATAAATACATTTTTTAAATAGTCAATAAAAAATACATTAAATCGGGCAATGGAAGTCTTACTGAGTTAATGAAAGCATAAAAAAGTGCAACCTTTCCAGTATAAGGATCACATTTTGAGCCAATGGGTGTGTAGACAGACATACATTTTACATAATATTAGCGATGCATAATTGTTTCATGCTGAATTTTGTATTTAGGTTTAGTTTTAGATAGGGCTAATATCCTAGCATTCAAAATGTTTGTTGGTTGATTTAATATAAGGGCAGAGTAGAGGTGGAATCAGCACTGAAAAATCCTACTCAAGTACAAGTAGTGTTACTTTGGTTAAAACTGACTCAAGTATAAGTAAAATTACAAGTCAATGACATAAGTAAGAGTAGCTTATTTAAAAGTACAGTAGAAGTAAAAGTAAATTTGCGTTACTAAAATGCAATTTTCTCAAAATGTGTAGTAGGGGATTTTCCCCAAATAGACATACATTTCCAGTTCTCAGTTTAATTTTGACACCAGCTAAATTGGTTGCACTAAACTTTGACTTCTTCAAGCATTTTACGTTGACTTTTTATTTTGCCTTATAGAACATTGGGAAATGCCATAACTTCCGATGGCATTTTAATGCTAGCAGGGCCAAACAATAAAGCTTGCCCGCATGCCCGGGGCAAGTAAAATGCCACATCGGACAAGAACATCTAGCAACTCCAATTGGGAAAGTGGTAAAAGTAAAAAGTATAATTAATTTCAAAAGGTTGTCGACGGAGTATCATAAAGGATGTTGTTGTTTTCTGGCACACAGCATAGCCTGCTCCCTTCCCCTTGCATCGGAGAATATTGGAACGCGCTGATATTCAATATTCCAGAGTTAACAAGATGTGTGTCATGTCACAAGCAAAAATGGCAGCAGGTAAAGACCAAATTTATTAGCTAAAGCATAAGCGATCATTTCAATTATTTTGGAAACGTGTTTAGTTGGGTGGCTTTAGAGGGTGTAAGCGAAACTCCAACTCTATGTTGCGCAGTTTGCCACAAGTTCGAGGGCCAGGCGGATAAAACAGTGCCGTTCTGAAATTCTGAGCCTCCCCTCCAAATGAGCTACCTTCGCAAACTCTGCATGTTCCTATCAATTTTTTTGACGAATTAAGAAGTCACAAGACACGCTCCTACAATTTGTGCTACCATCAGAATGGGAAGATCTGGGTATCACAGGAAGGTGCATTCTGAGCATTCATTTCACCCTGTCAAAATGGACAAGCAGGGCTTTGATGGGTTAAAAAATCATGCATTTACTTCAAAACACAGGGTAGCGCATTCTGAGCAGTAATTTCTTCTTGTCAAAATCGGCTACCTCATACTATTCAATTGAGGTAGCCAATTTGGAAAGGAAGCTACATTTTTCAGTTGTATCTTATATGTGCTACCGAGAAGCCCATCCTGAGGGGGAGGTGCAATTTGTCAGAACACCGTTCCAAAAAACTTTGCTGTGGAGTGCCATCACAAAAACCGACACCGCATCTCGCATTTAAGTCGCAAAAGTGGAAGGAACGTTAGCTAGCTCTGTTGCCTCATTGCAGATATTAGAGATTTTCAAATAAGTATCAGAGTCAAACCGAAGTTAGTGATCCATAGCCAACGTTACCATGTTAAGTAGTTTTGGAAACAAGGGGAACGAGGGTTTGCCATGTGTGTGCGTGCCTGCCTATTGACTACTGCCTATTGACTACAGTATTAAGTTTAGTAGTTTTTTGTCACTTCTAAATTTGTTGTCAGTGACTTAGCGGCTAGGAACTAACAGACATGCTAAAGTAACGTGTCACAGTAATGGGAAGAAAAATAGGACTATTATTATTCTGTTAATTAAGTATTACCTTGTATTTTGGTGTCCAGTGTCCACTATTCGAAAGCCTAAGTGATTAAAGTTGCAAAATACAATCTACTTTTGCATTTCAGCCATGTGTCATAAATCTACATTTGTTTAAGTCATCAAGAAATATCTGTTTCATTTGCAGCGGTATCATGCTAGTACTTGTTACTATGATACTTCAGTACCATTCTAAATATGTGGTATAGCTGTGATTTTAAAACAAATTGGTGGCTGAATAAATTTGGATTAAATGTTGTCAGTGGCACACAGGGAATTCTATTAAGATTAATTCACAGATTTGTATGTTCATTTGTATGGTTTTAATGACTAAAGATTATGAAAATTTACTTTAACCTTTGTGTTTTGATAACCGCTAAGGAATAAAACGATTTGTGTAGGGGCAACTAAAAATGTACTTTGGGCAAGTAGATTTCTGATCTACTGATCGAAAAAAAAAAACTCACCGTTGCGCCCTGTTTGTCATTTTCAACCTCAAATATCAACACATATTTTCATTTGTTGATGAAAATGTTAGTATACTTGAGGGGGCAGATACTTTTTGAATTGTCTTTTAAAATGACTGAAATCAAGTTTCAGGCATGTGAAGCAGAAGCTCATAAGCCAATTAGCGAAATTTTGCCGTTCACCAATCATTGTACAAAATGAATATGTGGAAGGCACACATGTTCACAATTAACAACACACTGGTTGTTTTAAATTAAATTAGTTTGTTGTCTTGTAACCTACTAGGTACTAACATAACTAGGTGATCCCAGGCATGCTGTTTTGTGATTTCTAATGCAAACTTCACTCTATCCCTGAACAGGCTGATCCAACATTCCTTTCAATTAACTCCCGATAGGCTCGTGCTAGCGCTCTACTGCATGCTCAACACAACTGTCATTTATACTGTTAGACAAAAAATACTGCGTTCAGCTGTTTTGAGGGTGAAGTCTGTAAAAAAAGCACATTTAAAAATACGCAGTCTACGGAATGCAAATTAAAGATGTGAAGTGGTACACATTTTTTTATGTTAAGTAAAAGTATCCAATTTCTTAATACTTAAATTACAAATCTTCAAAAACACTACTGAAGTACAGAAGCTTGAGTATTTGTAATTCGCTACTTATACCTCTGGGGCAGAGTGGCCAAGAACCACCAATTCATGCTTACTAGTGCTGAGGATGAAAGGTTCATTAAGATGTAATTTGAGTGAAATAACTAAGTTCTCAGAAAGTATTTTACTTCTTTGCACTGGTCTTGCTTCCGCAGAACAAACCTCTGCTAGTTACATTGACTCCATCCTCTGTACCAGAAATGGAATATGAACACTTCAGAGTAAGTCATTAGTTTGAAAGCAAGGTTGTCTTCTAGTGTAGTCCAGTCAAGTGTTCGCACTTTCACAACAAGTTCGCAGCTTGTTTACACACTTATTAAAGACAAATGAGTGCATTATATGTAATTTTCTGAGATATTTAATTCGGTAAGTTTCGGTAACAAAGTATTTGCAATGTTAAATTTCACGTTTATGTTTGTCAAATAACTTTAAGTTACCAAATGCCCCATTATGGAGAAGGCAGCATTTTGCATTATTGAGCTATATATCTAACTAAAGAGGCGGGAGTCTCTGTATATATGTATGTATGTATGTACGTACGAACGTTTGTCTGTAACTAGATTTTAACAATGATCAGGCACTGTATTTAGTTGAAATTGGGCAGGTGTATTGCTCGAGACCCAAGAATGTGCATAGTCAATTGTGAAGTTGTTTATATGAGCGGTTTTCACTTAATAAATATGAACATCAACTCAATTGGCCTCATTCACCTCGGCGCTGCCATCTTGCACAGAGGTGTGGACTTGAGTCACATAAAAAAAACAAAAAAACACTTGCAACTCGACTTGGACTTTAACACGAATGACTCGTGACTTCACTTGGACTTGAGCCTTTTGACTTGAAAATACTTGATACCTTTTAATCTTTGGGCTTGGGGGAAGGTAAGTTATTAGATCTCCCTTCATTTGCTGAATCAACTAACAGTAACGCTATTCAGCAAGTCCCCAGGTCCACTTTGTTTAAACCAATCCGACAGCATCCAATCAGGTTGCAGGAGAGAACCATGAAAAACTAACGTTAGTTGGAAAAAATTTAATTTTGATAATTTTGAGATAATTTTGTTCGCGTACAAAAACTAAACTAGGTGGTCAACATAAAATGAATTGCAGTATGCAAAACGTGCGGGTCGAAAATTACAGACGGAGACTCAACAACTTCCAACTTCATTCAACATTTCAAGTTGCACAAAGTTGAGGCACTGTAAGTTGAGGCTAATATTAACATAGTTAGCGAGCTAATGCTGCTCCTAACATTACTGCTAGTGATGTCGTTCGTGAACGAGTCCGCTCTATGAGCCGGCTCTTTTAAGTAAACGATACGAGCAGGCTCCCATCTGAGCCGTTTTTATTTTTATTTTTGAATTTTTTATTCAAGACAAACAGAAAGTAGCAGTAGCATGCATTACGTTAATAATTTTCATGTATTATTCAACTCACATTTGATAGACAATTTTATGAAACGTCTGAATTCTATTAAAATTATTAAATTGTTGATGTTGGATGTTTTTTCACGTTATTTAAGGTTTTTGTACTAAGCAATGTAAAATTATGGTATGCTGTACATCATAAGGTTTGGTATAATTACATTGCATAATTTAAGTGATATACGTCACACATACCAATCATAGGTCAAAACATCGCTAAATGTGGCTGAATTACAAAAGACAGAAGTGGAACTAAATGAAGAGCCGTTTGGGAGCTGTCTCTTATTGCCGAGCTGAGCCAAATGATCCGGCTCACTAAAAAGAGACTGAATTCCCATCACTAGTTACTGCTGCTCCAAAATAAATAAAAAACATACTGGTATAAGGGCTATATGCTATAAAAGTGCAATGTCAGCACTACTTTTTTATGATTAAGTTCAGTCGCACTTGTTTTAACAAACTTGTTTTAACAAATGAATACACATTTTAAAAAACATTCATGCTTTGTGTAAATTATATATACAGTGCATCCGGAAAGTATTCATACCCCTTCACTTTTTCCACATTTTATTATGTTACAGCCTAATTCCAAAATGGATAAACTAAAAAAATTACTCAACATTCTACACACAATGCCGCATAATGACAAAGTGAAAAAAGTTTTGTAGAATTTTTTGCAAATGTATATAAAAAAAAATTCAATTATATCACATGTACATAAGTATTCACACCCTTTACTCAATACTTTGTTGAAGCACCTTTGGCAGCAATTACAGCCTCAAGTCTTCTTGAGTATGATGCTACAAGCTTGGCACACCTATTTTGGGGCAGTTTCTCCAAATTTTCTTTGCAGATCGTCTCAAGCTCCATCAGGTTGGATGGGGAGCGTCGGTGCACAGCCATTTTCAGATCTCTCCAAAGATGTTCAATCGGGTTCAAGTCTGGGCTCTGGCTGGGCCACTCAAGGACATTCACAGACTTGTCCCAAAGCCACTCTTTTGTTATCTTGGCTGTGTGCTTAGGGTCGTTGTCCTGTTGGAAGGTCAACCTTCGCCCCAGTCTGAGGTCCAGAGCGCTCTGCAGCAGGTTTTCATCAAGGATCTCTCTGTACATTGCTGCATTCATTTTTCCCTTGATCCTGACTAGTCTCCCTGTTCCTGCCGCTGAAAAACACCCCCACAGCATGATGCTGCCACCACCATGCTTCACTGTAGGGATGGTATTGGCCAGGTGATGAGCACTGCCTGGTTTCCTCCAGACATGACGCTTGGCATTCAGGCCAAAGAGTTCAATCTTGGTTTCATCAGACCAGAGAATTGTTTTTCTCATGGTCTGAGAGTCCTTCAGGTGCTTTTTGGCAAACTCCATGCGGGCTGTCATGTGCCTTTTACTGAGGAGTGGCTTCCGTCTGGCCACTCTACCATAAAGGCCTGATTGGTGAAGGGGTGTAGAGATGGTTGTCCTTCTGGAAGGTTTTCCCATCTCCACAGAGGAACACTGGAGCTCTGTCAGAGAGACCATCGGGTTCTTGGTTACCTCCCTGACCAAGGCCCTTCTCCCCCGATTGCTCAGTTTAGCCGGGCGGCCAGCTCTAGGAAGAGTCCTGGTGGTTCCAAACGTCTTCCATTTGCGAATGATGGAGACCACTGTGCTCGTTGGGACCTTCAATGCTGCAGAAATTTTTTTGTACCCTTCCCCAGATCTGTGCCTCGATACAATCCTGTCTCGGAGGTCTACAGACAATTCCTTGGACTTCATAACTTGGTTTGTGCTCTGACATGCACTGTCAACTGTGGGACCTTATATAAACAGGTGTGTGCCTTTCCAAATCATGTCCAATCAATTGAATTTACCACAGGTGGACTCCAATCAAGTTGTAGAAACATCTCAAGGATGATCAGTGGAAACGGGATGCACCTGAGCTCAATTTTGAGTGTCACAGCAAAGGGTGTGAATACCTATGTACATGTGATATTTAATTTTTTATTTTTAATACATTTGCAAAAAATAAAAATAAAAACTTTTTTACTTGGTCATTATGCGGTATTGTATGTAGAATGTTGAGAATTTTTTAAAATTTTATCCATTTTGGAATTAGGCTGTAACATAATAAAATGTGGAAAAAGTGAAGGGGTATGAATACTTTCCGGATGCACTGTATTATTACCCTGTTGTTACAATGGCATTACATTTGGTGAAGAGCGCAATATGGCTTGTTTAGGACTCGAAACTCAAAGTTTAGGACTTGGGACTTGACTTGGGACTTGCAAAACAATGACTAGATCCCACCTCTGTTGACCACTACATGGGGTCAACCCCACCCCGAACACAATCCTACTACAAATCCTCTTCCTTTTCGTGATTCCAACCAAATAGATCCTGTACTGAGACAAGTATACGGAAATGTATTCTCTAATGTTATGTAGGTACATGGTAATTTACAGTTAAATTCAATAGTTATTTTGTATCAGGGTCCAGATGTTGTATTTTCCTGTACAGCAGGTCAAAGACACTCGAGCTTGGTATCCACATGCCCATACGGATCCGGTGTTTAGTCTAATAAGGGTGGTCCACTGATTGTACAGGCACTGCATTAGTAAACTAAAAATAAGATTTTACAAGTGTTTTTTTTACAAAAAGGTTGGTGTAGTCTCATTTTAAGTTAATACCCCTTTCCTGAGAATTACTACGTTTTGAATGATTGTTGGAATTCAGTTCAAGGAGTGCAACCAATAACAAATTTTAAAATATATATTAGAAAAAAGATTTTGCTGTGGATCAAAGCTTATACTGATCAGTATGATTTATAAAATTAATTGATCCGAAATGATTATATCTAGTTTTGGGCCCTTTATATCGCTTTAAAATGCAAATAACAAGAAATTATTTAATACCAGCCCAAATGTTGATGATCAGGTAAAACCTAAAAAACTAAAATTATTTTCTTTTTATAGTTGTAAATATTAACCAGAACAGCGAAAAAGCAGTTGAACATAACTGTACTTATGTAGACCTGTAAGCTCTTCAAATAAGTAAAACAGCTGATTGTACCGCAACCAGGAAGAGTATTAAATGCTTAACAAGAAAAGACGAGATGATCAATATACATGTAAAAAGCACAGCTTTCGAGTTTTCTAACTTGAATTTCATCACTTTAGATGGAACCATGATAGCAGTTACAATTGGCTTACAATCATTGTGCTAAGCTAGACTACATTTAACCACCTCCTTAGGTAAATAACTCATTATTGGACATACAATAACATTGACATTGATTATCTTGTCTGACTAGGGCTAAATAGGAAGATATTCTTTCCCAAAAAGTTGAACGCATTAAATGAAATATTACTCCATCGAATGTTTAGGCTAAATTGAAATAGTAGTGATCAGTTTGAAAGCTATGCTGTTCTAACAGTTGTCCTCTTAATTAAGATTACGGTTACAGTTTTTCAACCAAATGTCATTATTATAAAAAACAAATAAACATGATTTTCTAAAGGTCACGCCACCTGACATGTTAAATGGATGAAAACTAGCATTGACACTAAATATACAGGTCTTGGGATGTCAGGATACCAGACATTTGGTACTTGATACCAATACCAGTGAAATTCCACTATTCTCAATACCACAGTGTACAATAACATATACACCTTTAATAAAAACATTCCAAAAAACAACAACAGTGGATGCAGTCTTCAATTACAAAAATAGAACAGTGGCATGTAGCCTTCAAGTGTTCAGAACAAACAATACTGTGCTCAAGTACAAACAATAAACTTTTAATGATAGCACGTCATTTCAATTGCAGTACCCAGCCAAGACCAAAATATGGAAATAATAAATATCCCTATAATATTAATAAAAAAACAAAAAACATTAACATTAAAGCACAGATTTATAACACATCCAAGCGAGATCACAAGGAGAGCCAAATGTTTCCCTGATATATTGGGGTGTAAGCTACCGCTAACTCACAAGAAAAGTTAGGTTTCTCTTGAAGTATAAAGGCCCCAGCATATTTCAAGAGAAATAAAACTTTTCCTGCTCGTTTTGTAAATTTTTCGCTTGTCTGCAGAGGAAGTTATTATATACATAATTTTATGTTTTTACATTTCTCATTTTATGTTTTTATATTTCATGTTTTCATGTTGTACAGAACCTTGTAACTCTGGCTTTGAAATAAAACTGACTTACTATACTTGTTTGTCTCTGATTTTAGTTTGCAGGAGCTTACGCCCCAATTCTACAGGGGAGCCAAACGCTTTACGGATGGGCAGTATGGAACTGTATTGCCTACGTCATCCCAGGTCACACGTGACTTTGTTGATGTAATTACTAGACCAAGCAAGGGCGAGATAGATAATATCCAGTGTCAGGCACTGATTATGGCCGTCATCCAGAATTCATAGAACCATAGTTTTATAAGCAACTATTGTTATTCTGCGGTTCTTTCTTGCCTTGGAGAAATTAAGCCAGACAAATTGGTCCTCAAATGAAAAATAATAATAATACATTTAATTTTATAGGCGCCTTTCTAGACACCCAAGGTCACCGTACATGGCATAGAATGTAGAAACAATATATAAAAAAATTGTACAATATAACATTTGAAATACAAAAATTATAAGACAGATACAGGGGAATTGAGGCAGGAAACAAAAAATATAAAAAAGTCAGAGAACAAATTAGGAGTAAGCTAAGAAAAAAAGTGGGTTTTGAGGCGGGATATAAAAATGTTAATGGAGTCAGAGTTCCCAATCGCAGGGGGAAGGGAATTCCAGAGAATCGGCGCAGCAGCACTGAACACTCTGTCCCCCATGGAGCTGAGTCTGGTTTTGCGGGTGGTGGTGAGACCAGTGTCAGAGGAGCGGAGGGAACGAGAAGGCGTGTAGGTTTGGAGGAGGTCAGAGAGGTAAGAAGGGGCTAGTTCATATAGAGATTTATAGGTGAGAAGTAAAATTTTGAAGGAAATGCGAGATTTGACGGGGAGCCAATGCAGATGCAGGAGAGTGGGAGTGATATGCTGCCAAGGTTTAGAGCAAGTTAGAATCCTTGCAGCTGAGTTCTGTACATAATGGAGCCTATCCAGGGCCTTATTTGACGCCCCAAATAGGACACCATTGCAATAATCCAGGCCAGAGGTGACAAAAGCGTGAATTAATGTTTCAGCAACTGCATCTGTTATTAGTGGTCTGAGTCTGGAGATGTTTCTCAGATGGAAGAAGGCAGACTTGGTGATAGCATTTATATGAGGTTCCATGGAGAGGGTGGAATCCAAAACCACACTAAGAGTAGATAGAGGAGCCGTCAATTGTGAGGACAACATCACCAACCTTTTTTAGCAGAGCCTGAGGAGCCACAATCATTATCTCAGTCTTGCTACTATTAAGCTTCAGAAAATTTTGGGACATCCAGGATTTTATATAAAGTAGGCAGTTTGTGAGTGAGGGGGTAGGGAGTTTTGTTTTGGGTTTGGTATGTATGTAGAGCTGGGTTTCATCTGCGTAGCAGTGGAGTCCATGTTTTTTAATTATTTGTCCCAGGGGAAGCATGTAGATATCGAACAGGATAGGCCCCAGGACCGATCCCTGCGGTACATCCTGGCAGACTGGTGCAGGGGGGGACTGGGCCTTTCCTATAGCCACCCGATGGTACCTGCCAGATAGACACGACCGGAACCATGCATAGGCAGCACCGGTGATGCCCAGGAGCCTATCCAGGCGGTCAGACGGTGGTGTGACAGATGGCATCAAAGGCTGCCGAGGTCTAGAAGGATCAGCAGAGTTAGGCTGCCGGAGTCTGCCGCCAGGATAAAATCATTGATGACCTTGACCAAAGCCGTTTCTGTAGTAGCTGGCATAGTTGAAGGCTGGAGCTGGTCAGGAAAAGTTTTAACTTTTGATCGGAAAAAATCCAGGAACCTGGTACAGACGTCTGTAGACTCCAAAACGAAGGAGTTAACCAGTGGACACTATTGATTGATTGTGTTGAACAGTTTCTAGGATTAGTTTTGCCCTTGTCAATGAGATCGGAGTAATCTAAATTTTTTGTTCTGACAGTGCATCCTTATATGTTTTGACATGATCTTTATAGATTTCAACATGAACAGTGAGACTAGTTTTTTTTTTGTGTCTCAAGCTGACAATCTTTAGCCTTCATAGAACGAAGCTCAGTAGTATACCAGGGAGCAGGTTTGGAGAATGACACCTTTCTTGGCGTAGTATATGGTCATCAACAGAGGAAGTCAGAGGCAGGGGGAGGTTTTGTATTTCGAGTTTGCAAGCAAGGGCAGCAGGGTTAATATTTTGGATGTTTCTATAAATAAAGGAGCGCTGCTCTCGCCTCCTTATGGCTGGTATTTTAACATCAGAGTATGGCTTGATGATTGGAGATGGTAAGATCCAAGCCACAGAGGTTGGAGGGGGCAGGGCCAGTGGAGCACAGCAGATCTAGAATATGGCTTTTATTATCTGTGGGAAACTTAACATGCTGAGTGATATTAAAACAATCAAGTAGCGCAAGAAATTCCACTGCAAACGCAGAGCTGCAGGAATCCACACGGATGTTGAAGTCACCTAACAATGAAGTAGATGTTGACATGGCACAGACACTGGAAAGTACTTCAGACAGCTCAGAGAGAAACACAGATGATGTTTTTGGAGGCTGGTAAACAAGCACCACTTGCATTGCTGGAGAACCGACCAATTGGATTGCAAGGCATTCCATTGACGTCACATAGTTTACGGAAATTTGCTTATTCTTGAAGTCAATATGGTAGAGAACGGCAAGCCCACCACCGCACCCTAAAGATCTAGGCTTTTGCAGGAACACTTAGCCTGGAGGGGTAGCTTGACTGAGCAGCACAAAGTCATTAACTAGCTGCCAGATTTCCGTTAGACACAAAGTCAACTTTGTGAAAAATTTTGAAAAAAACTATAACATTTTAGATCTGAATATAAAACATATTAGGACTAATGTAACCAGCATAAAAGAAATAAAATAAAATTATGCTTAAGATGATAAATCGGATCAAATGCTGTGGAAAAGCGGCGAACAAACAACGCCAGCATCCTCTCCTAACAGTGCAACTTGTGATGTTTTGTTCCTCATGTATGTTCGCTTACATACATATTTTTTAATTATAGCCTTGGTACCTACGGTACTGTAGTAAAAACAAGTATCGTCACATTTTCTGAATTTGTGACATTCCTATACAGGTCTAAAAATATTTGTGCAGTAGTGACCAACCGTTTCACTTCTGAGTGGTTTGGTGGGTTCTCTTTGATGAAGTGAAACGTTTTCACACTTTTCTTAAAGTGACAGTATAGAAATTTTTCTGCTGGTTGCACCACCCTGACATTTAGAAATATTTACTTATGGCAAAATGTGTTATACACATTAGCATACTTAAAACATGAGAAAACTAGATAAGGCTACAATTTCTGTTGAAATTGTGATGGGTGCTTGCAGTACTGCGGTTACACTTGTAACCCTAGCGCGCTAATGTTTATCCACGTAACTACAGAAACGAGCGCAATGTTCGTCAAGTAGCATAAGACATGGTGTCATTCAAACGGTTTCTTCGAGGAAAAGTATAAATCCCACAGCTTAGATAATGACACCGTATGATTCACAAGAACCAGGTGAACATTTACGTGTATATGTATATTTAACGTTTAGATTGGAGGCGCTATCATAGGTTAGAAAACAGCAATTTATTTGAAATCAGCAACGTTAAGCATAGCACGCTAATGTTTATTTCGTAACCACGACAACCTGGTCAATGTCTGTCGAGTAGTATAAGGTGTGGTCGCCTTCAATCGTTTCTCAAATGAAAACTATACATCTCACAGCTTAGATAATGACACCGTATGAACCGTAAGAACCAGGCGAACATGGCCATGTATAATGTCTATGAAACGCAAAAACTGGAAGCGCGATCACAGGTTTCAAAATGGCAAGGAATTTGAAATGAGCAACGTTTAGCTGGAGTGGAGATTTGACCGTTTACAGTGGATGTCAATGAAGAGCGCGGTCTTCAAACAAGCGTCCATAAAGTAAAAACTATAAATCCCACAGCTTAGATAATAACATCATAGGACTCGTAAGAACCAGGGGAACATTTACATGTAAAATATGTGTATGTTGACTTAAAAATGTAAGAGTGGTGGCAGTTTAGAAAAGTAGGTAAATTTTTTCAAATCACCAACTGCCACACTCTAGTCTTGAACATTCCATCCATTCATTCCTATGGGAAATATTTTAGCACTAAAAGTTGAATATTTAAAAAACTGTGCTACAGAACCTTCCTAAAAGTAATAGCAACTTAATTGGGATCAATGCGCTCATTTTGATACCTTTCATGTCTATGTAGTGTAAAAAATGTGGGAGGAGTAGGGGTGGGAAATTTTTGCTATAATAACAATAATAATGTGAGATTATATTATATATATTGCCTAAATCAAGCACACTAATAACACCTTTAAATAATTGAATACGCTTTTATGCCTTAAGTATTGAATAATATATTTAATTTTTTCAATATTTTACTTGCGATACCACTCAGGAAGTTTCCTCACCTTACATTTTCTGAACTTTGAAGCATCAAAAGTGCCGAAAGTATTTTCTTCTAAATTTGATTTATATTTTGAGGAGACAAAAAGATTTGGTTAATGTCATTGGCCCACATTTAAATTACATTCATGTGTATTGTAATTTAGTTTTATTGGTTTAATTATTGTCGTTTTAGTTTAATAATTGTTTGTACTTCTGCATGGCTTGCCTGGAAACTAGACAGTTTTTGTGTGTGATATCACGGGTTATATAAAATACTATACAATGTAATACAATATACAGCATAAGACAAATAGAGGAATAATCCCTTACAGTGAGGCGTAAATTCAATCCAATATGGCAGACATTCTGGGCTCAAGAGGCACATTTGTTCCTCGTGGTGACAGGGACCTGTCCAGCAATTTCCATGTTTTTACACGGGACGTGGGCTGTGGTCGTTCAATGTTGTCATGTATTGGTGGCCTTGTATAGCTCCCCCTTTGGGTCTGTTGGTATGGCGCTTGTATGGTAGGGTGTGGCCAATAGAAGTCTATGCTCATGCACAGTTACATCTGTTTATGTATTTGTCCTAGCAAATTGGCAAACACATTGCTAAAGTTTTGGACATTCCCTGGTGGCTGCTCCTAGTATTACCACTTACCAACACTTAAAATCCAACTCGTCCTAGATCATTCAACCAATCTTCATGCAAATTGGGAAGAAACATCTGTAGCTATCGAGCTTTGAATTGTCTTCATTAAAAGTCTCTATCTTAAGGTGGCTGCCATAAGCCATTGACCATAGAAGATTCGTTTTGTGGTTGATACAATGCCCACTTTCGACCAAAGATGAAAATTTTCCACGTTGTCTTTACTCACTGATGTAGTCATGCCAATCAAGATTCATGACTCTGACAGAAATAGGTTATGAGATACAAATATGTGCTATTTGTAGCGCCCCCTTAAGGGCATTATGGTTATAGTTTGTTTGGCTGATCCTTAGTGTTATGAATGATCCAAGTCATTTTCAGCTCCATCTCTGACAGTTTTATTAGCTTTTTAGTTAGAAGACACCCACGTAAAATTTCACTGGCCTACAGGTAGAGACTGTTCCTTTGACCATTTCAAAGCTCTATATAAATAGATGCAGAATACCACATTTCGTGAGGATGGGTTAAACAGTCTGGGATTAATTGGGGTTTAACCTTTTTTCAAAAAATCCAAAATGGCAGAAAATCCATCACGGCGGACTTTATGGGTTATGGAGGCAAATTTGTTCCTTATGGGGACAGGGACCTGTCCAGCAGTTTCCACGTCTTTAAACAACATGGGACGCGGAGTTGTACATTTTTGGTGGCCTAGATTAGCCCCCCCTCTGGGTCAATTGGTATGGCACCCATATGGTAGGGTGTGGCCTTTGGGTGTCTACGCTCTTGCAAAGTTACATTTGTCTATGACATTCCATCTCAAGGGAATTTTCAAAATACCAGATTTCAAAATAATGAATAATAATGAACAGCAGCAAATGTGCTTTATGTGAAAAGACTGGCAAACCAACCTTTCTAATTGTGTGGCTAGGTCCTGCAGGATTATGATATTCACTGTAGGAAAAGCTCTGGACTCCAGTTGAGAAGTCAAATTGACTCATCTCCTCTCTCAGGCTACTATCAGCCATATATGACTGTGAGGACAAGTAAACTGGCTCCTCTGCAAAAAAACAAAAAAAAATACAAAGTTAATGGAAGCAATTATAGTAACAAAATTTTAGGCAGTATTGGCTTGGTTCATTGATTGAACTGAAGGCTAAAAATAGTAATGCTTGCATGTACAGTTACACATCAATGAATGAATAACTATGAATTCATTAATAGTTTAAATCTAACTATTTTCATATGATGTGTTCGTTCACATCAGTTTTACCTCCATTTCCCTTGCTCACTTCTTTGCGTATTGTTATGTACTTTCTTTTCTTTTCCAGGGGCACCTATATTAAGGGGAGGTACTACAGGTGAAAATGTGCAGGTGAATATACACAAAAATATAATTTTTATTGTGACCTTTAGTTCTGCACCAGAAAATAAGATTCAACAATATGCAATTCAGTTAGGTTATTTCTTAAATTGTGGAGACGCAAGGTAAATGCTTTGTTTACTTGACGAAGATTGTATAGAATCATAAAAAAAGATTCATAATTGTTATTGGTGATAATTGTGTTCATGTTGTGAAAGTTATAGAAGCTTAACAAGAATCATTATTTCTGCCTGTACCCCTTAAGAAAATAAAAGCAAGGACTGGGGTCACTTTTATAGACATATTTTTTTGTTGTTAACATCAAGTATACCTCAACTTCAATTGGAAATGTGTAGATCCTTTGAACATCCACAATGTTCTCAAGAATGAATTGGTTCTGAAAAATAAGTTAATTCTTAAGATGCTTTATGAATACATTTCTGTAATAGATTTAATAGTAAAGGAAAAATTATTCAACAACTAATCATTTTCAATTAATAGTCTTTGTAAAGATGTATGATTCTTAACTTTTCCAAACAGGGAAGTGTCAGTTAAAAAGAGCTAAAAACTTGACCAAATTAAAGTGCTACATACAGTATATACATATATACACACTTACACTTACACACACACACACACACACACACACACACACACACACACACACACACACACACACACACACACACACACACACACACACACACACACACACACACACACACACACACACACACAATATTTTATTAATTATATATATAAATATATATATATACACACAGACAGGTGACAAATTAAAGGAAAAACCAACATAAAGTGTCTCAGTAAGGTGTTGGGCCAACACGTGCCGCCAGAACAGCTTCAATGTGCCTTGGCATTGATTCTACAAGTCTCTGGAACTCTACTGGAGGGATGGAACACCATTCTTTCCAAAGATATTCCCTCATTTGGTGTTTTGATGATGGTGGTGGAGAGCGCTGTCTAACACGTCGGTCCAAAATCTCCCAGAAGTGTTCAATTTTGTTGAGATCTGATGACGGCGAAAGCCATAGCATATGATTCACATCATATTCATACTCATCAAACCATTCAGTGACCCCTCGTGCCCTATGGATGGGGACATAGTCATCCTGGAAGAGACCACTCCCATCAGGACAGAAATGTTTCACCATAGGATAAAGGTGATCACTCAGAACAACTTTGTATTGATTTGCAGTGACCCTTCCCTCTAAGGGGACAAGTGGACCCAAACCATGCCAGCAAAATGCACCCCACAGCATAACAGAGCCACCGGATCCCCTCACTGTTGGAGTCAAGCATTCAGGCCTGTACCGTTGTCTTGGTGGACGGCACACATGCACTCGCCCACTTGTCGAGAATATGGTGAAGGGTGACTCATCTGACCCTATCACTTTTTTCCACATCTCTGTAGACCAGGGCCTTTGGTTTTTGCACCGCTGAACTCTCAAATCTGCATTCATCTTTGTAATGAGGGGTTTATGCACTGCAACCCTACTATAATATCCCTCTATATGCAATTGTAGATGGACTGTTCTTGCTGAAACAGTCTGATCATGTCCTGCATTGACACTTTCAGTCACCTGAGGAAGAGTTGCTCTTCTGTTTTTCCCTACATATCGCACTAATGCCCGAGCATCACGGTCATCAAATGTGCGCTGTCGACCACAATTTCCGACCCTATTTACTGATGTCTTTCCCATAGATTTAAATGCAAATGTCACTTTAGTCACTGTTCCTATTGAAACACCAGCCAATTGAGCAGTCTGTGTGACTGAAGCTCCTGCCATCCGTGCCCCAGCAATGAACCCTCTTTCAAAGTCACTTTTCCTTATTAGGTACACCAGTTCAACTGCTCGTTAACGCAAATATCTAATCAGCTAATCACATGGCAGCAACTTGATGCATTTAGGCATGTAGACATGGTCAAGACGACCTGGTGAAGCTCAAACAGAGCATTAGAATGGGGAAGAAAGGTGATTTAAGTGACTTTGAACGTGGCATGGTTGTTGGTGCCAGATGGGCAGGTCTGAGTGTTTCAGAAACTGCTGATCTACTGGGATTTTCACACACAACCATTTCGACGGTTTATAAACAATGGTCCGAAAAAGAGAAAATATCCAGTGAGCGGCAGTTCTCTGGGCAAAAATGCCTTGTTGATGCCAGAGTTCAGAGGAGAATGGCCAGACTGGTTCAAGATGATAGAAAGGCAACAGTACTAGATAGAAATAGATGATAGAAAGGCAACTCAAATAACCACTCGTTAAAACAAAGGTATACTGAAGACCATCTCCGAACGCACAACACGTCAAAATCTTGAAGCAGATAGGCAACAGCCGCAGAAGACCACACCGGGTAACACTCCTGTCAGCTAAGAACAGGAAACTGAGGCTACAATTCGAACGGGCTCACCAAAATTGGACAATAGATGATTGGAAAAATGTTGCCTGGTCTGATGAGTCTCGATTTCTGCTGCGACATTCGGACAGTAGGGTCAGAATTTGGCGTAAACAACATGAAAGCATGGCTCCATCCTGCCTTGTATCAACGGTTCAGGCTGGTGGTGGTGGTGTAATGGTGTGGGGGATATTTTATTGGCATACTTTGGGCCCCTTAGTACCAATTGAGCATCCTTTAAACGCCACAGCCTACCTGAGCATTGTTTCTGACCATGTCCATCCCTTTATGACCACCATGTACCCATCCTCTGATGGCTACTTCCAGCAGGATAATGCACCATGTCACAAAGCTCAAATCATTTCAAATTGGTTTCTTGAACATGACAATGAGTTCACTGTACTCAAATGGCCTCCACAGTCACTAGATCTCAATCCAATAGAGCACCTTTGGAATGTGGTGGAACGAGAGATTGTCATCATGGATGTGCAGCCGACAAATCTGCAGCAACTGAGTGATGCTATCATGTCAATATGGACCAAAATCTCTGAGGCATGTTTCCAGCACCTTGTTGAGTCTATACCACTAAGAATTACGGCAGTTCTGAAGGCAAAAGGGGGTCCAACCTGGCACTAGCAAGGTGTACCTAATAAAGTGGCCAGTGAGTGTATATACAGTATATACACACGCACACACACACATATGTATATATATATATAGTAGTCACACCCAACGTTGATTTGATACAGCTTTGCTTTCCCCTCACTTTGAATTTTATGAACTGATAAAAAAAAAGAAGTATATTTATATCTGTCTATATATATTTTTTTCTAAATTAAACACCTGCCTAAAACTTTTGCACAGTACTGTGTATATATATGTATATATATATATATATATATATATATATATATATATATACATACATACATACATACATACATATATATATATATATATATATACATACATACATATATATATATACACACACAATGCATCCGGAGAGTATTCATACCCCTACACTTTTTCCACATTTTATTATGTTACAGCCTAATTCCAAAATGGATGAAATAAAAAAAATTTCTCAACATTCCACATACAATACCGCATAATAACCAAGTGAAAAAAGTATTGTTGAATTTTTTGCAAATGTATTAAAAATAAAAAAATTAAATATCACATGTACACAAGTATTCACACCCTTTGCTGTGACACTCAAAATTGAGCTCAGGTGCATCCCCTTTACACTGATCATCCTTGAGATTTTTCTACAACTTGATTGGAGTCCACCTGTGGTAAATTCAATTGATTGGACATGATTTGGAAAGGCACACAACTGTTTCTATAAGGTCCCACAGTTGACAGTGCATGTCAGAGCACAAACCAAGTTATGAAGTCCAAGGAATTGTCTGTAGACCTCCGAGACAGGATTGTATCAAGGCACAGATCTGGGGAAGGGTACAAAAATATTTCTGCAGCATTGAAGGTCCCAATGAGCACAGTGGTCTCCATCCTTCGCAAATGGAAGACATTTGGAACCACCAGGACTCTTCCTAGAGCTGGCCGCCCGGCCAAACTGAGCAATCGGGGGAGAAGGGCCTTGGTCAGGGAGGTGACCAAGAACCCGATGGTCACTCTGACAGAGCTCCAGTGTTCCTCTGTGGAGATGGGAGAACCTTCCAGAAGGACAACCATCTCTGCCAGCACTCCACCAATCAGGCCTTTATGGTAGAGTGGCCAGACGGAAGCCACTCCTCAGTAAAAGGCACATGACAGCCCGCTTGGAGTTTGCCAAACGGCACCTTAAGGACTCTCAGACCGTGAGAAACAAAATTCTCTGGTCTGATGAAACCAAGATTGAATTCTTTGGCCTGAATGCCAAGAGTCATGTCTGGAGGAAACCAGGCAGTGCTCATCACCTGGCCAATACCATCCCTACAGTGAAGCATGGTGGTGGCAGCATCATGCTGTGGGGGTGTTTTTCAGCGGCAAGAACTGGGAGACTAGTCAGGATCAAGGGAAAGATGAATGCAGCAATGTACAAAGAGATCCTTGATGAAAACCTGCTCCAGGCTCACCTTCCAACAGGACAACGACCCTAAGCACACAGCCAAGATAACAAAGGAGTGGCTTCGGGACAAGTCTGTGAATGTCCCTGAGTGGCCCAGCCAGAGCCCAGATTTGAACCCGATTGAACATCTTTGGAGAGATCTGAAAATGGCTGTGCACCGACGCTCCCCATCCAACTTGATGGAGCTTGCGACGATCTTCAAAGAAGAATTGGAGAAACTGCCCCAAAATAGGTGTGGCAAGCTTGTAGCATCATACTCAAGAAGACTTGAGGCTGTAATTGCTGCCAAAGGTGCTTCAACAAAGTATTGAGTAAAGTGTGTGAATACTTATGTACATGTGATATTTTATTTTTTTATTTTTAATACATTTGCAAAAAATTCTAAAAAACCTTTTTCACTTTGTCATTATGCGGTATTATGTGAAGAATGTTGAGAATTTTGTTTTATTTAATCCATTTTGGAATTAGGCTGTAACATAATGAAATGTGGAAAAAGTGAAGGGTGTGAATACTTTCCGGATGCACTGTATATACACACACTGCAAAAAAAAAAAAAAACTTTTTAATCAGAGTATTGCTTAAAGTCACTTAAACCTCTGGTATATTGATCTTGTCAGTTAAGTAGCAGAGGGGGTTGTTAATCAGTTTCAGCTGCTTTGGTGTTAATGAAATTAACAACAGATGCACTAGAGGGGCAACAACGAGACGACCCCCAAAACAGGAATGGTTTTCCAGGTGGAGGCCACTGACATTTTTGCCCTCCTCATCTTTTCTGACTGTTTTTCACTAGTTTTGCATTTGGCTATGGTCAGTGTCACTACCTGTAGCATGAGGCGATACCCGGACCCTACAGAGGTTGCACAGGCAGTCCAACTCCTCCAGGATGGCACATCAATACGTGCCATTACCAGAAGGTTTGCTGTGTCTCCCAGCACAGTCTCAAGAGCATGGAGGACATTCCAGGAGACAGGCAGTTACTCTAGGAGAGCTGGACAGGGCCGTAGAAGGTCCTTAACCCATCAGCAGGACCGGTATCTGCTCCTTTGTGCAAGGAGGAACAGGATGAGCACTGCCAAAGCCCTACAAAAGGACCTCCAGCAGGCCACTGGTGTGAATGTCTCTGACCAAATAATCAGAAGCAGACCTCAAGAGGGTGGCCTGAGGGCCCGACGTCCTCTAGTGGGCCCTGTGCTCACTGCCCGGCACTGTGGAGCTCGATTGGCATTTGCCATAGAACACCAGAATTGGCAGGTCCGCCACTGGCGCCCTGTGCTTTTTACAGATGAGAGCAGGTTCACCCTGAGCATGTGACAGACGTGAAAGGGTCTGGAGAAGCCGTGAAGAACGTTATGCTGCCTGTAATATCGTTCAGCATGACCGGTTTGATGGTGGGTCAGTGATGGTCTGGGGAGGCATATCCATGGAACGACGCATAGACTACAGGCTACACAAAGGCACCCTGACTGCGATTCGGTATCGGGATGAAATCCTTGGACCCATTGTCAGACCCTACGCTGGTGCAGTCGGTCCGGGGTTCCTCCTGGTGCACGACAATGCCCGGCCTCATGTGGCGAGAGTATCCAGGCAGTTCCAGGAGGATGAAGGAATTAATACCATTGACTGACCCCCACGCCCGCCTGACCTAAATCCAAAATAGAACACCTCTGGGACATTATGTTTCGGTCCATCCGACGCCGCCAGGTTGCACCTCATACTGTCCAGGAGCTCAGTGATGCCCTAGTCCAGATCTGGGAGGAGATACCCCAGGACACCATCCGTCGTCTCAGCATGCCCCAACGTTGTCAGGCATGCATACAAGCACGTGGGGCAATACACAGTACTGAGTGCCATTTTGAGTTGCTGCAATGGAATTTCAGCAAAATGGACTAGACTGCCGCGTAATTTTTTCACTTTGATTTTCGGGGTGTCATTGAATTCTGCCCTCTGTAGGTTGATAATTTTCATTTCTATCTAACAATGTGGCATCCTTTCGTTCCAAACACATTACCCAGTCCATATCAGTATAGATTTCCAGCAATATTTTTTTCCCTTTGAGATCTGATGTGTTTTCAAAGTGTTCCTTTAATTTTTTTGAGGAGTGTATATATACACACAAACACACACATATATATATATATATATACCGTACACACACACACACACACACACACACACACACACACACACACACACACACACACACACACACACACACACACACACACACACACACACACACACACACACACACACACACACACACAATAAATAAATAGATTAATTGAAATCTCAAATATCACCTTCTCAGGTTTTTCTGTGAAGAGGAAGCCTTGGTAGAATTTTGTTTCATTGAAACTGCAGCTGATGACTGTGATGGCACAGTTATATGCAGCACAATGATACTGCCTTCTCATTTCCAGGAGTTGACTTTCGCCTGTCATGTTTTCAGTGAAGGCTTCGTAACAGGCCCTAAATGAAAGTTAAATGAACTAATATTACATTTAAATAATCCATTTCAGTCGTACAATTAAATTACTAATATGTACAAATTCCCTGTTGAGGCAGGTCTGTCTGTCTGCCTGTCTGTCATTTTCTTAGATTACTATATATACTTCAGTGCATGAGCTTTAGGGCATGGGAATATGTTTTAAGTATGCTTGTTGAAACTATGATAATTACGAATGAACGAAGTAAAGCTGTCACTACATACAGCTCAGAAAAAACTCAATGTTTCTTGAATCAGCATCTCTAAATGTATGGCAGCTATTCAATTGGGTGATCACCTGACCCAAAATATAATTTAACTTCATAGCACTGAAACTGCTCTTATGAAAGTTTTAAATGATTTCCATCTTGGTGCTTGATACCAATGACCATGAAATACTTCTAAAAAGATTGGAAAAGTGGGTTGGACTATCCGGAACGATCTTAAACTGGTTTAAGTCATATCTAGAAAACAGGAACAACTTTGTGACCTACATATCTGAGCTAACTACTATGACATGTGGAGCCCCCCAGGAGTACATTTTGGGGCCTTCTCTTTTTAACCTTTACAAGCGCCCGCTAGGTCAAATTATGCAAATTAACCATATCGCCTTCCACAGGTATGCAGACGACACTCAAATATACATAGCTTTTTCACCAAATGACCACCAGACAATAGAATCACTGTTTCAGTGAATTGAGCAAGTCAATAACTGGATGCGCCAGAATGTTCTTCAGCTGAATAAGGGAAAAAACGGCTAATTATCTTAAATTAGCTAAAGAGGAAAGGCGAAAGGTCAGCACACAGCTTGAGTCCATGTCTCTGAAACCTATGAACCAAGCTAGAAATATTGGTGTCATCATTGACCCAGACCAAAATTGTATTAATTCATTTATCACTAGAAGGCTGAACGTCTGTAATGGTCTTTTGGGTATTCATAAAAAAAGAAAGGCTTCAACTTTTACCAAAGACCAGTGTTTCCACTATGTACGTTCATTCAGCAGCGGCGGATCGCTGCCACAAAATTATAGCTGCCACGGCTTCTAAATTTCATGAAATGTCCGCCCTACTAAACTCAAATGAATGGTCAAACGTCAATCCATTTTGCTCAACTCAATCTAGAGAGGACATCAATCAGCCAGGCAAAAGTTGTCGCGAACTCATGACAATCAAATAAACAATAGCATGAGTACATTTTCTCCTCAGAGTGACAAACCGGGAAGAGGATTGCATTAGGCTACGTTACCAGAGAATAAGAAAAAAGTAGCTTTAACTAGCTAATATTAAGTTAGATAGATTTTACTCTTTAATAAACATTCGCAATTTATTTTCTATTGATGTTCATGGCCAACTAATTACTACTAATAATCAGGAAATAATGTTCCATCTAATGTTAACGTTAGCGAACTCAAGTCAGTAAATCCTAATAGGCCTACTTGTAACTCAATAAACGTAGCCAACAATGTTAAGGCTAACTATTAAAATATTCCTGATAGCATTGTCAGATGAGTTATTTAAAATATTGCTCCAAGATAAGAAGAAAAATATGCGTGATGTCAATAATGAGGATACTAGTCGGGTAACTGCAAATATACAGTGATATGTATGTACAGTGCATCCGGAAAGTATTCACAGCGCTTTACTTTTCCCACATTTTGTTATGTTACGGCCTTATTCCAAAATGTATTAAATTATTTTGTTCCTCAAAATTCTACACACAATACACCATAATGACAACGTGAAAAAAGTTTTCTTGAGATTTTTGCTAATGTATTTAAAATAAATAACTAAGAAATCACATGTACATAAGTATTGCTCAATACTTTGTTGATGCACCTTTGGCAGCAATTACAGCCGTAAGTCTTTTTGAATATGATGCCACAAGCCTGGCACACCTATCTTCGGGCAGTTTCGCCTATTCCTCTTTGCAGCACCTCTCAAGCTCCATCAGGTTGGATGGTAAGCGTCGTCGTCGCTTGGCAGGTATGTGTGCAAGTCAGCAACTCCTGGAGTTGCAGGTACTGGACTTGCATTCATTAATGATTTGCTATTACTGTTGTAACACATTTTTTTATTTTTATTGTATTAGTGTTGATGATGAATAGAGTGCAGCAAAGCCTGCAATTCCTGTAAATCAGCAAGCACCCTCCAGCACAGACCAGCAGGCACCTCTGCTCCTGTCTTGTAGCCCAGCAATCGCCAACATCTTTACACTTTCTGGACATTGCTGTCACCAATTCATTCATCCTCCACAAAGAAGTACGTGCAAGAACAACATGTCACATCAAGTCTTTGATGATTTATAAGGTCCCATACACTTCCCTATGATGCCAAACGTTTTTGCTGTGTTTGGCTAATAAAACTTAAGAAATGTAATTAAATGGTCAACCTCAGCCTTTCAGGGGTCCTCGCCGTTCGCCTGGGACAGTAAGTCCGGGCACAACGGGAGGGGCCATGGCTCCCCCACCACCAAGCTGTATATATCCGCCGCCCATGGTTTGGTCAACCAACGAGGGGGGCCAAACATCAGCAACAGACTCTGTGACCTCACACGGGTCAGCACGGCTGGATTCAGAGCTGTAGGGGGAAACGCATAAAGCAGCCTGTCTGCAGGCCGCGCGTGCATCAGAGCATCTACGCCAAGAGGAGTACCTACTTCTCGCAGAGAGAAGTAAAGGTGACACTGACCGCCGAGGTGAAGAGATCGACGGACGCTTCTCCAAAGCGACATCAAATCTCTTGTGCCACCTCCAGATGCAAACGCCACTCTCCGGGCCGGATTTCTCTCCGGGAGAGAAGGTCTGCGCCAGTATTCAGGTGACCAGGGACATGAGTAGCACTGAAAGTCAACCGAGTTCTTCAATTCTCCTCCTCACTGTCATTTGAGAGAGGTACAGCTTTCAGTTTATTAGCTGCCTCTATCCGAAGCAAAACTTCACACATTTCAACCGCCGCTGGAAGTATGAGTACTTCTCCAATTGTGTGTGGCTTCTTACTATTAGCAATCCGTTGAGCCACCAGATAAGAAGCCTTCTGTGCTTTCTCTGACGTTGTAGCCAGGTTCACCATCCGTGTTTTCTGGCGGGTGTATTCCTGGCTCTTTCGACGGAAAAATTATTTTGATTTGCCCTGATGTTCCAGGTGCTTGGTAATCATATGCCGTGTTAGCTTGGCTGACTTCATGGCTTTGTTTTCGTAACACCTGAAGACACATGACGCACTTTGGTCTCCCGTCGCTGTACTCAATAAACCTAATTCGATATAACTATCGTCATATTTTCTTAATTTAGCTAATTTGGGTTTAGTGTCACTTGACGATGTGGACTGACTTACATATTTCTCCATACTCGACAGCTAGCTAACTGGCTAATTAGCCTGGTAAAGTAACATCAGTAATGGTTTGTTGCACTCAAGCATAAGTGACATTAGATATTTCATTGACGTGATGTGTCACAATCTTCCTCAGTTTCTATTGGCTGAATGCTAACGTGGGAGTGACTTCATAGACATTAGAAGGCGCAAATGGTCCCCATCTCTATATATTTAATTACACAGCACATTTTATAATTTATAGCAAATTATTTTGCAGACCCCTTGGCTATGGTTCGCGGACCCCACTTTGACAACCACTGGGCTAGATGACTGGGTCAGAACATCTCCAAAACTGAAAGGTCTTGTGGGGTGTTTCTGGTATGCAGTGGTGAGTACCTACCAAAAGTAGTCCAAGGAAGGACAACCGGTGATCCGGCAACAGGGTCATGGGTGCCCAAGGCTCTGATGCGTTTGGGGAGCAAATGCAAGCCTGTCTTGTTCGATCCCACAGAAGAGCTACTGTAGCACATATTGCTGAAAAAGTTTATGCTGGCTATGGTAGAAAGCTGTCAGAACACATAGTGCATTGCAGCTTGCTGCATATGGGGCTGAGTAGCCACAGACCTGTCAGAGTGCCCATCCCTGTCGACCTCCTAAAGCACCTACAATGGGCACATGAACGTCATAACTGGACCATGGAGCAATGGGAGAAGGTGACCTGGTCTGATAAATCACGTTTTCTATTAGATCATGTGAATGAACGGGTGTGTGTGCGTCGTTTACCTGGTGAAGAAATGGCACCAGGGTGCACTATGGGAAGAAGACAAGCCAGCGTAGCCAGCATTGTTAACATGTCCTTGTGGTGTTTGCATGTGCTACAAGACACATCAGGAGCAAAATAAGCAGCCAACGCTTTTGCTAAGCATTTCTGCTTTGAAAGTGCAGTGCACCAAGGACAGTCTCTAACAGGCGAGTTCAGACAAGCCATATTTGTGAAGTCACAAATTTTTACGCCAAATTGTTAACCGACCACTGTTCATGGGCGGGATGACTTGGGAGCAAGTATGCGCGGCAGCAGAGGAGGGAGGTGGGGGCTGGGCAGGTATTCCAATAGAGGGGGGTGAGGCGACTCAGATTCTGGAATTTTTAATGAGGCAGAAGGAGAAGATTACATTTTTTGGGATTTTAACAAGGTAATTGAATGTATTTTGCAAAAAAATACATGAGACATGATTTATACGTTTAAGCACAATATTATAAATGTTTTGTAAAATGACTGGAGGGGGACTTTAAGGATGGTTTGAGGAACATGACAGAGTTCAAGATGTTGGCTTGGAATGCGCTGGAACAACAAGGATCTGCTGCTAATGTCTTGGTGCCAGATACCATAGGACACCTTCTGAGGTCCTGTGTAGTCCATGCCTCAACGGGTCAGAGCTGTTTTAGGCGGCACGAGGGGGACCTACCCAATATTAGGCTGGTGGTTTTAATGTTTTGACTCATCGGTGTATATTCTGGCTTAGTCTTGGTATTTTGTTTGGTTTATTGTTAAATGGTACACACCGTATAGTGTAACGACACAGAGGGGCAGAAGGTGTACATGGGTGAGAATTCACAAAGTCTCCTAATGCGGGTGTAGATCTGTTGAGCACCTTATACAAAATGCCACTGAGGGGGAGGGGGCGGTTTGTTTGAGAGACTTCGGGTTAAGATGGCTGATTGTTAGTTGTGTTTTTGTACAGTGTTTTAAAAGATCTTGTGTTTTTGGTGGTAACAAAGGTCTATTGGTGAATTAGACTGATCTAATGTGCTCTTATGGGGCAAGGTTTTTGTTCAAGTGTCCATGGTAAATGTGATGACAATGTTAAGATTTAATTTACATCTTGGAATTTTATGGGACTATTGTCAAAATAAAACAGGTAATAAGTAGATGAAAGCATTTTCAGTCAAAGATCATATTTTTGCAAGAAACAAATTTCAAGATAAAAAAAATACGGAAGAGGCAGCCTGTGCAGGCCATTTCAGCCTCATTCAGTTCTCATGCAAGGAGAGTTAGTATCCTTATACTCAAGTCCATTCCATATCAGATTTTGCCAACAATTTGGGATCCTGCTTAAAGGTAGATTATGCTGTCTGAGCAGTTGAATATGATTAATGTGCATAGTCACAACAAAGATTTTTTTTAGATTTTTTTAAACCTAACCATCTCAAGATTATTTGGGGATTATTTGTTTAATACAGTCAACGCTTGATATGATGTGCAGACTTGATTACTTTATAACTCAAGTTCCACTCCTGGGAGAAATTATATCAGGATTTCAACTATGGGCAATGAAGGGTTTAAGGAGAATTCCAAACTTAATATAGTATAAAGAAAGTATGTCATTTGATGAACTCATAGAACAATTTGATATTCACAGATTTTATATTGACAGCTAAAGAGCTTCATCATGGCTGCTCAGAACCGAAACCTAGCAGAACCCCCACGGCGATAAGATCTCAACCCATTGTAATGATATGGGTAGAATTACAGCTCCATAGAATTAGCTCAACTGAATTCTTGGAAGGAAAATATTTGTGAGGACAAATCCCTGTACGAACGGAGAATGGATTAGTATATGTGCCAAGGCTCAGACACAGACTGAATACTCGGCTAAAACCTTTTCAGTACAATTGGTTGATGTGAACACCGGCACCTGCAATCCTAATCAGCGATGGCAGGAGCTCAGCTCCAGCACCACATATGGCAATACGAAGCTGAATATTTTCGCCCTTCTGTCTACTCCCGACTTCAAATACACTGCCCACCCACTCCCAAACTGAATATTTGTGATCTTGTCACCAACGAGGGTTTACGTTGTCAGGTAACTTTCGCTATCTACTAACCGTAAAACTTGTGAGGGATGTATATAGTAGGCAGGACAAATGCGTTTTCAGTTTATTTTAAATCAAGTGATTAAAAAGTGAATGCTCCGAATTTGTGTTACTTACTAAACGTTTTTAATAAAAGCAAATTCATAAATTTTAAGTTTTACTAAAAGTGACAGTTTTTGTGTCGAAAAAAGGTTTTTAATTTTACAAAGTTGATACTTTCTTGTAGCCAAGCGCTGTCTTTAAAAATCTCAAACCTCCTATGGGCAACTTTGACATTAGTTTACTTCTTTATCGTGGGACAAATAATGGATATGTTGCTACAGATACTTTGAAAAACTCACTGCCTTCACAGTTATGCGGTCATTTACTTAAAATAAGGCTACAATATTAAAAACGTGTTTTCTGAAAACCACGAACGTGTCATCGACTTCGCTTTTTCAGGACGCGGTCCTAACAACAATTCTACGGCTCCAAACGACAGATATAGCCTACTGCTTGCAATTGCAGCTGTACACGCATAATCAGTGGCAGATAATCACTGTGTCGAAAATAAATTTCAGTCAGAAATATCTCCGTAAAATATAGATCCCATTGCAAGATCATTGCTCAATATCATTTGTACATAATCTGCTAATTTAGTCTATAAAGCTGCAATTAACAGGCATATTCTCTTGTTGAAATACCAGTTTTCCTTGCCTCCCCCACAGCTCTCACCCATTCGTGCTTGCAAGTCACCACTCTCTACCCAACAAACTCCAATATTATAGGTCTATATTTCATTTAGAATGACGATGATGATCTTGTATTGTGATGATCTTGTATTGTATTGATCTTGTATTTTTAGCTGTCTAATTACATACGAGTAGCCGATCCGCTCATTTCTGCAGTCTGCTCTGCAAACCCAAACAAGACAATAAACCGTCTCACAAATGTATGGACATGCCACTCAATGCAATCTTAATACAGGAAAACAAAAGATGAAAGGAAAGGTCCAGATTTTCTCACGGCAATTGATATAATACCTCAAACTCTTACCATGCATAGTTTTTCATTAGCAGAAGTATTTTAAATATGAAAAGTTTTTCAAATCCGCTAGGATCCTTAGTACAGTATATTCTTAATTGCCTTGATAGGCCTACCTAAAATTACCCCGCTACAGTCAAGAATGCAACAACTAGGTTGCCTTTTATCTTGGTACAGATAACGTTACGATGAGCATCACTTACAAGCACAATCAGCATAGCTAAAGTTAAAATGTAATATGTTATAGGCCAATGTAATAGTAGCCAAACTGACTGACATAACCATACATAAAACAATGAAAATATGTCTCGCTATATGGATTTCAATCAACGCGACTGAAATCTCAACAGAAACTTGCTAGCAAGCCATAGTAGAGGATGATGTCTGTTTTACCGCTGTCCTAACGAAGTCAAGCTGAAGGCGCGGAAAACTTTGAGGGAGCAGATCTTTTTAAATATATATATATATATATAAATATATATATATATAATATATATAAAATATTTATAATATATATATTTGTTTACTGATTGGTTAGTACCCTTAAGGTCAAGTCCGGACTGGGGTTTACTTCAAAATTAATCAAAGTTTTACTGTCAAAAATAATGGGAACAGCGAGGCAATTTAATTTGAAGACAAGGAGTGTTGGACTTCTTCGTGCCCGTTCGAGAAAGAAAATAGAACATTACGACCAAGCCCAGCGTTGACCACCACGCAGAGGCGTTTTGAAATGACAATATTATGTTACTAACAGTAGAAATATGGAAAGCTGGAATTATCAGTGATTTAAGAATATTCTTAAACCAGTCCCATCCATCCATCCATCCATCCATCCATCCATCCATTTTCCGCCGCTTCTCCGGGGCCGGGTCGCGGTGGCAGCAGGCTCAGCTGGGTATTTCAGGCGTCCCTATTCCCAGCAACGCTTTACAGATCCTCCTGGAGGATCCCGAGGCGTTCCCAGGCCAGACGAGATATATAATCTCGCCAGCGTGTTCGGGGTCTACCCCGGGGTCTCCTACCAGTAGGGCTTGCCCAGAAAACCTCCAACGGGAGGCGCCCAGGAGGCAACTTAATCAGATGCCCGTACCACCTCATCTGGCTCCTTTCGATGCGAAGGAGCAGCGGCTCTACTCCGAGCTCCCTCCGGATGATCGAGCTCTTTACCCTATCCCTAAGGCTGAGCCCAGCCACCCTACGGAGGAAACACATTTCAGCCGCTTGTACCCGCGATCTTATTCTTTCAGTCACTACCCAAAGCTCATGACCATAGGTGAGGGTTGGAACGTAGACCGACTGGTAAATCGCGAGTTTCGCCTTTCGGCTCAGCTCCTTCTTCACCACCATCCATCAATCGTTGGATATTAAATAAACATATCTTTTTTTATTACTGAAAGTTCAGGATTTTTTCATATAACAACAAAACGTACGTTCTTTGGAAGCTAACTGCGAATTAGCAAGAGATCTATAGATATAAACACTTCTAGTTTGTGAAACTAAGCATTACTTTGGAATGACTTAAGAATCAGATCAACAAAAACGTTACATTTGTGTTGATTTAAACAGTTTCAAAACGCTAGACAGCATGATTTTCTTCACAGCTGCGCGATTGTGCTCCCGTTTGTTTACGTTGTAGCTGTTACGGTTGTCTAGCCTATATATAGTTTGCCTGAACTTAACTAACATCAAGGAGAGGTAGGCCTATTGTTAAGGTTAGTTTAGCTGCAGTAATTATCAGGACCTGTGCATGGTTAAATTCACATGCTAGCTAAGGCGTCTAGCTCAAGTAAAACTTAGCTAGCTAACTGCGATCGTAAGTACAGGGGTCCAGACTAACATTTTACACTGGTGGCAGTGCTGAAACTAATTTGTTCGGCTAGTGGCAGCAGAACAAAAAACAGGGGGTGCCAACAAGTGTATATTTTCCCTGATTTAATTTAAATATTGTACTTGTTCTCAGATTTATAAAGGTCTGAAAAAACATTTAATTGAAAATTAATAACAATAAATAATATAAAATAAAAAAACACCAGCAAAAGTGCAGTGGCAGCAGCGCCACCAATTATTAATTTTGGTGGCACTGGACTGCTGACCAAACAAAGTAAAACAAATACAACCGAGAGGAACTCTCATGAAACAATCTGGGCATTGATGTAAATTATAAATGGATAGTCACTGCAGTTCTTGAAAAAATTAAAAGATTGAGGGCCAATAAAATGTTTTTTTTTAAAGTTGTTTGACACGTTTGCAGTTTTCAGAGAACAGGTTTTTAATATTTTATAACACAACTATTATAAAAAAAATGTAGACATTGGGCCTCATTCACCAATATCTTCCTAAGTTATCTTCCCAAAAAAGTTAATATTTGATCTTAAGCGATTTCCTAACAAAGTCTACGTCGGATTCACTTGTTCTTAAACCTCAGAATTGTTCGCACCTATGTTCTTATATTGATGAATCCCATTTCTTCGTAAATTGTAAGCTCGTGACAGTTGTTGCTAATTAGCATAGAGAAATCCCCCGCCAATCCCGATAAAAGGGCATGAGACTGTAGGGTCGTGTGCAAATGGGCTGTCATTTAGTAGCGTCAGTAGTGGATAACACAAAAAGATGAATGGGATGATATTTCTCGTTTATGGAATGCTGTATCAAGAGAAGGGCACAACTAGACCGGGCTACACCAACAAATCTTAAATGTTTTGGGCCCGTTGGGAACTCGCTGCACCAGTGATGATGTAAATGATACAAACATATTGTAGTTTGAATCCAATAATATTTTACAGCTGTAGAATTTAAGGAAACGTAAGAATAAATTATTTAGAACGAACATTCCGCCCTCAAATGTGCGTTAAGTATGCTCTTGAGTGTGCGTAAATTTTGTTCTTATACAAGAACAAATCCCAAATAAGAAAACATTGGTGAATGTCAGTATCTTAGTGAAAACCTGCGTAAGTGGGTTTCAAGAAGAAAACGGTTCTTAAGAATGGTTGGTGAATGAGGCCCAATGTTTTTTCCAGGTATCTATTGTAAAATGTCCATTGTTGCTCTCAATAAAAAATATCCTAATGTCAAAATGGGTTGTAGAATGTAATGGTTTCCTTAAAGAAAGCGGTGGCTACATGGAAGTAACAACTCGTTCAAATAAACAATAGGAACCCCTGAAACGTACACTTTTAGACAAACTGACAATTTTGTGATTCATTTTAATAATCAACTTTACTGATTTACAACAAATCAGAAGATATGACTGTTTAATCACACTTTCAAAAAACAAAGCGGATTTGACCTGCATACTTGAAAATATGTGCTTGTTGCAAGCAAAACTCGATAGCTCTGCCTTGGAAAAGTGTGAACAGGCCTAACTACGATTCACCTATCAACGATTCGAATGCACAGCGATTCGCCATGCATCTCGATGCATCTCAATGTTTGCATCCTCAATATTCTATATTACTGCATGTGGCTACTTCTTCATCAAATAATACTAGCAGTGGGCAATGCATTCAACCACTGCGGTTACAAAATTGTTGACAAAAGCAAAACTTTTTTGTTTTGATTTAGCGAACGCTAGCGATCACAATGAGTAACATAAGCTAGCGTACTTTAAGTGTTGTTACAAATTCCACTTGTATAACGGTTTGTTTTTAACCGGTTAATGGTTTGATTTTATTTTTAATTTGAGTATTACCAGAAAGCTATAATTTATGGTGCCTTAACTTAAGACTAGCTAATGTTTGACTCCATGTTAACATCCAAATTGTGAAGGTTAGAGTTCTCTAAATAAAAAACAACTGTAATAAAAAAACAGCGCAGCTGTTGAATGCCTTGATAGGTATTATCAGCCACTATCCAATTCAAGTCACCACAATTATTTTTTTAACGTTAAACAAATACAACTTAACTCTCATTCAGTGTGCAGTGTCTTACAATTAGGCCAGGTGCAGGTGGATAACATTGCTTGATGTACAGCTATGGAGAGTCCATCGTACACTAACTCGGGCGATGTAAAAAGCTTTATGAAGAATTTATTCTGCCTTAACACTTTCTCTCCCTTTGTGCTCGTCATCACGGTTATTTCTTAAATTAGTCTCTTTAGTCAAACGTCAAAGTGTTGCCAGATTTCGCGAGAGACACCAGCAACCAGATCCATAAAAGCAAGCCATACCACCTACTACAATATAAGAGAGGGGCCTCTCTATCGATTTATATTATACATGTCTTCACAACACATACATTTTTCTTCTAAATAATTTTACATGACAGGGACTCGCTGAGTAGACATATATTTTACTCTAGGTTAATGCAGTAATTTACTTTATATATATATAATAATAATAATAATAACAATAATATTATTGAAAAATGTATCATTATCTACCCCAATTTGCTCCCATGTCTCTGAGTTGCTAGACGGGTGCTTCTAAATCCCATGTATTATTATTAAAATAAGTGATTATGAATAGGCTACATTAAGCAGCCTTCTGCTGGCAATGGAAGCATGACAAGTTACTAGCTTGACATTTCTGCTTGCTATTGAAAGTGAACTATGTTATTGTGGTAGCTACATCAGTTACCGAGATGCAAATCAAATGCCTTGTGTCAAAGGCTTTGGAGAACCACTGCACTGTGCTAGACTAGCTAGCTAGATAACTAAAGCCCAACACTTCACCAACCAGAGCTTGTGGATGCGGCACTTGACTGGCACTCACGTCCTGACTCATCTGCTGCTGAAGCAACAGGGGATAACTTTTCCTCCTCCACCTCCTCTAGCCTTGCTCTCGCCTTGTTGCCTCACTGTCTGTTTCCTTTTTTTTAAAAGCATTATATCCATTGTGTTGATTGTTGTCCTTCTGAATTTGTTAGCTAGTTAGATTCCGAAATAACAAGTGCCGTAATCGGGGCGCACACTCTCTCACTTTCTCGTGCTCAAACAAAATGCGCGCGTGCCAAGTAACGTGAAGTAGATCTGGGCCTTGAATTACACACAGGACATAGCGTATTTGTGTTTTTGATCAACAATATCATATTATTTATGCGAGTTTGGAATGACAGATGGAGATCATGGGCAATGTTTTATTTTTCTTCTATTAAAAAAAAGGATCCGGGGCTAGAGGCCCGAACGCCCAGGCCTAACGATGTCCCATTGCTGTCTCTTTCTCCCACTCTTTATTATATATTTTCCCCCATATTTCGCCCACTTAGTCCCTCACATTGTTAGCAAAAGTAGCGTAACTCCATCAATCCAGTCACGCATTATTTTTATTTAAAATGTCTCACGTCATTGAAGTCACTCTGTCAGTTATTTACAGTCAGAAATGTCTCATGTGGGAGAAAGGGAAGGGGTAGAGAACAGGGCTGTGTGGACGGATCCTGACAAACTATCAAGCGTTTGAAAAACATATCGGAAACATCTGCTTTGATGGATCTCAGTGAAACATTTTTTAACGCTAGACATAGAGGAAGCAAGCCCAAAAAAGCATTTACACTTTAGAAACAAGTCCAAAAAACCGCAACCCGCGACTGCCAATATTTGTAAGCAACTTTGAAAAAAAAAACAAGCCCAAAGTCGCTTCTAATAAGCACACTGTAATTTACACCATCAGTTATTAACACCATGGTCGTATCGTAACGAGACTAATCGCATTGTATGGCTAGTTAGTTACTATGGCAAACTATAGTCTACATGCATTTGTATCATTATTGTTAGGACATCTTGAAATGCATGTCGCAAACGTATGTATGCATACTATGCTAATGCTGATTATATTATAATTAGCCTTGAGGGGAGCTGGAACTAAGGACCAAGATGACGCATACCCTTGTTTATACGGCCATCTAGTGACCGCAATTTAACATTGGTACATGCATACAAGCTAGATCATTTCCTCTGGTAAAAACACAAGTAGCCTACCTCAGTTTTATCATTTAATTTAAGAAATTGTGGGACATCCAAGATGTAAGACAATGTTAGAAGGGAGAGTGACAGTTAGAATTAACTACATTATAAGTAGCGTCAAGTTTAGCTAAATGTCTACCTATCGTTCCAAAACCAATCCAAAACGCAAATTCTTTAATTAAGTAATTATTATCATGCATGAAGAAAATGGAACTATGAAACTTTGGCTAATAAGCTTGCAAGCTGACATGGCTTAGCGTATGACGTTTCATAATGCCAAAATTACATCTAGTGTGGCGTTGCATTTGTACGATGCCTTTGTCATCTTTTATGAATTGTTAGTTCACCACAGCGTTGACTGTCAATGCGGCATGCCTTGTGGTTTGCATTATTTACTATTCAAAGCAGTTATTATTTCAATAACACTCACTTCTTGATTTGCTTCATAGTGAACATGAAACACCATGCAACTGTCGTTCATTACAGAAGGGGGGGGGCGTCTATCCATGGCTAGGTGCTAATGCTAAAAAGAAAGTAGCTAACTCACTATGGAATAATTAGCAATAGAGTGACGCTGTTACATATACTCACAGGCGCATTTGTGTTGGCACAGTGTTTTTGTTATTTATGAGTTAGAAATCCCACTTCTGACGCCATGTTTACATATCAAACAACCAGACAGTGATTCATTGATGTAGTTAGGTGTGGCTAAGACAGTGTGTTACGCGTAGCTAAGTCAGTATACAAACATAACTTGCAAATACATAACATTAACGCTAGATGGTGGTATATGCCCGTAAAAACTCTCTCCCCAGTCATTTCAATGGGGCCAAAACCCGATATATATATATCTATATATATAGATATATATATATTAAAACTATAACACGTGAACCGATCACTTAGCTGTATACACGCGCACTGGACTAAAATACCCAAGACATGTGGGCACTGGAATGAAATCGATTGGGTCAAAACTGTGGGCGTGGTTAAGGCGCCAAAAATAGGCTTAATTTTAATAATAACTAGAAATGTATTTCCACAAGAAAATGCGGATGTGACTGCGTTTCAACCATCAGCGACCAAGATGTGCCGGCGGCCAGCCTCCCAAAATAACCGCTGCAGCACTATTACGTCCTCGTGTGTTGGTGGACAGCGCTGAACTGAACACAAGTGTAAACGCCCACTCAGGGTTGGGGACAGTTGGAACATCTTTTTCCATTCATATACATTTGTGAACTATATGTCATATGTAGTCATCTTCAAATTGTATGGGTAATTAGAAGACATACATAAGTTTAATGAGAAATGCAAAAAGTGTTGCAACGGTCCCTAGTCTCCCCTACATCCTTGTGTTAGCTCAACCTTTGTTTTGAAGTAGGGATGGGCAATACCACAGATTTGTTTTCTATCCAATAACACGCCATATTACGTCAAGTATCCCCAGGGCTGTAGTGGGCGTGTCACACGGGGAACTCCGTTCCCCCACTTCTTTGAGCATGTTTTTTATTTTTAATATTTTTTTTTATTTTGTACTATTTTAAAATTAAAACGCCATTTTGCCAATGGTAACAAGTGTACACAAAAAGCAAACCTCTCCAATAATGTTTGTCTAATCTTTGTCATAAAAATTCCAAAGTGTGTTCAGAGGTTGTTGACGGCAAAGTCATATATATCAAGCATTACAACATAGATTGAGTTCTCGGTTTGTGCCTCCCCCCATGTCGTTACCCTAATGCCCCATCTTAGAAATGTTCTGACGGCAACCCTGGACTTCTCTTACTGATTATGTATTTTGGTGAAACATTTTACCAACTGAGCAATTGCCTTAACAATAGCCTATTAGCAGATGTATAACAAACCAAACTTTATTAAGCACTTTACACCAACTGTACAGCCTCCATATGCGCATGCATAACGTCATTCCAAACGGAATGTTGGTTTTTGTAATACAGTAGCTAGTAAGTAAGCATACGCATTTTCTGTATCGGGGCGATTATTTTAAGTCTACGTGTGTGTATGTGTGTGTGTGCAGCATTCTTTGTGATGACGTCATTAAATTAGCGTTCCCCCACTTAAACAATCCCCACTACACCACCTTTGTGATTTCTTCTGTTAAAATAGGTAAATACGGTCATGAAAATATATTTGAGTCATTTCATCAGTTTTAAATAAACTGCCAAAATTATTTCTTTGTTTTCTGTTTAACAGCAGCAATTATGAAACTTGTTAAATTGTTCAACAATGTTCCAGAAATGTTCAATTCAACTACTAGCTTTTTCAAGCTTCTAACATTTCAACTTAACATCTGGGCCAATCAAATACCCTTAAGTGAACGCCGAACCACAAATAATACTTTTGACTTTGGTTTTGTCTGCCTGTTAGAAAGGTCATATAGCCACAACAGCACACCTGTCTCGTAGTTGCGTGACTGACTGACTGCAAAGCGCTGCACATAATACATGTAGGGGCGAGACAGGGCGGAAGGAGAAGTAGTTCCTATGATACAAAATTACAATATATAGCTTTTCATTTTAGCGTAAATCAATTGAAATATGATTATATAAAATTGCTGGTTAAAGCAAACGCTTAGTGTCGATAGCTTTACATGAGGAATGAGGATCGATTCTCAAAAACGAACTTCCTTCAGAATCGATCCGCCCATGACTAGTTCTAAGGCTTCTGACGATCATATCACAAGTGGACAGGGCTGCAGACCTTAAATCAGCAGTCGACTGTCTTAAGTGTTAATGCTTGTTCAATAGTGATTATTTTACAATTTAAATAATCTTAATAAAACTGTGCTGCCGCCTGAGTGTTATCAGCTAGTCTGTAATTTTGACACAGCTTTTCAATAGCGCTACGGTCACAAATAAAGGAGTTCGTTTTACAGCAAGCAATTATTTATGGTGCCTTTTGGGTATAATAGTAATCTACGCACACTTCAGCTAGCTTACTTCCCCTTGGCCAGAATTCTTTGCAACGTTAAACAAATATGATTCACATGTAGTGTAACATCGCAAAATGACTTGCCTCTTTTATAGTTGACGGTTAACTCCCTATGTCTGGCTAAATCGCGTGAAGTGTACTAACCTAATGCTCTATTGCAGTACTACCAGTAAACTATCATTTATGGTGCATTAATTTAAGACTAGCTAACATCAGCCTCCATGGAAATAACGTTAACATCCAAACTGTGATGGTAAGCGTTCACTAAATAAAAACAGAAAAAACAGCGCCACTGCTGAATGCATTATATGGGCAGCACTTCATACGGGTTGGCAGCCACTATCCAATTCAAGTCTCCAGAATAATTTTTTTACGTTAAACAACCACAACTTAACGCACATTCTGTACGCTGTGTCTTACAATGTTGTCCAGTTGTGTTTTAAACGCCAAGTGGCGGTAGAATCTGGTGAATTACGATAAACTTGGATTGATTTACAGAGCTATCGTGAGTCCATGCTACTACACTCACTCGGACGGGAGCACTGCTCCTTCATTCAAAGTCCACCAGAGGGCCTTATCTGTTTCCCTATTCATTGTCTATGGGCAAATTAAGCATGCAAAAAATACACAAAAAAACAACTAGTAGACAGATTAATTAGCTGTGTACAAGCGCACTCCGTGGCATTCGAACAGACATTTTGGCATTGCAATGAGCGTGAAATGCTCAAAACTGCACCCGTCTTTATGGACAGAAGAACTGGGCTAATAAAGTAGAAAAAAACAACACTTAATGATAACAGTATCTGATTGCGTCACATAATAAGACTCAACGATAACGTGTCATATGTAATGTCAGCATGATGCAATCACATAACTAGAAAATGCATTTCCAGGTTCCAGCTGACCTGAGGGGTCTACAAAATTCATTTTGTACACTGCTCAAAAAAAAACAAAAAACTTTTTAATCAGAGTATTGCATCAGGTCAGTTAAACATCTGGGATATTGATCTGGTCAGTTAAGTAGCAGAGGGGGTTGTTAATCAGTTTTAGCGGCTTTGGTGTTAATTAAATTAACAACAGGTGCACTAGAGGGGCAACAATGAGACGACCCCCAAAACAGGAATGGTTTTCCAGATGGAGGCCACTGACATTTTTGCCCTCCTCATCTTTTCTGACTGTTTTTCACTAGTTTTGCATTTGGCTAGGGTCAGTGTCACTACTGGTAGCATGAGGCGATACCTGCACCCTACAGAGGTTGCACAGGCAGTCCAACTCCTCCAGGATGGCACATCAATACGTGCCATTGCCAGAAGGTTTGCTGTGTCTCCCAGCACAGTCTCAAGAGCATGGAGGAGATTCCAGGAGACAGGCAGTTACTCTAGGAGAGCTGGACAGGGCTGTAGAAGGTCCTTAACCCATCAGCAGGACCGGTATCTGCTCCTTTGTGCAAGGAGAAACAGGATGAGCACTGCCAGAGCCCTACAAAATGACCTCCAGCAGGCCACTGGTGTGAACGTCTCTGAACAAACAATCAGAAACAGACTTCATGAGGGTGGCCTGAGGGCCCGACGTCCTCTAGTGGGCCCTGTGCTCACAGCCCGGCACCGTGGAGCTCGATTGACATTTGCTATAGAACACCAGAATTTGCAGGTCCGCCACTGGCGCCCTGTGCTTTTCACAGATGAGAGCAGGTTCACCCTGAGCACGTGACAGACGTGAAAGGGTCTGGAGAAGCCGTGGAGAACGTTATGCTGCCTGTAACATCGTTCAGCATGACCGGTTTGGTGGTGGGTCAGTGATGGTCTGGGGAGGCATATCCATGGAGGGACGCATTGAACTCTACAGGCTAGACAACGGCTCCCTGACTGCCATTAGGTATCGGGATGAAATCCTTGGACCCATTGTCAGACCCTACGCTGGTGCAGTGGGTCCTGGGTTCCTCCTCGTGCACGACAATGCCCGGCCTCATGTGGCGAGAGTATGTAGGCAGTTCCTGGAGGATGAAGGAATGGATACCATTGACTGGCCCCCACGCTCGCCTGACCTAAATTCAATATAACACCTCTGGGAAATAATGTTTCGGTCCATCCGACGCCGCCAGGTTGTACCTCATACTGTCCCGGAGCTCAGTGATGCCCTGGTCCAGATCTGGGAGGAGATACCCCAGGACACCATCCGTCGTCTCATTAGGAGCATGCCCCGACATTGTCAGGCATGCATACAAGCACGTGGGGGAAATTCACAGTACTGAGTGCCATTTTGAGTTGCTGCAATGGAATTTCAGCAAAATGGACTAGCCTGCCGCATCATTTTTTCACTTTGATTTTCGGGGTGTCTTAGAATTTAGCCCTCTGTAGGTTGATTATTTTCATTTCCATCGAACAATGTGGCATCCTTTCGTTCCTAAGACATTACCCAGTCCATATCAGTATAGATATCCAGCACGATTTTCTTTTCCATTGAGATCTGATGTGTTTTCAAAGTGTTCCTTTAATTTTTTTGAGCAGTGTATTAGCATGTAAGTAAAGTGGTTTGGCCCCAAATTATTGTGATTTGTAGGTGACCAACAGTATTTTAAAATCAATTCTGACACGCAGGGAGCCAGTGTAGCGATTTTCTGTACCCAACCCTAATCACTAAAGATGATGACTCCTGATTTCTGCTTTCTTATGTATTTGACTGATTGAATGTTACCCCACCAACATGGTCAAAATAGATTTGGTCTTTTTAGATTTAGAAATGTAACTTGTCAATATCATTTATTTTTGGTTTGCAACACTGCTTGAAAGTTTCCGGTGTATTTGAGCCTTATATAAATATCTAAAAATAAAAAAATAAAAAATTTATAAAAACCAGCCTAGCTACAATTTAGGCAGGCTTAATTGAATAAAACAGTTGTAAGGGAGTGAAAAACTGATTCAATACAGTTTAAGCAAAATGGAACTTTAAATGTTTTACTTGATTAATGTCTTCGACAGCTCATTGCCCTCTGTTTTTGCTGAGCGGCAGAAGGCTTTGTTTATGGGAGAGTCCTTTGAATACAACTCCTCCTTTGGAAGCCGAGAATAAAGAAGTTCCATCAACTTGAGGCAACCATTCTTCTTCAGCAACTGTACCTCAAATGTATCTTCATTGACCTAAAGGTGTAGAAAAAAGAAACGTACAACTATTTTGTTCTGGTCATAAATAAGATTGGTACTGTGGTTAATGGTATTATTCTACTGTATTTTTGTTCTATTTATTCATCTTGGTTTAGAAAATAAATATATTTTCATATTTAAAAATACAATTTTATATTTTAATAAATAAATGCATATTTATTTTGTCTTGTATTCTGTTTCTGTTTATGAATTTAAGTTACATGCAGACCAGAAAGGAAAACATAAATGCAAAGAGTTTAATTTGTTAACATGATTTATCTGATTTAGCATGTAACTATCACATAATAATAGCTAGCATGGGAGCCTGGTGGTGCCCTTTTCCTTTGAAGCAATTCTTTTTTATTATTAGTGTGCCCACTGAAAGTGGCACACTCTTGTACTCTCACATACTTATTAGTGTGCCCACTGAAAGTGGCACACTCGTGTACTCTTGCATACCTCTTCTTATTATTATAGTTTCTTCCGTACGTTTTTTCTGACAGGCTTATCTCAATAACCTTAAATGCTACACATACGGTTCATACATCAAAACGTGCGTCCTGGTCCGTAGGAGTGTGCTTTTTATACTGGGATGTCATAATATGATACATATTAATATCATAATTAATAAACTGCAAAAAATTGCCATTTTTCACACTTTTCGTACGTCCTCACTTATCTCAAAAACTGTACATGCCACACATACGGTTCACACATCGAAATGTGCGCCTTGGTACGCAGATGTGTTCTTCCTCAAAATTTCTGATTTATAATTTATACATTTTTAATTATTATTAATAAACAGGCATTTTATAGGTCTCCGCTGAAACGTTACTCCTCATACAAATTTTATGTGACATGAACGGTTCCTATGTCCAAATGTTCATGTTACCATGGTGCATACACGCATTACTTTTCTCATAGATTTAATTTATACTTTTATAATTACGCAAATATGCAAATGAGTATCATTTGCATATTCCACTTAAACTGGATTATCTGGAGTTTTCATGCGAGAGACACGGTTCATACATCAAAATGCTCAGCTTGACATACTGGGCCATGTAATGTAAACAATTGCAGAAAATATTATGGGATGTATGAGATACAATCAAAAATGCTTAAAGGAGCATTTTTGTCAGCTTTTATGTTACAAACACCATTCCAACTGCATATCGCTCAACTTGGCCAGCTTAGTCAACGTACAAAAAATAATATTGATACATCCCATAATTTTGACGTTTTTACAGTTTTAGTGCCTGTCCCATAGACTTAGTCAAGTTGTAGCTCAGTGACAGTTTATAGTACATCGTTTACGATCAGACGTTCGGATTCTTTTGCGAGTTACGGCCAGTTGCGTCGCAAATTATTGGCCTGAACTGGCCTTTAGACTATATAAATATATCTACTATTTATCATATTACATAATTGCCTCTGCATTCGATTATTATTGGTTTTAGTAATCACTTAATGACTAGCTCTGAAAGCAGAAGTCTATGAAATATTATTGCAAGCAGACAGTGAAGTGCTGTTGTACAATTTATTTAAAAAAATGTGTTCGGTAACAAAAACACATGCTTGTGCATCGATATATACGCATGTACATAGACACAAAAATACTGTATGTGGGCACACACACCAACATTTCTCCCGTGTTATTATAACATAAATCCCAAGAATTTATGAGATTAAGAAACCCTCATTACTCATCCATCAAAGATAAACATTTTCAAGTGAATAATAGTGCCATCACACCTTATCAAGCACTATTTATTACATTAACTTTGGTTTGGTTGCAGTTGAGAGGGGCAAATAAAACTAATAAATGTGCTCTGATCTAACGTGCAGTCTGTGCCATATAAACAGTTTGTGTGCCAACAGCTATCTGCTGAGATCATGTGTGATAGATGATAGTGGTGTGGCATTTTACTAACAAATTCTGTTGAGAAGGCAGGCTGCTTTTAAATTCTTCGACATTTTGAAGCTTTTCTTGGTGGCTAAGGTTAGCATACTTGGCTCCGTGTTCGGTGTCGAAGTGCTGCCGTAAAATGTATTCCTTGGGCACTGCCTCATAGCAAAGAAGACATACCGGCTTGTCTCCATTAAGCATCAACTTTTCTTTTCTTGGACATTTTGGTACTATGAATATATTTATTTTGTCACCCCATCACTCGGCTAGAATGCCGATAGTGGAAACCGTTGACATTGAGACGCTTCAGTGCGCAGGAAACAAAAAAATTGAGACATTGTGGGACATCTAGTTTGTGAACACCGTACTTCTGTCAAGTGGCATAGAATTGTATGATAAGCAAATAATATTCTTTGCAAGCTCTGGATTCAGCCCGCAAGCCTTCAGTTTGACGCATATGACCTACAAGATTATTTGATGTTAATTATTCCTTATGAAGAAGCTTTCATACACCACGTTTTACACAAATATTCTTCGGCCAACATATTTTACCAAAGATCAGCATTTTTAACTTTGTATACAAGATGGAGAAAAACTAGAGTGTATGACATTTTCACAATTATTTGGAGAATGTATAACTGCATTTTATTGATTAGTGGGCAAGCGGAGAAAACAAAAGGAGGCGCTTTTAAGTAAACTTTAGTAGGAAAAAGGAGGGGGAAGTGGGGGACAGTTTAGAAAATAACTCTTGGAGTCTAGCCAACTTTTGAACTCAGGAAAAAAAGGAAAAATATGATTATTAAATATATGATAATTATGTGATGCGCTCCTGAAGAAGCTGGAGCCACAGTTGAGTATAAACACTGGAGACATCGGCTCTCCGGGGCTTTTTGCTATCCTTTTAAATTTTTCCTTCCTGTGACGACGCGTGTACCCATCAACAGTATAGTATTTTGGTAAGTATTTTGGCATTTTCTGCCTTCATGGTCTTTTCCGTAATTCTGTATTTAATTCACTGTTTAGGAGTCCAACCAAGTCTCGCAATCTATTTTTCTTTGTTTATTTCTATCTATTGAGAACATATTTAAATCATATTAATTAATATAAATAATCCTTTCTGTATTTTATTCATTTTCCTAAGTTTTGCCCGAGCCGTGCTCAGAGAAGGCGGACACCGAGATCTTCCGTTATTCTGTCTTTAATTCACTGTGCATAAATTGAACTAAGTGTTGAAATCTAGTTCTCACCAATTATATTAAAATACAACAATATTAACTTTGTATCTGTCGATATCCCTATATATCACTAGCTTTTTATTTTCAAAAATTTTTCAGAAAGCCGAGATCGCACGAGTCGGCCTCCAGCCATATCCCATTTAACTAATTTTGCGTATTGAAACGGCATTCTTTTACTTAAGACTGATACTAAATATTTACTTAACTTTTTAACACGCTTTCCTTTAACAATCTAAGACATTAAATTCGTCAGATTATTTTCCTCTACATTTTAATACATTCTACCCATTTCATTTACAAAAAACTTGTCAATTGAAACAATAATCGAGTTCTCTAATTGTGTAGGTGAGTTCATTTTCAGACTTCTTTGAAATACATTTTAGTTACTTAGCCCAAAGCTGAATTTTATTTTGAAACCTGAATTGTATTTAAAATAAATGCTTGCATTAAAACTTAAATGGCCTCCTATATAATACGTGTCAACTGCAATAAATAGATAATACAGCAGTTGGCTTCCTAGTCTTTAATGCATTAACACTTAAATTGCCTTCTTATCCATTTTATGTGATTGTAGCTGTCAGCTGTTGATGAGACTTAATTCATGATTTATACAGATAGATATTATAATTGTCTTCATGCGGGTTCATGCTTCTTGGCCACCGCCCAGTGATATTATTCAAAATTACATTCATACAAAGTTCTTCATAAATGTTTCACATTTAAACATACAATAACAACAACACAGTGCAAAACATACAAATGCATTGACCTTCATCTCGTTTTCTCTAAGGCCATGATAACTGTATGTTACCCATCATGCATCATTGTTTTCATAATTTCAAACTGGACATTCTCTAGTCCAATCTTCAAAGCAAAATCTTTTTTATATGGTTAAAAAAAAGAAAAAAGAATGAATTAAACAATGATTAGGATAATAATTATTACAGGAAATAATTCATGAGTTATTTATCTAATGCAAGCGACAGATGTCACATAGGCAATGCCAGGTTGGGTAAATTAAAATCATAACCCTATTTGCAATACTTTAGAAATTGCAATAGGAGTTAGAGTGATTAATGAACCCTATTCAATAAATTGCAATAGCGCAAGATAACGAACCCTATTGGCAATACTCCATAACCTGCCGTAGTGAATATTAACGATGAAGCAATTAGTTGGTAAATCATAAAGTTTGAAGCCAGGGAACTAGATAGTGTAGGAAATATAGAGCCGTTTGTCAGATTAGATGACATTATACCTTCTTATTCTGGTAGTTACCGTGTTCCTTGGTACTTTCTTTAAATGTTTATACTGTACTTCCAATGAAAGCTTTTTCTGGAATTGTGATTACTACTGAGTGGGTAATAAAAATATTCTTTAAAGACATTCGTTATTTGAGATATAATAATAATAATAATAATAATAATAAATTTTATTCATAAAGAGCTTTTATGACACTCAAAGACGCTGTACAAAGTTTAAAACAAGAATAAACAAACAGTAAAAACAAGCAAACAAATATCAAACATTAAAAGCAGTTCTGAAAAGGTGGGTTTTGAGCAGGTTTTTGAAGGTGGGGAGGTCAGAGCAGTCACGGATGGGTTGTGGGAGTGAGTTCCAGAGAGTTGGGGCAGCAACGGAGAAGGCTCTGTCACCCCAGGTTCGGAGTTTGGTCCTGCAGGGGAGGGAGAGAAGGTTGGCAGCAGAGGAGCGGAGGGAGCGGGATGGGGCGTGGCAGCGGAGCAGGTCAGAGAGGTAGGAGGGGGCCAGGTTATGGAGGTCTTTGAATGTGATGAGGAGGACTTTGAATTGGATACGCTAAGGGATAGGGAGCCAGTGGAGGTTTTGGAGGACAGGGGTGATGTGGTCTCGGGAGCGGGTGCGGGTGAGGAGGCGGGCAGCGGAGTTTTGGATGTATTGGAGTTTGTTGAGAGTTTTGGATGGGGTACCGTAGAGGAGGCTATTGCAGTAGTCCAGTCTGGATGTGATGAATGCGTGTATGAGGGTTTCAGCAGCAGAAAAGGACAGAGATGGGCGGAGTCGTGCGATGTTTTTTAGGTGAAAAAATGCATCGGAAATGCATAGGAAATCTTGGGTGGATTTGGTGATGTTTTTTGGACCGATGATGATAATGTCTGATTTCACAGTTGAGTTTGAGAAAATTATGTTGCATCCAGGTTTTTATTTCAGTGAGGCAGTGGGTAAGGGTGGAGAGAGTTGCGGAGTTCAATCGGGTTCAAGTCTGGGCTCTGGCTGGGCCACTCAAGGACATTCACAGACTTGTCCCAAAGCCACTCTTTTGTTATCTTGGCTGTGTGCTTAGGGTTGTTGTCCTGTTGGAAGGTGAACCTTCGCCCCAGTCTGAGGTCCAGAGCGCTCTGGAGCAGGTTTTCATCAAGGATCTCTCTGTACATTGCTGTATTCATCTTTCCCTTGATCCTGACTAGTCTCCCAGTTCCTGCCGCTGAAAAACACCCCCACAGCATGATGCTGCCACCACCATGCTTCACTGTAGGGATGGTATTGACCAGGTGATGAGCAGTGCCTGGTTTCCTCCAGACATGACGCTTGGCATTCAGGCCAGAGAATTTAGTTTCTCATGGTCTGAGAGTACTTTAGGTGCCTTTTGGCAAACTCCATTCGGGCTGTCATGTGCCTTTTACTGAGGAGTGGCTTCCGTCTGGCCACTCTACCATAAAGGCCTGATTGGTAGAGTGCTGCAGAGATGGTTGTCCTTCTGGAAGGTTCTCCCATCTCCACAGAGGAACACTGGAGCTCTGTCAGAGTGACCATCGGGTTCTTGGTCACCTCCTTGACCAAGGCCCTTCTCCCCAGATTGCTCAGTTTGGCCGGGCGGCCAGCTCTAGGAAGAGTCCTTGTGGTTCCAAACTTCTTTCATTTGCGAATGATGGAGACCACTGTACTCGTTGGGACCTTCAATGCTACAGAAATTTTTTGTACCCTTCCCCAGATCTGTGCCTTGATACAATCCTGTCTCGGAGGTCTACAGACCTTGGACTTCATAACTTGTTTTGTGCTCTGACATGCACTGTCAACTGTGGGACCTTATATAAACAGGTGTGTGCCTTTCCAAATCATGTCCAATCAATTGAATTTACCACAGGTGGACTCCAATCAAGTTGTAGAAACATCTCAAGGATGATCAGTTGAAACGGGATGCATCTGAGCTCAATTTTGAGTGTCACAGCAAAGGGTGTGAATAGTTGTGTACATGTGATATTTTTTTAATACATTTGCAAATAATTTAAACTTTTTTCACTTTGTCATTATGCGGTATTGTATGCAGAATGTTGAGAATTTTTATTTATTTAATCCATTTTGGAATTTTGCTGTAACATAATAAAATGTGGAAAAAGTGAAGGGGTATGAATACTTTCCGGATGCACTGTAGCAGGGTTCCTACACATTTTTCATTTGAAAATTCCATACTTCTCCAGACTCAAATTTCCAGATTTTCAGACCATAATTGACATCAGAGTACAAATAGCTAGGTATTTATTACTAAATAAATCATTGTAAAATCCAACTGTTAACATGTATGTTACATTTTGACAATGTATGACCGTTTAGTCCACACTCCCGCTGAAAGTTGGATAAGACGTTTATGGCAGCATAGTCTGCGAGCGCATATTAGATTGGTGTGCGCGACTCAAACAGCCGCGCACGCATATTATTTGAGCTTTTCCGTGCGCTGTCACAGCACTCGCACGCAGATCTCTGCTACTGCGAGCAATATTGTAGCCTGCAAGGAGAAAACCATGGTCGCGGATTTTGGCACTGATATGCAGCAAAAGCAGACGCGTACACGGACGAACATTTTCCGAAATTCAAAATTTTACATTTTAGAAAACAGAATAGGGGCAATAGTCTGGAAGCAGAAATATTTTCCACACTCTTTTTTTTTCCCCCATACTTATCCAGACCTGGAAATGACTCAAATCAAATTCCATACTTTTCCACACTGCGTAGGAACCCTGATATAGGGAAAAGCGCATGATTCTTTACATTGTCCGATTAATATTACTTGCACATAAGCCATGGTCCGTGGCAGGTGTGAGTGATATTGACTACAGTAATCATAACGATATAACCCTAACTCTGAATAAATGTAATAAATAATAATAATATAAAAGGAGCCCCTTAAAATGCTAGTTGACTGATCTTTTAAAACATAATTCAGGGAGTGCTATTTCTCGACTGTTCGGCTCGCCTCCATAGATGAGGGGGCTCCCTCGACCTGAAAAGGGTCGGGTCATTCCAGAATCAAGACTAGGGACTCGTGATTCAAGACTGGCTGACCCTGGCCTGCAAGACCAACGTAGAGGGGGGTGTTAGACCTGAGCAGGTGAGGGAAATTGTCTAAAAGTAGTAAACATCTATCTATTATGAGGTCTGCTTGTTGAGTTTGGATATTATTGTATGATGACAGGCTAGACAAGGCTAAGCCTTCCCTAATGCAATTACCATTCTTATTAAATAATGATGATTTAACGGCGTGATTGATTATATTTGCAATATAAAGATGAAAAACAGTATTGAATAAAGTTTCATTTAATGTGTGGGATTGTTAAAACTGAATTTCAAACCACCTGCCACAGCCGTACTGCTGTGCGTTATTGTTTGCGATTAGTGATTAGAATTGCTATATATGAACATTAAGTTGTCTTCCGTAGGCTACGATAGTGATAAAAAACATCTATCTATATCTAGTATTATTATGTTGTGTTTTCCATGTTGGCGATTCCATTACAGTGGCACTTTTAAAAAATGGCGGTTGAAATATCAAAATTTAGACAAAAAGAAATGTACTGCTAGTACTCGACCAATAAGAAATGTTAAGCGCTGCAAGGCCCACCCTGAAAGTTCCTGTACTTCGGATCTATTACCTCCCGAGCAGGTACCTTTCGTTCCTGTTACTTGGTCCCCGGAACATAATTTAGACCCTGGTTCCTGCGGTCGGAACACTAAGCGTACCGGGTCAAGTCACTAGTTCCTGGAGAAAGTTCCTGTGGTCGAAAAGGGCCTTTACCTTTATAGGATCGAGTTTTCTTCCCACATCTCAACAATCCTTATGTTCAGCTGTATTAACATAATTCAACTTCTACTTCATAAAGACACATAAAATATACTATATTATATGTTATATATATATATATAATATATAGTATAAAACACACATTATTTAAATATGGATAATACCTGACACCATGCAACATCAGAATTGCATGACAAATAATTGAATAAGGGTGTAACATAGCACTTACATTTGTAATTAGTAAAGGTAAATTACAGGTGCTATAGATAAATAAAATAGAAAGAATATTATATAGTACATGTTATAGAGAAAACAACATCACTTGACCACTGTGTATTACATCGCTAATGTTCTTGGCAGGCCATCAGAGTACATGTCCTCCTCCCCCCATCTCCTTAGGGTCATGATGTTTAAGCAGCAGTTTTATGACCAGGAGATCCTCTCTTCCTGAGAAGTCATGCCTTAATAGTCAATGTCCTTCTCTACTATAACCCCAAGCTTGTCAGCTGTCCAATCTTCTCCTCCCGAGGGGATTGAGCAAGGGAACTTGGCCTCTGGCTCTATCAGTCCTAATCAATCACAAGAGAAATTTACAACGATTAGTATACAGCAGTGTGCCATTTTACAAATCCCCACAGTAAACAAATTGTCAAAGGCTTTTAGACCAAAAAGAATGGCCTAATGAAGGCAGTACTTTTATTTTCCTTATGAACGGCCAGCCACAGATTGTCCAAAATGTCCTGTAGATGTTGTGCATGGGTAAGACTAGGCCTACTTGCTAGCTCTGTTATGAATGACAGTCATTACATAATATACAATATAATTATCTTGATTTGCTACGTAGCTAATGAACATAAAGCACCATGCAACTGCAAATAGTGAGACGTCATGGTAGACTCATGTCAAATGTGACCGACAGAAATTGCTACTTATGCAAGATGTAGAGATTGCATGTTCTCCCCATGTTTGTGTGGGTTTCCTCCGGGTACTCCGGTTTCCTCCCACCATCAAAAAACATGCTCCATCCTCCTACCAGTGCCCTGACCAGTCACTGCCAATTCAACTGGAGTCTGTGTGTCCTGTGTGTGTGAGCAAGTCTGTCGCAAGCAAGTCTGGCGCAAATTGGCTGCCATGGTATCACTCAGACTGAGTGTTGTGTTTGATAGCTGTCGGTCTATTCGTTGTTCGTTCTGTGTAACTAATTGCAAACCAATTTGTGTAAACGCTTTGAGTCCTGAGAAAAGCGCTATAAAAAATAAATAAAATGAATTATTATTATTATTAGACTAGATTATTTCGGTGGCTGCCTATCTTCAGGTTGCTTGGCTTGCTCAGACAGTATTTAAGACGAGTTTCCAAACTTAGGTTTTTCTTAAATTATATTTAAAAAGCAGGTCTCAATCACACTAAGGGGGAAATCAAGCTATAAAACGTAAAGTAAGCCATCCTGTAATATCAGCAGTAATATCCCTCCATCCCTCAATCACTCACTTCAGCTTACCTGCCCATCCAGCTGATTATAGTGACTTCTAATGTTGAAAGTGATGAAATTTTACACAAAAAAAACACATTGTAATGTAGCTAAAAGAATATACATATATTTTTATTAGCAAACACATATTTCTCTAATTTGACAGAAAATACCTCAAAATTTAGTCAAAAAAGTAGCTCAGCTCTTTAGCGAACAAGCAGCTGGTCTGCATTAACGTTAGCCATTTGGCTAGCACAACTTTATTGAAATTTCTACAAAATATAAAAATATTTATAAAATAAGAATTTGTGACAAAATAGTTGTCAGTTAAGTGATATACAGTGTTTTATCATAAATATATCTTACTTTACCTCAAAAAATCGCCGCAGATTCCAAGTTCAAGCCGTAAATCAAATACATGGGACCATTTTCTCCACACAGCTCTGTCCTGCTTCTCTGAGGTGAATTAAGCTTTAGTTATGTGATGGGCCAAGGCATAACACAAATTGTTTGTGCTGCCAACCCCCAAACTAATTATACTAGGTTATAGTCAATTTTGTCAGTAGTATCCCGCAGGTTTCCGAATAAAAAAAACATATGATTGGCCACCTGGCCTATTGCTAATATCGTCATCGGCACTTCTGTTCCGAAATTGGAGCATGCCGGCTGGAAAGGGTTAATGGAAAAACTATTTTCATCATATACTGTTTGTGTGAAAAAGAGAAACGCATGAATCCCTTTAAAATCAAACCATTAATTGGCTATGTCGTTTTTGTGAACATAGTATAAACGTATAAATATCTTTCCACAATCTCTTGCAGTTAAACGCTATCAATGAGTATGTTAATTATTGTATTTGATGAACTGTATGTGTTCTTACCAAGGAAAATTGCTAACCTTTGAGAAACGAGCAAGTATTGAGTTCATGATGTCAGAGATGTTGGCTGCAAAGAAGTCACTCAAAGCCATGGAGCTGCAGTTAGAGGCCAAAGGCAGCATAACCCTCTCCAGCATTGCCTGGAGCATTGTGTGCACAGGCACACCACCGTTTTCAATAGTCTTGTACACAGTGCACAGTAGAAGCATCTGTCTGTCAATGCTTGATCTGTTGGCCAAGTAGGAAATAAGAGTACAGCAAATAATATTATTAGTATTTAAATTAGTGGCAGCTTCATTTCAGTCTAAAGATTTCAGACACTGTTGTAAAAGAACTTCCCAACTAATAACAGGCAATAAAGGAAAAGACTAGGAAATCAGCATTTCTCTAGTGTTCTGTTTTTTGTTTTATACCTATGAAGTACTGGATACAGACACAGACAGCTATAGTCCGTACATTGAACTCTCAGCGCCAGATGTCGAACAATTTCCAGAAAAGGCATGTTCAAACATAGAGAACTCAACATAGAGTAGACAGTTCCTGAACTTCTCATTGATAGCATATCATTTATGAATGTCACTGAATGTAATTAAAATAATTGCCGTCCCAGCCAAAATAACCCAAAATACATATTTACATTGACGTTTTTGTTCTGGGCTGAAGTGTTGTGTGTTTGTATTACACCTTCAGAGAAAACCCTTTATAAAAAACGTTGATGTTGACAGTAAGTCACAAGCAAACAAGCTAATGTTAGCAAGCATACTGAGCACTGACTCAACTGATGGGAGGGGTAGGTAGAGTGGATAACCAAAAATACATTATAACAGATTGCATAAAAGTTGTATGTTTAATTTCCCAAAATGTACTTTTGCTACCATCTACCAGAGGGGTTAATTAACTTTGTATAGTGTTTTAATCTCAACCTACCTTTGATAGGAACGTAAAAACAAAAATAAAATAAACTATAGAGCGAGGTCTTGTGCACCTGCTAACACGTTTGTTGCTAGCACCAAATTGCACTACTGCCACTTGTCAAAGATTTTAATTCAGATTGTGCAATAAAATTAAACTGAATAGAGCGTTGTAGCTCATTCACACTTTTTTAGTTTTAAATATAATTTATATATATTAATATGTATATATATAAATTTTTATTTTCTAACTGCGGCTTATAATATAGCATAAGTCATGCAATAATGCAGACCGAACCAAACAGATTCTGGTAAGTTGAAGTGGGTAGAACGGCTGCCTGGTGACGCCCCCCCCCCCCCCCCCCCCCCCCCCCCCCCCCCCAACAATTGATAAAAAGAGAGACAACAGAATCAAACGGAGCGATTAACGTATCTTTGTAAGAGGAAAAGGCTGTTCCCTGTCAAGGTCAGCATGATTGCACAAAATATTCAACCTCGCCTGCGATCCATGAAGAACTTTGTAATATCTGCTCTCTCCATACATTGTATTGGTGCAGATATTTTCCTCAGATCGCTGTCTTGTTCAGAGATTCATACCCACGTTTCATACCTGACCGCATGGCCGCCGCCGTCAGTATTGCCATGGCAATAGTACTTCTCAAACAAGTATTGCCTGGCATTACTACTTTTTCGCAACCCATAGCGTTTATTTCATGTAGAAGACCTCAGCAACCTTCAACAAAAATCAAATTTTATGTAGTGAATAATCTGATTGCATCTGCTGCGATATATGAACACATTCAAACTTTGTCAATGGACACAATGCGGCTCGGCTGTGGGGCGCGTGCACTTTGTTTTAATAGTTGCATTGTTTCTCTAGTCTCCAGCCAGGTCGCCAGCCAAATCTTTAAAGTTAGTGCTTTTTTTTTACAGCGTATTTTGTAAGATGTTGCTTAGGAAACATAACAGTAATAGATTAAAGCTAAAGGTTGTTGAATGTAATACAAACTTGTGAATAATCACATCCGTCTAATTGTAAATAACTTGTCAATAATGTAGAGCCGTGGCTACCATTGAGGACAACCGAGATTATGTCCTCGATATTTTTCAAGTATTTCTTTCTTTTCTCCCCATACAATTTGCGCTGTTACACACGAGCTCTAGCGGGCTCATTAAGATAGCGCGACTATTGTCATCACATGAAACTACACAACCAGAGGAATCCATTGGTATTAGGATTGTTAGACTAGCTTGTCGGCAAGTGGGCTAAATATTGCTCTGAAGTTAGGTTACATTTTGTCGAGAGAAAATGTTAGAAAGTTAAAAGTTAGAAGGCTAACTAAGTAAGCTAGCCCACAGTGTTTACTTTCTTCACTGGGATAGCGGTTGCAAGACAAAAAGAGAAGGCGAATGAGAGGCTGAATAGAGAGACAGAGCAGGTATTTGTGACAGTGTTTCCTCTTCGGCAGTACCTGCTCTTTAAAATATATTATAATTCTTGCTCAAATATAATAATAAATGCATTTCAAATGTAGGCCTATGTCAATTTTGGATTTGCTGCTTATTCAGGGTGGATAAACTATTGTAAACACCAGTTTTCCATAAATATTAATCATGCTATTTATTAATGAATGAAAATGCTGCTATTGTGTCCGATGACGATGATTACACGTTTCTAAATTATACAATCTCCATATATGTAACTGAAAAGTTTGTTTTATTTTTTATTTAAAAAAGTTCTATTGGAGACAGAAGGAAATAGAGATGAGAATGGCAGCTGGTACAGAGTGAAAAAAGGAGAGTGAGAGAGCAGGTTCTTCCAAGAAGAGAGAGATAAGAGGAGAAGATAGCAAGAGAAAGGGAAAAAAAATATCTAGTGAAGGAATATACTATAGTAATGAGTTTTTGAACACTTGTCAGGCAGCCCTGAAAGATAGTCAAACCTGAAAGATAGTTTGCTCAATTTGTTAAACGGTGAAAGGGATTTCAATGCAATGAGAAACTGAACAGAAGAGTAATTTCAATATTGGCCATATTTGTGACTTATCTTGTGTTAAATGAAAATTAGACTAGTAGAATTAATGTGTCAACGCTGACAAAGTCTGACATGATTTCCTTAGTGATTTGTGTTACCCAAATGCATAGATTTATACTATAGTCTTACTGAAATTCTCGAACAAGGACTCATGACCAGATTACCTCAGTATTTTGACAGAAAAATGGCGGCGCGTGAACAACGCGAGGCTCAGTGTCTCTCCAGACTTCGCAAATTAGCGGTGTTTTACCTGCTCCTAACTGCACTGATCATTCAGAACTGCACTGCTTTAACATCCTATAGCAGACAGGAGCTTTTGGACTTTAGAATACACTATTCTGACAGTTTTCTAGCCGATCTTCAACTCATCCCGGAGATCTCCAGAACACCGGAGGCTGCCCACTCTTCTCGGCCGAGCGGAAGTGGTCGCAGACGGCGTCGAGACCGCAAACAAAGGCGGGGTAAGCGCGGAGGGCTACGAGCTAAGCTAAAGCTAACACCGCATCGGCTCCCCTTACCCAGTATTTTCCTCGCTAATGTCAGGTCTCTGATGAATAAGATGGACGAACTTCGACTCTGCCTTACCAATAATAAACGGATTATGGACGCAAACGTCATGATTTTTACAGAGACATGGTTAAGTAGCCTTATTCCGGACAGTGCTATTGAGTTAGCAAGACGCCACACTCACCGTGCTGACAGAACGGCAGATGGCTCCGGTAAAACCAGAGGCGGAGGACTGTGCATTTACATAAACAAAGCTTGGTGCACTAACTCTGCCATCACCGAGAGACACTGCTCACCTAACGTGGAGTTTCTCATGGTAAAATGCAGACCCTTTTACCTCCCAAGAGAGCTCACATCGGTCATAGTCACTGCTGTATACACACCACCGGATGCTAATGCTAAGCTAGCAATGAAAGAACTATATGCAGCCATTAGTAAACAGCAGACAACGCATCCAGAGGCTGCCTTTATTGTTGCGGGGGACTTTAATCACTCCAACCTGAAGACAGTCCTCCCCAGACTACATCAACATGTTTCCTGCCACACTAGAGGGAATAAGACACTGGACCATGTTTACTCCAACATAGCTGGAGCTTACAAAGCTACACCCCTCCCCCACATAGGTCAGTCAGACCATCTCTCTATCTTTCTCACCCCCAAGTATTCACCACTCATCCAACGTGTGGAACCTACAGTGAGGACAATAAAAGTGTGGCCTGAGGGAACAGACTCTTTGCTGCAGGACCGGTTCAAACAAACAAATTGGAATATGTTTGCCACTCAGGCAACCTGTCACTCCCATACAGACATTGAGAGCTTTGCTTCCTCTGTACTGGACTACATCTCCAACACCATAGATAGCGTCACCACTCAGAAACAGATCACCATGTACCCAAATCAGAAGCCCTGGATGAATAGGGATGTTCGTCTCCTACTAAAGGCCCGCAACATCGCCTTCAGATCGGGAGATTCACAAGCCTACAATACAGCCAGGGCCGACCTGAAGCGGGGCATCAAGAAGGCCAAGCACTGCTACAAGCTGAAGGTTGAGGGGCACTTCTCCAGCTCCAACCCCCGACGTATGTGGCAAGGCATTCAGGCCATCAGTAACTACAAGCCCACCCACCCCTCCCCCCCTTCCTCCGATGTTTCCTTCCTCAATGAGCTAAACAACTTCTATGCTCGTTTTGAGAAGGACAACCAAGTACCGGCAATAAAGGCAGAGCTGACTGCTGACCACCCACCCCTAACACTCTCTCCCACTGATGTCAGAGCAGTGTTGAGCAGGATTAACGCACACAAAGCTGCAGGCCCTGATGGCATCCCTGGACGCGTGCTCAGAGCATGTGCTGGTGAGCTAGCGGGGGTCCTGACGGACTTATTCAACCTGTCCCTGGCCCAGGCTATTGTGCCGACCTGCCTCAAAATCTCCTCTATTGTGCCGATACCGAAACATTCCACCCCAACTTGTCTCAACGACTACCGCCCAGTAGCACTCACCCCCATCATCACAAAGTGCTTGGAGCAACTGGTTCTGGCACATCTCAAATGCTGTCTTCCACCTACCCTGGACCCACATCAATTTGCCTACCGCAAGAACAGGAGCACAGAGGATGCAGTCTCCATTGCACTGCACTCTGTCCTCTCACACTTGGACTATAGGGACACATACGCCAGAATGCTATTCATAGACTTTAGTTCAGCATTTAATACTGTCATCCCCTCTAAGTTGATCACCAAGCTCAAAGACCTGGGCATTGGAGCTTCCATCGGGAACTGGTTATTGGACTTCCTGACCAACAGGCCCCAGCATGTTAAATTAGACCATCACTGCTCCTCCACTCTCATGCTAAACACGGGTGTACCACAAGGCTGTGTGATGAGTCCGTTCCTCTACTCCCTATTCACTCACGACTGCAGACCTGGACATAATTCCAACACCATTGTCAAGTTTGCAGATGACACCACAGTAATTGGCCTCATCAAGAACAACGATGAGTCGGCCTATAGGGAGGAGGTGGATCGCCTGGCTGCGTGGTGCGGCGACAACAACCTCCTGCTCAACACCAAGAAGACCAAGGAGCTCATAGTGGACTTCAGGAGGAATGCTGACACTCATCCACCCATCCACATCAATGGTGCGGCAGTGGAGTGTGTGAACAGCTTCAGATTCCTGGGGATCCACATCTCACAAAACCTCACCTGGACAACCAACTGCTCCAACCTGGTCAAGAAGGCTCACCAGCGGCTCTTTTTCCTGAGGAGCCTGAGGAAAAACCACCCTCTCCTTCAGACATCCTGGTGAACTTCTACCGCTGCACCATCGAGAGCATCCTAACCAACTGTATTACAGTTTGGTATGGGAACTGCTCTGTCGCGGACCAGAAGGCGTTGCAGAGGGTGGTGAAAACCGCCCAGCGCATCGCTGGAGCCCCACTTCCTGCTATAAAGGACATCTACAGGAAGCGTTGTCTTAGGAGGGCCATAAACATTAGAAAAGACTCCTGCCACCCAGCACATGGACTGTTTGCCCTCCTGCCCTCTGGGAAGCGCTACAGGAGCCTACGGACCAAGACCACTAGGTTCAGGAACAGCTTCTTCCCCACAGCTGTCTCCCTGCTGAACTCTGCCCCCCATGCCCCACCCCACCCCTAACACATATACACACGGATCTGAGCACCAGGACTCTACCAAGTATCATTGCACTACTGTAGATATGCTGTTTATAATGTAAATCATTTTCCCTGCACTACTGTACATACAGTATACTATATATATTCTGTAGATTATGTAAATCATCCATTGCACTGTACTGCACTGTACATACTGTATACTTAACATTCTGTAGATAATGTAAATCACCCACTACTGTACACTACTCATATCGTAATTTATTTATACTGTTATCATAGCCTGTTCATAGACATAGATATAGACACTGCACATATGTATATCTTTTTTTATATCATTTCATACTGCACTTTGTAAATTATGTTATTTAAACACTGCTAAAAGCACTTCTGGTTGAGATGCAATCTGTATTTCGTTGCTTTGTACTTGTGACATGCGCAATGACAATAAAGTTGAATCTGAATCTGAATCTATTTCCAAAATCCTGGCTATGGCCTTGAACATGCATATTGATGAATTTCAACATTGTAATAAATACATTTGTACCTAAATGGAGTTTGTATGTGTTCAGACAAGTGCATGACTGTAGCTGTCGTCAGCTGTTGATGAGACTTCATTCATGATTTATACAAATAGATATTATAATTGTCTTAATGGGGGTTCATGCTTCTTGGCCACCGCCCAGTGATATTATTCATAATTACATTCATACATTGTGAGTTATTCATAAATGTTTCACATTTAAGAACTCAATAACAACACAGTACAAAATAGGTAGCTTTATGAGTTCTTTATCCAACGCATACACCATATTATGGTGATTGGCGAGAAAGTTTGGCAATACTATTTTTACACTGGTGATGGCACCTCTGGTTTGTTTACAGTAACTTACTGTGTAAGGATTTGAGAATAGCACACTGCTTAAATCTGAGGCGATTTTTCAAGATAGGTGACAACTATTTAGTCACAAATTCTTCTTTTTTAACGGTAGAGATTTCAGAAAAGATGCGCAAGCTAACGTTAATGCAGACCAGCTGCTGCAGTCACGTTTGACATTAGTCTACCTTGATGTCTCACTATTTGTCTCACTAACTAAAGTTGGCAATATCTCAATCTCCATTGATTGTCTTACAGTCTCTCCCTCCCCTTTAGTACGCAATCTTGGCGTATTATTGGATTCCACTCATTCGTTTAGCTCTCATTCGTTAGGGCCCCCCCCCCCCGTGACCCTGTACAGGATAAGCGGTAAAAGTTAATGGATGGATGGATGGATCAATAACATGGTCAAATTATCCTTCTTCCATCTTAGAAACATTGCTAAAATCTGACCATCCCTTTCCCAGAGTGCAGCTGCCAAACTCATTCACTCATTCATCTTCTCCCATCTTGATTACTGCAACTCACTTCTTTTAGGCATCAGCGAAACTTCACTCTAGAAACTCCAACTGGTCCAAAACTCTGCTGCTTGACTTCTCACCTCTACAAAATCTTCTAAGCACATAACCCCTGTACTCTTTAATCTTCACTGGCGTCCGGTCAGCCAGCGCGTCACCTACAAAATCCTTCTCCTCACCTACAAAGCTTTACACAATTTGGTCCCTCCCTACCTCACTGAAAGCAAAACTGAAGCATTTTGGGGAGCGTGCATTTTCTAAGGCAGCACCTAAATTATGGAACTCTCTCCCTCTAATTCGAAATTCTAACTCGCTATTAATCTTTCAAACCCACCTTAAACCTATCTTTTCACCCTTGCATACCCTAGTTAACTCTGTATAGAATCTGGTCCCTTTCTTTTACTGATACTATCCATTTGCTTACTTATAGTTAGAACTGTTGTTGCTGTCTGTCTATTATACTATTTCTGTCTAATTGTTTATTTTTGTCATGTTTGTAGTGTTTCATGTTCACTAGCTATGTAGCAAATCAAGATAATTATATAGTATATTGGACAATATATGGCTGGCTGTTCATAGGGCCTTTATTAGGCCAATCTGATTGATCTACAAGCCTTTGGTGACAATTTGTTAACGGTAAAGTTTTGAGAAATAGCACACTTCTGTACAGCCTACTAATTGTGGTAAATTTCTCTAGGAGTATCATAAGTCATAAACATTTTGAAAATTATTTAATAATTTAACAAATGTTAGACAAAATGTTGAATGAAAGTCAGTTTGCTGAGCTTTGAATAAGCGCCGGTCGGCTTCCTGCCAAATAGCCGTCTGATACTCTCAAACAGCCTGCTACTTTTATATACACTGCTCAAAAAAAATTAAGGAACACTTTGAAAACACATCAGATCTCAATGGGAAAAAAAATCATGCTGGATATCTATACTGATATGGACTGGGTAACGTGTTAGGAACGAAAGGATGCCACGTCGTTTGATGGAAATGAAAATAATTAAATTACAGAGGGCTGAATTCAAAGACACCCAAAAATCAAAGTGAAAAAATGATGCAGCAGGTTAGTCCATTTTGCTGAAATTCCATTGCAGCAACTCAAAATGGTACTCTGTACTGTGCATTGCCCCCACGTGCTTGTATGCATACCTGACGTTGTCGGGGCATGCTCCGAATGAGACGACAGATGGTGTCCTGGGGTATCTCCTCCCAGATCTGGACCAGGGCATCACTGAGCTCCTGGACAGTCCGAGGTGCAACCTGGCGGTGTCGGATGGACCGACACATAATGTCCCAGAGGTGTTTATTGGATTTAGGTCAGGCGAGTGGGAGGGCCAGTCAATGGTATCAATTCCTTCATCCTCCAGGAACTGCCTGCATACTCTCGCCACATGAGGCCGGGCATTGTCGTGCACCAGGAGGAACCCAGGACCCATTGTACCAGCCTAGGGTCTGACAATGGGTCCAAGGATTTCATCCCGATACCTAATGGCAGTCAGGGTGCCGTTGTCTAGCCTGTACAGGTCTGTGCGTCCCTCCATGGACATGCCTCCCCAGACCATCACTGACCCACCACCAAAACCCGTCATGCTGAACGATGTTACAGGCAGCATAACGCACTCCACGGCTTCTCCAGACCCTTTCACGTCTGTCACATGTGCTCAGGGTGAACCTGCTCTCATCTGTGAAAAGCACAGGGCGCCAGTGGCGGACCTGCCAATTCTGGTGTTCTATGGCAAATGCTAATCGAGCTCCACGGTGGCGGGCAGTGAGCACAGGGCCCACTAGAGGACGTCGGGCCCTCAGGCCACCCTCATGAAGTCTGTTTCTGATTGTTTGGTCAGAGACATTCACACCAGTGGCCTGCTGGTGGTCATTTTGTAAGGCTCTGGTAGTACTCATCCTGTTCCTCCTTGCACAAAGGAGCAGATACCGGTCCTGCTGATGGGTTAAGGACCTTCTACATCCCTGTCCAGCTCTCCTAAAGTAACTGCCTGTCTCCTGGAATCTCCTCCATGCTCTTGAGACTGTGCTGGGAGACACAGCAAACCTTCTGGCAATGGCACGTATTGATGTGCCATCCTGGAGGAGTTGGACTGCCTGTGCAACCTCTGGAAGGTCCAGGTATCGCCTCATGCTACCAGTAGTGACACTGACCCTAGCCAAATGCAAAACTAGTGAAAAACAGTCAGAAAGGACGAGGAGGGAAAAAATGTCAGTGGCCTCCACCTGGAAAACCATTCCTGTTTTGGGGGCCGTCTCATTGTTGCCCCTCCAGTGCACCTGTTGTTCATTTCATAAACACCAAAGCAGCTGAAATGGATTAACAACCCTCTCTGCTACTTAACTGACCAGATCAATATCCCAGAAGTTTAATTGACTTGATGCAATACTCTGATTACAAAGTGTTTCTTACATTTTTTGAGAAGTGTAGAATGTTTTGATTAACAAGTTGATTCGCTGTGTGCAGGCTATTTACGGTACTATACTAGCCTCTGTTTCAAAACAATGCAAGCATGCTGATAAAGGTGCCTATGAACGAACCTTAGCTAGTAAACGTAGTCTTGGTCAGATCAATATTGTCTTAATTAGAACCGACACAATTCTTCGCCAGCAAGGTAAAGAGCAAGCCTGTGTATGGATTTTCTAAGAGTTACAGAAAGCGGAATGGATTCAGTATTTGAGATTTATAATGATCAGCCAAAATTTGGTATATTATTTTTTACAATTTAAGGGCTGACAAACCCTTTATAAGGAAATTAAATGTGTCAATAAATAACCAAACAATTATAAATAAAGTCAAATGATTCTTAATCACAAAAATCCATGGTCAGGAATTGAGTGTTTTAATGGCTAATAGGCTAGCCCTATAGTTCTTCACTGAAAAAACGCACAAGAAGCCTAATCCTTTACGATCACTCACTAAATGTTTACAACTGGGAAGGTGAGTCATTCGCCCAAAACACGTTTTAAAAACCCTTGTCAACAAATGGGGTCTGTAGCACAGTCCACTTGTGCAGTGGTAAGGCAGTCAGTCCAATCACTGGACGCATCACATCCGCATTGGCTCATGGAAATGCATTTTCTTGTTTTTACACTGCTGACCACCGCATAAACTGCTTGCAGTTTTGCATTTGAATTAGTAACGTGTATCGCTGTCTGTAAGCAAGTTTGATCTTTATTTTTTATGTGATAAGCGCCAATGACGCTCACATCTTGCTATTGCAAAGTCATATCTCTTATTATGTGATGCATGTAAGGGAAATTTTTGACATCCTCACGGATGTTCAAGCCTGAGCTGTTGTTCCAATGTGGTGGAAGAGGTCGGAGTGAAGACCAGGTCACGAAAGAGACAGTGTGTGCCTTTTGAGACACTGAAGGCTAAAAGCTTTGTCTCAGACAGTAACATAAAAATTATGTCTGTGTGCTATGGTAACGTGTCCTTATTAATTATGTCCACTATTAACTACGTATTACGTCCACTCCCCTCCACCTTGA